>CAXHWN010002477.1:0-59000 GCA_964020975.1 Hermodice carunculata
GCCTTTTCATGGTAAATTTACTTGATTTGCATAGCTGGCTGGTTTATCCATTACTCACATAGTTTGCATGGGGATTGTTTCCTGTAGGCAAATGCAAATTTCTACAGGCTTGTACATGCACAACAAGCAGCTAATTTACTGGTAACCAGTTATTGTATATGTTTTACTGGTAACCAGTGGCAATTATACTGCCTGAGTACATGTGTTTAGAAAGTTTGAGCACAGGACTGTCACAGTCCTCTTGCTGATGGGGTCCACACACTTATGCCTGCATTTTTATTTGAGCATGTTGAGTAGACTTGTCACTTAGCTGATTTTTTTAGGATGGTCTGTCATCTGACGTATGTCACACGTCTATTGTCTGTCCATCATCCATCATTCTGTCAAATTTACAGATCTGAATTTCGCTTTCAAACTTGTCAAACATGATGGGGACATACATTGGATGTATCTTGAGCAAATTCATCCAAAAGGTAACAGTCCACTTACTTTTATTCTTGTCTTCTGTGTGTATAAAATGTTTGCTTCATCTTTGGAGGAATCTCGTGAATTTTCAAATGTTTTCTCCTCTGAAACCATGTGGCCATTTACGGAAATTGCGGATGAATGCTTCTAGACTTTTTTTTTTTTTTTTGGTTCTGCTGGTGCTAGGGCTGTGAGTGTTAGCTCTGCTGAGCAAAGGTTATAAAATCTGTCTGCATTGGTCATCTGTCTGCTCCTTGGACAAAATGACTTCTTTTTGCTGCATGGTTGCTTTGATTTTTCACACAGATGTGCTAGAGGTACATGTAGGTCTTTATCAAGTTTTCAAAGGAGATGATGATGATGCAATATTTTTTCTATTGTACAGCAGTGTTTTCATTCTTTTTCTTCCTCCTCCTCCTCCTCCTCCTCCTCCTCCTCCTCCTCCTCCTCCTCCTCCTCCTCCTCCTCCTCCTCCTCCTCCTCCTCCTCATGTGCTGAGGATATTTTTTACTTCTTATGCAAAACAGCTGAACAGAATTGTTTGAAATTTTGTCAGTCAGAATGAAATCTGACTAATCATGCTAATTATACAGGTGATGTAGATATGTGAAAATGAACAAGATATTTTAATATGATTGTAAAGTTATGAGATATTAAACTTTGGTGCAGTGTGTCCTCAGTAAGTGTTGCTACAGCATAAGGAATACATTACATGCATTGCAATGTTGCCAAAATCTGTCTATATGTAAAGCTTTGTTTTTGCATAGAGGTTTTCCCCAGGTGAACTGTCACCAAATTTATTAAGAACTTGTCATTGTGTTCCTGTTCATTTTCAGCACTGATCAAAATATCATCAAAAAACCAACATGTTTTATCTATTCCTTGAAGAATTTGGTCCATGACACGCTGAAATATGTTGGGCGTTGTGGAAATTCCATAGCAAAGTCTCTGGTATTGAAACAAGCCTTTGTGAGTGTTGATAGTCAAGTACTGCTTGGAACTATCAGTGACCTCCAACTGCAGATAGGCCAATGACAAGTCAATTTTACTTGATATAGTTTCCCTCCAGCTAAAGAAGCACACAAGTCCTCTGCTGTTGGTAACAGATTTGTCTCATCTTCAATAATTCTATTGACAGAGACCTTGAAGTCTCAACAAATACAAACTGAGTTGTCTGCTTTCGGAATGCTTACAATAGGCAAAGACCAATCAGTGCGGTTTACCTTGACAATTATACCTTCACTGACAAGTCTATTAAGCTCTTTTTCCACTTGCTCTTTCAAGGCATATGGCACTGGTCTTGGTTTGTGGAAAATAGGTTTACTGTCTTTCTTCCCTCGAATATCCGCCTTGAAATGTTTCATCGTACCAATACCACTTTGAAACATGGCTTCATGCTTCTCTAACACCTCCTCTAATGTCTTTGGATTCTTTTCTTTCACCCTGAAGATTTTTTCCGAGTTTAATTTAATTTCTCTTATCCAGTCTCTGCCAAGCAGAGGTTCATTATTTCCTTTAGCTACAATTAGCAACAAGTGTCTTTCTTGGCCTTCATAGCACACATTCACTTTCATTTCCTCAATAACTGGAATAGAATTCGCTGAGTAACTTTTCAGATATACTCTTAAAGGTGTTAACTGTTTATTGGGAAAATGTTGATTGTATATAGTCTCTGGAAGAAAAGTTACATTGGCACCCATGTCTACTGTGAATGTAATTTCTTTCCCTTCGACACTTGGTTTGAGCTGTATATCATCTTTATCTGAAGTTCCTTCTGTGGCATTAACAGTTTCCACATAGTACAATATATCCTCTGATATGTCACCAGGCTATTCATAATCACACTCACTCTCACAGACATAATGAGCCTTTTTGTGACTTTTTTGTTTCTGATGAACTGTGTTACCTAGGTTTTGTTTAGGTGATTTTCCCCCGGGTGCACCACCTGTGGCTCCACCTGTGGTTTGTCTACCATTATTTTGCTGTCCTGTGAAGCATGCTGACGCTGTATATCCGTTGCGATTGGGCTTATAACACCGATCGTTCTTAAACTTGCATAGTTTGGGGTCAAATCTACCATTACAAGGGTGACACATCTTGTTTCCACCAGAACCTGGGGCAGGACTCTGTTTGTGAAACTGTCTTTGTACTCTGTTAACCTGTTGGGTACCAGTAGCCCCTTCCATTTGTTGGAATCTTTGAGTTTCTTCATAGATTTTCTCCAATGTCAGTGATTTCTGGTACACAAAGTACCAGTCCTTTCCTGCGCAATCAGTCATTAACTTGGTCTTAATGAACTTGTTTCGTAGTCCCATATAAAATGTTTCCTTCAGGGCTTCTTTCAGGTTAGTGCCATAATTACAGTAATGGCTCATCTTCTTCAACTCCAACACATAATCTGCAATAGACTGGTTGGGCTTTTGCTTACATGTACGGAAAACATCTCTCTCCCCCTCCTCGGTTCTTACAGTTTTGTAGTGAGCATCACATAACTTTGTTAAATGTTCATATTTTTGCTGTCAACTTCCTCAGGGATGCACAAATTTACTAGGGCTTCAAACTCGGTCGGATCTATTATTGCTAGAAATGTTCTTACTTTTTCAGTGGCCTCAATTTTGTTGATGTCCATCCAGATTTCTGCACGTTTTTTGTAATTCACCCACTCCTCCTGTGACTTATCAAAATTTGGGATACTGCCAATCCACTGGCGGGCAGCCATAATTTACAATGTCCTTGACCTTTCTGTTTCTGTCGGATTGCCAATTGAGGTGAGGTCCCACACGTGGGATGTGATAAAGACACTGGAGTCTGGACCTGGCAACTTTGATATTGCCTAAAAACCGTCAACTAGAGACATCTGGTGGTCAATAGTAAAACTACGTATACTTAAATATGCAACAATAATATTGAACTTTTGGTCAGCACCAATGCAGTACATGCATACAGCAGTACAGTCTGCTCTGGCAAAAGCAGCAGATCCTCTTGTAAAGATTTTTTTTTTCTTTTGGTGCTTTGTGAAGTTTTACTCCCAAACCGCATACAGTATAATCTCGTCAAGCTTTTAAGAAAAGCTTGACTAGCTTCGTAATATATGTCCATGCTGAAAAGATATGTCGCCTAACTGAGCATCTGGGTCACTCATATCCCGACATTACCAACTCATTATGTTGAGCTGGGCCTAGCTCTATACTCATCTTAGCACAGTTCAAGCTGCAGCTGATGCTCAACTTAATTAGCTCAGTTCAATTTGGAACTTATTTTGGGTTAAACATATGTAAGTCAGCTGAGGATGGACTGTTCACATGCACATGCAGTCCTCTTGTTTGTTCCTCATATTCTAATGAGAATTATATTACATTGAATTAGTAAGCTTATGTGTCAAAGTCCCTGTTAACGTGGGACATAGCAACAACACAGCATATGTCAGTACCATCATGCACTGTTTCATTATGAAGTCTTATATGTATATATTTTGAATGTATATTGTCACATGTATATATGGGTTTCCTTCATGATAATGGTACGGTAGAAATTCTGCATGTGTGGTCAACACCTGCGTGGTCCTGGTCCTGGTCCTGACCGACAGCAGGAGTGGGCACATCCTACATCTCAATCTTGTCTGCGTCAGGGAACTGGTGTCATATTTTATGACAGTGTGTGACAATTTGCCCACCCCTTGACAGACTGATGACAGACAGGACAAGGGACTAGTTTAAAAACTTAATTGCCAGTTTAAGGGGTTTGGTGTGTGAAAGTACATGTACCATCATAAACTTGGAATATTATTGAATTTCTGTACAAGAACAGAATATTTTGAGAAGTTTCTAGTAATTTTTGACTACATGTACTTGTACTAAACGGAACTTTCAGTAGTATTTGGTTAGTTTGACCATTTCTCATTCTGATATTGCTGCTTACTCAGCTGACAAATGCAGGGGGTGGGTTGGTTTTGGATAGCTGGGGTGCTTGAAGTTGTGGAGGTGGCCACCTGTCCTGAGCAGGTTTAACAACATACTTCAAACATATCATACCGAGCTAGACATCTGAAGCACTTTCAACTCAGCTGTTTCTGTTGCCTCAATTCCAATGAGTAGATTGTTGGGAAGCTGCCGGGGGTCGCCGAGCCAGCTCGCCTGATCACCATGTATCCTATGCCTTGGATGTGAGACTCTTGGAGACCTGATGGGACTTGGTTTGGTAAGTTGTGGTGCATCTGTATGCATGCACGCCCTCTGGTTGGACTGCAGGGTCCATCAATCAGTTGGGTAGGCCATAAAACCTTTATTTGTAGATGTTTGGTATTGGAACTTCGAAAGAAAAAGTAAATTTGATATTTGGCTGGCCTGGGAAGTTAAATTTAATGTTTTGGAGTAACTGGAAATTTATAAGTTTGGCAACAATGGAATTCTAAATCTTGCTTCATATTTATGAGCTGCTATTGTGCGTTTATTCAGTTTTGGGTAAAGAGAAATAAAACACATATTCCTGTTTGGCCCTAAATTTGTTTATTTTTGGGTTCTAATGAAGTTGAAGTTTTTAAAAATTTAATGGCCTACCCTATGGACTAGCTTCCTTGTCTCCTGGAGTAGATGGACTTCTTGATCTCCCTGCACCGTATCTGCATTCTGCTGACCTGGACTCACCTGACCTCTAGCTGTTGGATGACACAAACATGCGTGGAACTGCATCTCCATTTTTGTATGGTGTATGTGTGAGTGGGTGCATGTGTGAGCATATGGTTGTGTGTGTGCTTCATGTCATTCATTAAAAAAAAAAGTAAAAAATACCCCCAAAAAATATAAAAAACAAAAATTTCAAAAAAAATATAAAATGATAAAAAAAAATAATTAAAAAAGTGAATGCATGTGGTTTTGTGTGGTTGGAAGCTTGAATGTTGTGTGTCTACCACAAAATGAGCATGTGTAGGGAAGCCAGAGTGTGTGCCTCTGTGTGGATGTTCAAGACTCTCAAAGTGAGCATGTGTAGGGAAGCCAGAGTGTGTGCATGTGTGTGCATGAATGTTCACGTCTCGCAAAGTGAGCATGTGAAGGGAAGCCAGAGTGTGTGCATGTGTGTGGATGTTTGTTTGCCAAAGTGAGCATGTGAAGGGAAGCCAGAGTGTGTGCCTGTGTGTGGAGGTTTTTGTTTGCCAAAGTGAGCATGATTGTGTAGGGAAGTCAGGTTGGGTACATGTGTAGTTTGTGTCTGGGCATGTTTGGAAATGTCTGTGTGTGACATGTAGAGGCAATTGATGGTTAACATTTTACATGTTCCAGTTACTTTGGGTTATTACATGTAAAGTCTTAAGACATACAGATCACACCAGTCAGCACACGGAGGCATTTTGAGCATAAAACACTGGCAAACTGCCGATGATGGTCTTGGCAAAATAAATCTGTACATTACTTGACTGTTCTGCAAGATTTTAAATGTCACAGCAGTGGGTGTCTTTATACAATTTTTTGTTAATGTACATCAATATTTGCCTCATCAAATTTGATAAATTACAGTGAAATTCATTTTTTAAATTCAGAAATAACAAAATTGTTTTTGCTTTCAACAGCTATGGCCCAAAATTCAAATTGATTAGTTATTTGTTTTGACTATGTGTTTGTTGATCAAGGAAATCTTAATAGTTTGAACTTTAAAAAATAATGCTTCAATTATTTTGCCTGTGTTGAACTACCCAACTTTTCAAAGGAGAATAAAGAAATGAAAATGTCATTCAGGGGTATGGATGTTTTCAAATGTCTGGTTTGAAAGAACTTCAATTTTTGATGTGTTAAAAGATTTGTCATATTGCTTTTGTGATGAAATCAGAACCCTTGTGGAGGCCCTCAGGGGGAATATTGAGAATCTGAATTTGAGGCAACTCTCCTTTGAAAGTTTGTTACACCACTGACAGGCACAACTGAGTGGTAGTCTGCACACAGGAAATTGTCAACCACTGCTATCATAACCCAAATGCTGATGACAATGAATGAAATGTGGCAAAAGAAATTGACACATAGCTTCTCAGTCTGCTGTCTTAACTTCCCTTACAAAACTTAATGTCGGGATTATATTGGGATAATGTTGGGATCATGTTGGACTTACTATGTTGGGAGACAATGGGTAATGTTGGGATACAGACGTTGGGATGACATTGGGATTTGGTAAAATCCCAACATTTACTTAGCAAATTAACAAGAAGGAGGTGCCTGAATGCAGGGGTAAAATTTTGTTGGGACATGTTGGAGTACGTTGGGATGATGTAGGAGTAATGTTGGGAAAAGTTAGAGTAATGTTGGGAGATGTTGGAGTAACATTGGGAGATGTTGGAGACTAATAGGAGGAAGCCCTATAGTCCAGCATTTCCCAACATATTGGGATGATGTCGGACTCCTGTAGTTGCATAATGTAGTCAGGTCTCCACAGTATCATGCGGTCTCTCAGCTAGCATGTTGGGAGAAGTTGGACCAATATCCCAACGTCCCCCCAACATGTTGGGAAATGTTGTCCAGAGCTATAACCCAACATCTCCCAACATGTTGGGAAACATTGGGCGTACATCCCAACATCTATTAGCATGTTGGGAGAAGTTGGACCAATACCCCGACATCCCCCCAACATGCTGGGAAACCTTGGGCCTACATCCCAACATCTCCCATGTTGGAAAACGTTTGGCCTTCATCCCAACATGTTGGGAGATGGCTTCAGATCAAATCTATTGTTGTAGAGAGCCTCCTTTTCACATTACTTTTCTTCTAAAAACTATAATGAATAAAAAACAAGAAGACAGAGCTGTTGTATAATAATTCATGTGTATTTTGGTACATGTATAATACATAGATTCACCAGTATTAAAGAAAAAGTGTTCACTATATGCCTTCCTTCAACTGAGGGCATAAATGTTGTACAGTCCAGAGTTTCAGATCCATATTCATTATCATTGGTTGCAGTTGCTCACTGTTGAGCAGATGGTCTCACAACTTCTTGCAGCTTGCGCTTGATGTCCCCATTTGTGGTGCAAGGGTATGCTTCTTGTAGCAGTTCTGAAAAATGGAAAACAAATGTGCAAGGACACAGGAAAATAAAATGTTAAAAGTGTAACATTTACAAATTGTCAAAAGTTTGGTTGAAATACTTTGCTAAGGGTTCCTGCCTTTATCCCACTATGCATGAAATGTTTAATGATTTTTCAAAGTACATGTACATTGTATATGGGTTTTGATTGACAATTTAAAAGGCATTTCACCGCTCCAGTACTTACATAAAATAAATGGACTTTTATGGGTTTGCATGCCTCAGCAGTTTCTATGTTTAAAAGTCTTACAGTAATTTTGCGGACACAGTATGCAATGACCCAGGTCCTGTACTCTAAAATTCATTATATTTTTAAACAGAATTACCCCAACAAGCTCACATTTTCATATTGAAAACTTTTCATTTGCAAGATATTTTTTTTTATATGCTTCTATAAGGAAAATTGCAGGCGCAGATTACTGCATGTCATAAATATCTTTCTGTAAGCAATCATACAATAAAAGTGAGAAACAATAAATTAATTTATAGAAATAAAAGATCACAATGAAACATTTATATTATTTGTAAATTCCACAAGGTCCAGAATGACATGTTGACCCTGGCCTTTGGCAACTTCACCTGGCTAGATGTAAATTTGGACAATATTCTGATGTTCTATTTTCACCATAAAGACCATATTGGATGAAATGGGTTTAAGCCAGGAAAACTTAAAGGTTGAGAATGACATCTCTTCTGGAAAAGCTGGACTGTGAGGCTGAATCTACAATCAGCTGATATGTGTCTTTTACAGTTCATAACATCCATTCAAATATAGCTTTACTGACCAGATATAATATCCAATCCAGATAGATCATTCAGACCACTTATTTTGTGGATTTTTTTTGGGGGGGGGGGGGGCTTCCCTTCATTCGTTGTATAATTCCCCATAAAAAATGTACATTGGTATTCCAGTGCAATTTCACTGAAATAGCAATGGTATTTCACTTGAATCAACTTGACATTTCATTGGAATGCCAGTGGAAATGTACTTTGAGCATATAATACATTATTTATTTTGGTGGCAAATGACCCTTTGTATAAGACCAATATTCCAGTAAAAATTTGCCTACTCTTTTGACTCTCACTGCAGTATTCGATTTCTTCGATCATGGAAGTGCAAGATGTTGATGCATGTTAATTTGTGTTTTAATATATATCTTCCAGCTCAGTACAGCCATTGCCTTAATGTTTATCAACATAGCTTTGCATATCTGCTGGGCTCTAATTAGTAACAGCCAGGTCAAGTCCCCTGTGGTCTGGGTAAAGTAGTCGGCAGGCTGTGCTATATATGGCCAAGGCTTCTTGATGTGGCTGACCATACAGAGGGTTTTTAAAGGCAGTATATATAGATCCTAGCCTGACAACACAATGGAGAGTCATATATGCTGTGAAAGCTGAATTCTTTGTGATCCACACCCTGAAATTCATGAGCATTGCAGAAAGTATGCTTAAATTTATACTTACTTTGGTGTCTTGTGCCAATAATGATGCCAGAGTAGTCCTATGTTATCACCACAGCCCTATGATAGTCTTGCATTCAGTTGCCTTTGTTAGCTGGACAAATTTCACACTACACCATGGCCATGTATACCACTTTGAGCTGAGGTTTGAGCTTGAGCTATCTACATGCCTGCCAGTATGCTATAATGTCCTTGAAGCCATCATTATCTTCAAAAACATCACAAGATGATGCCTTGTAATACTTGAACATGAACCTGCCATAGCTCTTTTAAATCTGCCGATGCCCAGCCTGGCAGCCTCGCTTTCAGGCCCGCCTCGGCCAATCAACCACTGAGTATTTAGATGAGTCAGGATGACTGGTACAGTATAAACAGTTGAAACTTGATCCCTGTGCTCTCAGGGTGAAGATATATATTGAGGCACAATGATGTGAGCATGATCAAACATAATCCACATGATCACAAAAACTCCTAGGTATGGATGTGATTTATGCTGTTTGTGTATTTGCTGTCATATTCTTCAAAAGAAAAAAAAAAAATTGTCTGGTAAACTGCTAAAATTTCAAGTATATGTTTTTAGAATATCCCATACCCATGAAGTGACCATATTTTGACATGCCTATTAAGAGTTTAATGATTCAAAATGCCATGGCTCATTGCTTGCCAACAAAGTGACAATGTCAGAACACAAGATGTCTTTGATTAACTTACTTATATTCATGTCATCACTCTTCATCTTTTGCAGTAAAGTGAGAATTTTTTTTGACCATGACAATGAATTCATAATGTCAGTTTGAGTGCAATGTTATAATGATTGAGATAAGTCAAATTTCACTGGGAAAATGAAAATTCCAGTGGAATTTCAAATGAGGACAAAATTCCACAGGGAATTCTGATCAGGGTAAAAAAAAACCCAGTGAGATACCAGTGGCATTTGGGGGGGGGGGGGCGTCAAAAATTCCATTGAAATTCAATTGATAGGAAAAAATTCCAGTGATTTGCTGAAATTCCAGAGAGTTAAATGGGTTGTTCTCATGTTTTTGTACGCAAATTTATGTATGTATACATAGAAAGGATATATTTTTTTAAAATGTGTGAGTCTGTTTTCCAACTAGGGCCTGGCATGAAAAATTGACAAAGTTTGTGCTCCAGCATTATCCCAATGTGTTCCAACTTGATCCCAACATGTCAGGACCCTGCATAATTTACAGAGTCTGTTCTTCTGGCATGAGAAATTGACAAAGTTTTGAGCTCCAACATGGTTCCAATGCATTCCAACACGATCCCAACATGTCAGGATCCTGAAAATTTACAGAGTCTGTTCTTCCAGCATGGGTCGACATGAAAAGTTGGCAAAGTTCTGTGCTCCAACATGATCCCAACAATGTGTTGCGTGAAAATTTTGGTCAAGTTGTTGTTCTGACATCATCCCAACATACCCCGACGTGATTCTGACATTACAGCAACTAAAAAATTTAATAAGGTTTGTTGCTCCAGTCGGATCCCAATGTAACCCAACATGCTCCCAACACTGAAAACTTGATGAAGTTTGTTACCCCAATGTGATCCCATCATGCCCCAACATGATTCCAAAATACCCTGACATGATCCCAACATTACCCAACATAATCCAACATTGAAAAATTGGCAAAGTGATATACTCCAACATGATCCCAATGTAAATCCAACTTGATCCCAATGTCATCCCGACATCATCCCAACACACCCGACATTATTCCAATATTTTCCCGACATTTTTCCGACATTTAGTTTTGTAAGGGTTTAAATGAAGCAACAGTGGGTGTGTTTCTGCAAATATGTTTGGGTCAGGATTTTCGTCAATGAAACTCAGTCTGGGTTGACCTGATATGATCAGCATTCCTGGCAATATGAAACAATTCAGTGCTCAAATTGTCAGTTAACTGTGTCAGCAGGTGTTTATCGGGTATAGTGTCGTCCCTCATCCATCCAGAATTCACATTTTCCACTTCTCTGAAGCTGTCAGCAAGATTCACTTCAGAATTGGAGGGAATGTACCTTGAATGGGTCTCTACCAAGTTTACTCAAATGGTTATGCTTCAGTGATTTTTTTTTAATTTAATTTTTTGGCAGAATCTTAAAAGATATCCAAAACCGCTGAGCCAATTGCTCTGAAATTGATATAGGAACACTTCTGAGGACCCCTAGATCTTGATTTGTACATGAGGTGGCACTACCATTTTTTCTCTGTTTTATGATTTTTTGTGAATGGCAATTTTCAACTTGTTCTCCAAAACCACCAATGAGATTGTTCTGAAACAAAGTGGATATGTAGCTTTCACGAGGTAAACAGAGTTGTTTCCCACTAACTAGTGATACTGTGGATCCCTGATTTGTAATGAATTTTTTAATTTGGGTACTTGTAGGTATGTTAATGTATGCATTTCTGGATCAGTACTATTCAAGTCAATGAGGATTGCAATAGAAATCCACATCTTCAACTTCTCAAAAAGTGTAAATCAGACTCACTTAAACTTGGTGGGAATGTACCTTAGATGGGTCTCCACCAAGTTTGTTAAAATGGTCCCTGCACCATTGTAGTTTAGATTTTTTTCAGTTTATTTTTTGGCAAAATCTGAAAAAATCTTCTCTGACAATGCTCAGCTGATTGCTCTGAAATTGCATAGGGACACTCCTGGGGACCCCTAGACTTTAATTTGTTCAACAGATGGTGCTGCCATTTTTTTCTATCTGTTTTTTATTTTAAGAATTTTTGTATGTTAAGGCTTTTTTTCAAATTTTTCTCCAAAACCATAGCTGAGATTGTTCTAAACATAAAGGATATGTAGCTTGTGGGAGGGGTAAACAGTGATGTTCGCTATACAGTAGTGATACTGAGGATCCCTGATTTATTAAAAATTTGTCAATTCAGCTGCTTGTTGGTTAATATAATGCATGCAATTCTATTGATTACATGTACTACATTATAATTAGTCAATGGGGATTGCAACGGAAATTCACATTTGCAATTTCATCTGGAAAACTGTAAACCAGATTCACTTCAAACATGATGGGAAGGTACCTGTACCTATGTGGGTCACTACCATGTTTGTTCAAATGGTCACACTTTGGTGATTTTTAGGTTTTTAAAAAAATTTTTCTTTGATTTAAAAAAAATATGTTTTTGAGAAACCTGTCAGCCTTTTGCTTTGAAATTGCATGGGTACATTTTTGGGGACCCTAAGACCAAAATTTGTTGAACAGGTGGCACTGCACTTTTTTTTTTAATTTTAATTTTGTGTTTTTCCCCAGTTTCTACTTCCACAAAACAGGAACTCAGATTGTTCTAAAATTTGTTGGAAATGTAACTTGTGGGAAGATTAATCAGAGTTGTTTAAGGTGGTAATACTCTTGATCCCTGATTTTTGATTAATTTTTCAATTTGGGTACCATTCAGTTAATACATGCATTTCAATTGACCGTGTTGATTACCATGTAAGTCAACAGAGATTGCAATGGAAACTCATATTTTTCACTTCCCCTCTGACATCCTCTTCCCCTAGACTAGAATGGGACTTATTATGGGTTGACTGTCAAGGTCAGCTGAGGATAGGCTGTTCACACAGCCCTCTTGTTTCTAACATTTACTGCAAAGGAAATGTTTTTTATTAAAGTTTGTCTGTTTTGCAAGCCAAACCTTTTGTAGCCATGTAGACCTCTTCAATGGAATTATGGGTGCATTGTGGCCAGTATATGGAAAATTGTTCAGTTACATGTGTACCTGTAGGCCAGGCTGTGGTCACTGTATGGGCACTAATTCAGTTGGTTGTTTCATAATGACATCATCATCCCTGTGGGTTCCTGATGACCCATTGGTAAAAATGATAAACAAGCTGACAACAATTGATGATCTGCAACCAAACATGCATTCCAATGTACAGCAATTGTAAATCTAGATCTGGGGAACTTTGCACAAAGCTAGCAAAGAATACAACAGGCTGTGTAAAAAGTCACCTTTGAACCTTTGAAGTGACAAGCTGGCCTGATAGCCCTGTCATTAATTTTGAACTACATGTGTGGTGCGAAGCTTAGTGTGAGGGAACTAGTGGACCTGATTTGTCACAGATGAAAGGCACTGTGAAATGATTGGTTGGCCTGAATTTTTCATTAAGAAAATGAAGAGTGAAATCACCAGTGTGCTTGATTTGATTCAGAGAAAATGGCATGAAATCAGTGGACTTGATTTGTCATTGAGACATGGCACTCTGCAGTAAGTGTTAGGCCTAATTTGTCACTGTGAAAGGACACTGTCAAATTGGGGGTGAGGCTGATTTGTCAGAGAAATGGCACTGGGTCTCATTTGTCATCAAGAAATTGCACTGTAAAATCAGTGATGGGCCCAGTTTGCCAGTGAGAAGAGCATTGTAAAATCACAGTTATAGATCCACTTATAGGATCGTGCAATACGTTATGACTGTGCAAGGCTTGAATATTTAATTCTGTCATAAAATGTTCTTGAATTCTTTAGTTCTGTCAAAATGTTTGATGATTGTATATAAAACAGGCGTGTCCCATGACAGCACAGACAATTCTTTTCGTATATACAGGCCACTGTGAGGTTAGAAATGCTCTTGACACTTCGCAACTGTTGTCTTGTGATCAAGATATCAACTTGTTGCTGAAACTTGTCCAACCTACCCACAATACTGTATATACCATTGTCATGCTCATGCAATGACAGTTCAAATCTTACTGGAACATGGAAAATCCATAAGTGCTGGCAGGCTGCAAGTACTGAAGTGATGGACCTGGTCAGTTCACATGGTAGACCTACTGGCTTTTAATAGCACAATGGTACATATGTTAATATGCATGGTTTGATCCACATCAACAAAATTGGGAGTCAAAATTCAGCTCTGCAGAGAAGTAGGTGCCAGACATGAATGCTGCAGATGCCAAGTGCTGGAGCTGTGTGGCTGCAAGCTGTGTGAAGGTTGGCCTCAACGTTGGATCTTGTTTGCTTCCTGCATGCAGCTGTTGTGTTGATGTTGGTCGGTCCTGGTCGGTCCTGAGAACTGCTACTTTTTATAGTAGTGTGTGAGTATTGGCATGGATGGGCTTCTATATTCATATGTTGCAAAATCTAATAGGACAAAGCTTCACGAATCAGAGTTAACAACTTTTTATAAGTACTTACATGTATGTTTATTAATTGATACAACTCTAGGATGTACCAGTAGACAATTGTCAATGACCATGCAAATGTATATTTCAATGAATGAGATGACTTGACCAGGTTGACATGATAATGCAGGGGTACATCATTTCATGACCTTTAGGTAGAACACCTTAAATGTAGTTTTGTACATGTGTAATTTGTAATGCATGTCAGAGGCAATAAAGGCACAGTCTTATATTAACATACCTATACAGCTGCTAAGACAGCTTATGAATTTCAATCAGAATTTATAATTGAAAGAATGTGGCCATAAATGCGTTGATGGGTACAAGGAGAGTCACTTAAGCCAGAGCTGCTGAAAAGTATTTGGAGGGCAGAGTTTTTAACTTTCACACTATAACTTCTACCGCAATGTTTTCCATTATGTGTATTAAATGCAGGAATGTCCGTCATGTATATCTTAATGTACTTCATCAAACAATGTTGTGAATGGCCTTGAATTATTTTGCAGTCCTTATCTGGCCTGGGTAATACCATACAACTGATGGGACATACTGGGTAATACCATACAACTGATGGGACATACTGGGTAATACCATACAACTGATGGGACATACTGGGTAATACCATACAACTGATGGGACATACTGGGTAATACCATACAACTGATGGGATTTACCAGCCAAAGCCTGCTCAGTGTGACCAACTACGTGACAACAAGCAATGCCACATCAGTGTGACTGAATGATGAGCAATATTACCAACCTCTGCCTGCTTAGTGTGACCAGCTTGAGGCTGACACTAGTGTTCAAATGGCTTACCAGTAAGTGGACTTCAGAGATGGCTTTAAAATGTTGAGACAGTCTAGTACATTGCTGAGATACATATGCCTGTTCATAGCCTTTTCATCCAAGCTGTCAGGAGTGAAGTCTAAACAATTCATATACAGTGGTACCTGTTGCATATTGCCTCTGTCATGGAAGGCTAAATAGGTTTTGTGATAACACTTCCAAGTACACAGGATTCAATTTCTGTGTAGATTTACTTTTGGTGACAAATTGCTGTTTTGTGTCATCACTTTTTTTGCTCGACTGATAGATAATTTCAGTTTTTCACGGTGCTACCCACTATGAACATGATGAAGGCCATCTGCCATGATAGACCATTTGTCTTTTTGAGACCACTCTGAAAACCCCTTTTTTTGTTGTTGTTGTTGTTGTTGTTGAGTGTAGAGTCATGTATCTACATTTTAGGCCCATCTGTTACATGGGACCAGTTTTTGATGGCAGCAGAAGTGGTCTTAACGGTATTACGCTACAAATTCAACCCGCAAAAAATGTAAACAAACCAGGTTGCAGTCTGTACCTTCCAAAATAACTTATAAACCCACACATGTCCTATGCCAAATTGTTCCTTACAATATTCTGAATCATCTGAGAACAAGAAAACCTAGTCATCATTGGGAAAATTTTGAGATATTACCATTTGCTACAGCCAAAGTACTGACAGCAGTCACGCCGCCTTGCGCGGTGACACGGAGAACTCACATTGTGGCCATGTGTATTCAGTTACTATGCTGGGTATATTGAAAACTGACCTGTCAATAAATACTGCACACTGTACCTGTCAGTTTCAGAAAAAAAGTATGTTACAGTGGTCAGAATTATGTAAGAGACAGCCCCCTGTACCTGTAAGGGTCATTTCCAATATGCACTCTATAATCCTTCTACCCGGAAGCCGGCCGAATTACTCACGTAGTACCTTAAGGGAACAAGTCATCTCCACAATTATCAAATAAATGATTTTTGAAGATTGGGAATATTGTTTTGTGTACAAATCATGTAAAAAAGTTTGAATTGGGGCCACTATTTTTCCCTAACAGTCATATGTAATGCAATAAACCAGAATGCATATGAGCAAAAACTGAAAAATTGTATATGAATGTTGCAGAGGTATGCTACCAAAAAATTTTCCCAATGATGCCTATAGTAAATTGTAGTTTTTATGAGGTAAATATTGTAAACTTCCATAAAAAATACATGTCATGTTGGTTTATAGACTTTGGAATTGAATACGGTGACTGTAAGTGAACCTCCATACCCTCTCAGATACAGAATTTTGCCGATAGTTGAAATCGCCATCCATCTAAACTGAGCCCTCTGTTCTCTTTAACAGTGATATCCTATTTTTGGAGTTTTCATAGTCACGAGTGTGCTCTCCACAATGAAATTATGCCACCAGAAACCCATGGGATCAGTGAAAATTGTGTGAGACATGAATCACACAGCAAAATGTTTGCGGACATCCCTCGTTTTGTATAATTGAGTGCTAATTTTCAGCATAAATGTGGTTAAAATGATTAAAATACACTTTTATGTGTTTATTCATTCATAGAATGTAATATTTCAATTAAATAAATGAAATAATGACAGTATAGATGTGATAATGGGTCTTTCTGCTGCCCAAAGTAGTCACCTGCAGTGCCCCTTAAGGTATTACGCTACAAATTCAACCCGCAAAAAATGTAAACAAACCAGGTTGCAGTCTGTACCTTCCAAAATAACTTATAAACCCACACATGTCCTATGCCAAATTGTTCCTTACAATATTCTGAATCATCTGAGAACAAGAAAACCTAGTCATCATTGGGAAAATTTTGAGATATTACCATTTGCTACAGCCAAAGTACTGACAGCAGTCACGCCGCCTTGCGCGGTGACACGGAGAACTCACATTGTGGCCATGTGTATTCAGTTACTATGCTGGGTATATTGAAAACTGACCTGTCAATAAATACTGCACACTGTACCTGTCAGTTTCAGAAAAAAAGTATGTTACAGTGGTCAGAATTATGTAAGAGACAGCCCCCTGTACCTGTAAGGGTCATTTCCAATATGCACTCTATAATCCTTCTACCCGGAAGCCGGCCGAATTACTCACGTAGTACCTTAAGGGAACAAGTCATCTCCACAATTATCAAATAAATGATTTTTGAAGATTGGGAATATTGTTTTGTGTACAAATCATGTAAAAAAGTTTGAATTGGGGCCACTATTTTTCCCTAACAGTCATATGTAATGCAATAAACCAGAATGCATATGAGCAAAAACTGAAAAATTGTATATGAATGTTGCAGAGGTATGCTACCAAAAAATTTTCCCAATGATGCCTATAGTAAATTGTAGTTTTTATGAGGTAAATATTGTAAACTTCCATAAAAAATACATGTCATGTTGGTTTATAGACTTTGGAATTGAATACGGTGACTGTAAGTGAACCTCCATACCCTCTCAGATACAGAATTTTGCCGATAGTTGAAATCGCCATCCATCTAAACTGAGCCCTCTGTTCTCTTTAACAGTGATATCCTATTTTTGGAGTTTTCATAGTCACGAGTGTGCTCTCCACAATGAAATTATGCCACCAGAAACCCATGGGATCAGTGAAAATTGTGTGAGACATGAATCACACAGCAAAATGTTTGCGGACATCCCTCGTTTTGTATAATTGAGTGCTAATTTTCAGCATAAATGTGGTTAAAATGATTAAAATGCACTTTTATGTGTTTATTCATTCATAGAATGTAATATTTCAATTAAATAAATGAAATAATGACAGTATAGATGTGATAATGGGTCTTTCTGCTGCCCAAAGTAGTCACCTGCAGTGCCCCTTAAGGTATTACGCTACAAATTCAACCCGCAAAAAATGTAAACAAACCAGGTTGCAGTCTGTACCTTCCAAAATAACTTATAAACCCACACATGTCCTATGCCAAATTGTTCCTTACAATATTCTGAATCATCTGAGAACAAGAAAACCTAGTCATCATTGGGAAAATTTTGAGATATTACCATTTGCTACAGCCAAAGTACTGACAGCAGTCACGCCGCCTTGCGCGGTGACACGGAGAACTCACATTGTGGCCATGTGTATTCAGTTACTATGCTGGGTATATTGAAAACTGACCTGTCAATAAATACTGCACACTGTACCTGTCAGTTTCAGAAAAAAAGTATGTTACAGTGGTCAGAATTATGTAAGAGACAGCCCCCTGTACCTGTAAGGGTCATTTCCAATATGCACTCTATAATCCTTCTACCCGGAAGCCGGCCGAATTACTCACGTAGTACCTAACAAGCATATACCACTGTGCCCCGCTAAGTAGCTGATATACCCTGCTGAGTGGCTGATAACTGGCAGGTACCACTGTGCCCCTCAGATTGACCAGGAATAACCATCGGGTATCACGTACTGTAACCTTCAGAGTGACTGATAACTGGTACCATTGTGCCCCACTGATTGACTAGTAACCAGCAAGTAAAAACAGGACCCTCTCAGATTGCCTGATAAGTAGGAGGTACCTCTCGGCTCCTCCAAGTGGCTGATAGCACATTTTTACTTGGTGTCTGTGAAGCCATTTAGTTGCCAGTCAAGGTGATTGATTCAGTTCTAACTTGCTGCAAGGGTATCACTGTGGTAAAAACAGCAATATGATGACCAGTGGATCATAAGCTCATACTTCAAAGGTACCACTGTGGTAATGGACAGTTATATGGTGACCAGTAGCTCTTACTTCAGATTCATTTTGTTGCAGTTAAGTACTGATGGAGGAATCTTAGAAAAAAATTATCTTTCATGACCCTGTAGGGAAGGGCGTGTTTCACTTTTTTTCAGTATTTTTCAATTTTTGCTCTATCTGACCTTGTGGAATAATTAAGCATATGGTAGACATGCTCATAAATGCTGTTAGCTTACAAGACACTGTTATTGTTGACAGAAGGAGTTGCTACATACAACAGGCATCAACCCCAGATTTATATGGAAATTTACAGCTGATGAGGAAAGTGATATGATAGAAATGTCTGTAAAGAACAGCATCATTTAGGGAGGAACCAATTATTCTGAGTATGTTGACATAAAATACCACCTTAATCTGTTTCAATGATGCACTTGCAGTTTAAAAATTAGCAAATCTTAAAGTAACATACTGTAGACAGCCTGGTTGAAGAACCACAAGGGAGCTCATCTTGGTATGTGATGGTTATTCCCATAGGATTCCTATTTGACAGATATGTGACAATGCCTCCCTGACCTTCACAAAAAAGACAGCTACTTTCTGTTTGAAGCAAGAAGAAGGCCTCCAGCATCTGATTATATGGAGACAACTGGTGGATATCAAAGTCTACATCTCTCCCCTGGTTTGCCTTGAAACCCTGGGTGAAGAGTCGCTGAGCACTGTTTTGTAGGGTCTGAAATCATCCAGAATGAAATTGATGTTGGTGTCCTCTAACTTATCCCAATTTCATTGGGCACATGGTACTTTCAGTGTTTGGTGAATATTCTGGGTATATAATATATAATATTCAGTACATATGCTGCATAACCAGGCTGTTGATATGGCACTCACACATAACTACCTCCATTGAACCATTCTTTTTTAAGAATGGGGATTGGGTCAAGTGGATATGTGCATTTCCCATTTCAGCTAGGCGACTGGTGCCAAAGGTTGCAGGTTTGAGTCCCGCTCCTTCCGAACATGAAATATATAAACATTTAGAAAATTTCATGAAGGAGATTGTACCAAGCACAATCTTGAAGTCCAGCATTCAAATCTTTAATGCTGCTCCACAGCTGTGAGAATTGCATGCACTCAGCAAAATGTTTAAAACATGTTCAGTGTTTAGGTGCCAACATATTGTGCCTGCATGGTCAATAATACTTTATGTGCCAGCTGTCTCAATGGCAGCTCATTTTCAGGAGGACTTTGCCTTGAAACTAGAGATACATTGAAAGAGCTTCTCTAATTCAGTCTTTCTTGTCCTAATTCAGTTTAAACTGGAGGGAAATAACAGGAATTTTATTGATTGGAGCATGTGACCATCTGCCATCTTTCAGATTTATTGAAAGCTAAGCGGAAAGTGCTGGTGTAGGCTTTCTAGCTTGACTATTCTGAAAGCTTTTGAAAGCTCATTACCTTTTGAAAGCTAAGTGGTTAACTCTTGAAAGCTTTCACCACGTTTTGGTTACTAGCATATTATCATTTCTTTGAATGCTTGCGATTGCTTATTTGAGAGAACATTAACTTTTGGAAAGCTTTCCAAATGCTTAAGTAAAGCTACATGTACCTTAGCTTTCAGGTTTGGTAAGGGAAACCAGCCCAGGTATAAACCTGTACAGTTACCAATAGCACCCAGGCAGCCTGAGAAACAGCACCATCAAGCCAAAAAAGGAGCTAAAGAATCCTGAGTTGCAACATATTGACCATATAGCGGGATTTTGGGGAGATGTTTTTATAAGATCTAGAGAATTAAACTACAGTAAAAACACCTTTATATACCGAACACCCCCTTATACTGAACACTTTTTCTCGGTCCCAATTTTTTGTCCCATATGCTTCCATTATAAGCAAACCTCCCTATACTGAAAACTTCTCTATAGTGAACATGAACACCCCAAATGAACACCATTTTCCCAAAAAAACCTTCCTATACTGAACACACATTCAGCATATTTTTGTGTATTTGCAGGGAGTAATTACTGACAAGGCTGAAACTAACAGATTAACTTCAGAGACAGGTTTAATTATTGCTTATGCCAGCAGCAATAGAAACAATCCACAGGCAAGCTGTTGAACACCTGTTGTCACTTCTATAGATGGCAACAAGAGGGTGGAGGGTGAAAGTGTCAATGTCACTTATCACCTTGTTCCTATCCCGTCTGGGATAATTGGACCAGTTTTGGGTGTTTTCTTTAATCATTCTAACAAACAATAACTTACAAATTCAGTCATTATGTTTGTCTGACCAAAGCTAGGGGATTTAATTTCAAGGAGTACCAGAAATGAGCAACAGCTCTGCTAAAATAGGTCCAAGGTCATAAGCATGTTATTTCAATATGAACATACACTAGATGTTATAATGTTCTTTATTAATTATTATATATACATATGCATGTACACAGCTGAACTTTGCTCTATCATAGTCAGTACATCTTTCCCAACTAATCACACAATCAAAAATTACTTCTTTGTTGTTCATTTATTTAATGATGTACATGTAGTTAACATGAGAATCTCCCACCATAATGATCTCAGCAGGTATCTGTATAGTATGGTTGGTAAGACATGAGGCCACAATGTGAAAACCTCCCTAAACCGAACACCTCCCTATACCGAACACTTTTGTTCGATCCCAAGGGCGTTCGGTATAGGGAGGTTTCACTGTATAATTCTAAAATGAAAAACCTGATTGGGAGATCGCAAGAGGCATCTAAAATGAGGAGACTTCCACCAAAATCAGGAGAGTTGACACCTATAATATATGTATGTATATATACAATGTATATATATTTGTGTGTGTGTGTGTGTGTACATGTATTGTATGTGTGCATGTTTATATATATATGTGTACAAATCACAAAAACCTTTTTGTGATCGTAGGTGACTTATTGCAGATAAGTTCTCTATCCCAAATAGCTTTATAGCATCTATATAGTCGACATATATCGCACATATCAGTTTTCTCACAGAACATTTCCTATAGACCAGTCTCTTTGATCTTATGTCTGTTGTTGTAGTGGTTGCCAACAGGAACATTTCTTAGAATCCCTGGGTTCAGTGCTGGCCAGTGGTTTGCTTCTCTTGTGTAGAGCACCCTCTGGTGGCCGATACAGTAAGTACACAGACAGATTGCCTCCACATATCACTTACATTCTCTTAGCAGTCAAAACATTTTGGTGCTCATCAATCCAGATAATTTGTCAGTTGCAGCTGTTGTGCAAAAGTCAACATTGTTTACACACCCAAGATCTTATCAGCTTATGGAGCTTTTTTTCATTTTCATGGATTCCATAGTGCGTATGGGCTTCTTGAGCGATGCATATGGGGAATTTGTCATGTGCTGATGATAGACTTCCATGGTGGCAGGATTAGCTTACCTTGTCCTCTCAAGCCATTTACAGACAGCAAACTGTAGAGTTTGGAGGGAACTTTTCTTGGCTGGGTCTGACTAACATGTGGCCAGCCAATCTGGCATCAGGATATGGTACATGTCAATTTCATGCTCAGCTACGGCTCAAAGTTCCAGGGACTGGAGGGAGGTGGGATGGATGGAAAGCATGGCATGCAGCCTCAAAATGGGTGGCTAGGTGGGCCTTGTCTCCTGCTCATCCCAGCAGTTCTGGGTATCCAGCAAAGCTTTGATGACAATAATATGACCGCAAAGTCCATACAAATCACACAGATGTGCCAGTCATTGTGGAGAAAGGAGCTAGATTGACCCCTTAATTCTCAACAAGTTTTAGTGATGATTGAATGTGGCGCTTTGTAGTTTTTTCAGCAGTTATATAAATACAACTGGTGCAAATTACAACTCCAAACTTCTGGGGGGTGATTGAGGCATGATGATGGCATACATGCCTAGCCACATAGTTATGCTGGCCTCTTGTTGCTGTGGTACGATACATACACTATCTTGCACTTCATGCAGACCTCTGCATGATGTGCCATTGCCAAGACGTCCGTGGTGTTGCCGGTAATTTCCAATTGTTGGGGAATAGCGTTGGCACAGGATATTCTAGTGTTGGACCTCTATCCCCAACAAAAAACCTGGAACAGATTCTATCAAGCTTGGATGCCGCTTCCAATCCACAGGTCGCCTGATCTTGTATGTCCAACCATTTCTTCCTGTGTTGTTTGTCGTTCTTATGGGGGAAACTATGAAAATTTACCCCTGCCATCCGGGGTTGTTTTGTTTTGTTGGCGTGTTTCCTGGTGTCTGCAGAACAACGTGGTACATTGCAGTTGACACAGGCATTTTGATGATATGATGAGCAATAAATTATCCACATATTTCTACCCTCATCCAGTCATCAATGAACTTCTATGTAGCGTAATGGCTGCCACAGCTGGGTGTCCCACTTCTCACAAAGTAGTGGGGTCTTGCATTGCGCGATCACAATGCTGAAAATGGATACTTAATATAGTGTACAAGTGCAGGTATTGGGTAGGCAGCTTCAGAGAAGATTTTTATAAAATTTGGTCCCAAAAAGTAAACAACACTCATAGTAAATTGCAAAGTATGACTGATGCATGGCCTAGTGGTGGGGACCCATCCAAGGTGAATCCCCATTAAGCTTGAAATTCTGGCCACTGATGTCTTTTCTCTGTTCTTTGCTTTCACATTTTCAATTGATTGCAGATCTTCTCCCCAGGTGGCAGTGGTGGTCAGTGACAGCATGCTTAAAGGTAGCACAATGAAGCAATCTTTCCCCAGTGTTACTTTTTGAGAATCTTTGTTACTGATACTCTTGTTAACCCTCTGGACCCTTTGAGCTGACATACATGTATCAGCTCTGAATACAATGAGTTGCAAAATACTTAGGGTTCAAAGGGTTAAGATTATTTGATTTATTAAATCTTTTAAAATATTTGAATAATGAAAAAATATGTGAACTTCAAGCTGTTGTAATTACTCATTTGAAAAAGATCATGGGAGTTCCGGGGGGGGGGGGGAGTTATAAGGGGAAGAGCCCATTGGAATTGCAATCTTTGATTAATTTTTTAAACCCACTTGTATTGTTTTTTTATCAAAAATTTATATTAAAAGTAACATTTGCTTAACGATCTGTCTCTTACCTTAGGCCAATGCCGCTTGAACACCTCTTTTGGGAGGATGTGGTGGCCTTGAAAAGGCCATGGGGGTAAATATCACAACAGAAATGAGCCCCTCAGAATCCATCAAATGCCTTTTCTGAAGAACCACCAAGATATCCATCAGCAAATCTCTGGTGGCACTTCACTGGAGCAAATTGCCTGTATTCATCCTCATAGGAGGTCTCTGCCTCAGAGTCACTGTCACTTGATTCCGATGTTGTTCCCTTGCCACAGTGCATCGTCTTCAGTGCTGTCCAATCTGTCACAAATGCCAGTCTTATTGAGCAACTTGACCACTGTCTCAGTCTTCACAGAGGTCCATGCCTTGACAATCCACTGGCAGACCAGTGCAACAGATTGCCTTTTGATGTTGCCGCTCAGTGTCGACTCCTTTGAGCCACTGAGCTCTTGGACCACAGCTCTCTCGTTGCATCTTTGCACGGCTTGTTCAAAGACACATCAAGAGGCTGCAGCATGGGAAGTCAAACCACCTGGGATCACTGTGATGTCTGTCCTGTCGCCCAGACTTCTTTGATCTCCCGTACCAGGTGGGTGGAGAGCTAGTTGTAGACCAACAGTGCCCTGATGCAAAGAAGTGCTCTCTTGCCTCAAACTTCTCACAACCAAAGCCACCTGCCCTCACTGTCCATCCATCCCTTGGGCTGAGCATGCACAACCAATCCAGAAGGTAGTTTTTCCTTTGGCATTGTCTTCATCTAGAAGATAACCGTTGGTCTCAGTTTTGTTCCATTGACTGTTACAGCAAGTACCACTGTAAAGTGCTGCTTCTCACTCCCCATTGTGCAGACATTGATAGACTTTAATTGTACCAATGGTGTCAACAATACATACCCCAAACATCAAATTTATGCACCCTGTCACACAGGTAGGCCTAAACATGAATGTTAGGTGTACTTTCATTATTTATATTTATGTAATGTGGGCTACATTTTTAAGTAGGCCTATTGACAAAGGAACATCATATTTGCTTTATTCCATAATACATCAGCTTGGGATGTTTGTAATTGTAAATGCAAACATGGTGACGCCAGTTAGCAGAATGAATTGTCCGGGGATTAATGGCACCGAAACAAGTCTTGCGCTGGTTCCCCGCTGATGACCCGATTTTATAAAGGCTCATAATGCCTAAAAGTTTCTTCTAAATTTCAAATTTTATGAATATGATTTGTTCCTGTTATAAATTAATTTGCTATTATGATTTAGAACTATGCAGTTTTTCAGTGAATGGTACGGAATAGGACTTTGCTCTTAGAATATTGGACTTGATAGTGTTCAAACGGGACATGGACTTACAGAATTAGGTTTGTAAAGTTTCTCTTTGTATTAAACATGCACACACATCACAAAGCAAACTCAGGTATGTAAGCATCAAAAAGTTGTCATCCCCATAGGGTGACAGAATATCTAATAACAGATACCAAAAATATTGTAAATCTACATTTAAAGCAAATCCATGCAGAAAAATGTTTTCTTTTTTTTTGGGGGGGGGGGGGGGAACCGGCCCCATGTAGGCCTTGACATATGTTAATTGAAGTAACTTAGTCTTCCTTGGCTGGGACAGCAACAGCCACTGCACACAAAACCAGTCCAGGCTGGGACAGCAACATCCTAAGCACAAAACAAAAGGTGTAATTATTATGTCTGGGTGCCAACCCACACATTTTATTTTTCCAATAATTTCTTTCTTTCTTTCTTTCTTTCTTTCTTTCTTTCTTTCTTTCTTTCTTTCTTTCTTTCTTTCTTTCTTTCTTTCTTTCTTTCTTTCTTTCTCTCTTTCTCTCTCTCTTTCTCTCTCTCTCTCTCTCTCTCTCTCTCTCTCTCTCTCTCTCTCTCTCTCTCTCTCTCTCTCTCTTTCTTTCTTTCTTAAAATTATATAAATTCGGGCCTTTCTAAAATTTCAAGTCTCCATATTTTCCAAACTACTGCAGATAGACACAAAATTTTAATGGGCACATATAGGTTTGTGCCACCTGCCAATATAATGGGCAGTAAATGAAAGTTGTAGAATTTCAACTTATGCTAATAAGGGGCTTTGAAAAATTTAAAAGTTGAATATCTCCAAAACTATTATAGATAGAGATGAAATTCCAACTTCAATTTATCAGTTTGTGGCAAAGCTACATGCAATGAACCATGAACCAGAGTTATAGGATTTTTAATTTATGCAAATTAGGTGGATATACATAATTTTGAATCTTGAATAGCTTCAAAACTACTTTAGATAGAGGTGCCATTCCGACTTCAATTTTGGGGTTTGTGTCATAGCTGCATCCAATGAACTATGATCCAAAATTGTACAATTTTAATTTATGCAAATAAGATGTATACGAGAACTTTAAATCTTGTCATTCTGACCTCACTTTGTAGGTATGTGACAAAGCCGCATCCAATGAACCATAAGCCAAAGGCTCTCTCTCTCTCTCTCCGTGGATACTTGTTCTTTCAACAGTGCCCAGGACTGGGCATCTCGGTAGAATCTGTAATCTTTGTCTTTTTTATTTTTTTTCACTGCAATCTGCAGGTCTTGTTGTCTAATTGCAGATGTGCTGACAATGTGTTCATCTTGTGCCTCTCTTCTGTGATCCATGTGCACAGCTCATTCTCTAGGGCTGGCCACATCCCTTGCTTGGGCCCACAGTTGGCGTGCTTGCTACTTTGCATGGCTTCCAGGCTGACCATTTGCTTTCTCCAGTCATTGACTGGCATTTCGTTTACCTCCAAATTCTCTCTCTCTCTCTCTCTCTCTCTCTCTCTCTCTCTCTCTCTCTCTCTCTCTCTCTCTCTCTCTCTCTCTCTCTCTCTCTCTCTCTCTCTCTCTCTCTCTCTCTCTCTCTCTCTCCTCTCTCTCTCTCTCTCTCTCTCTCTCTCTCTCTCTCTCTCTCTCTCTCTCTCTCTCCTCCCTCCCCTCTCCCTCCCCTCCCTCTCCCCTTCCCTCCCCCTCCCCCCTTTCCCTTTCCCTTTCCCTCCACCTCTCTCCCTCCCCTGTCCCTCCCCCTCCTTCTCCCTCTCCCTCACCCTCCACCTCTCTCCCTCTCCCCCTCCCCCTTTCCCTCTCCCTCACTCTCCCCCTCCCTCTCCCTAACCCTCTCACTCTCCCTCCCCCTCTCCCTGTCCCTCGAACTCTCTCCCTCTCCCCCTTCCCCTCTCCCTCTCCCTCTACCTCCCCCTCCCCCTCTCTTCCCCTCCCACTCTCTATCTCTCTCTCTCTTTCTCTGTCTTTCCGTGTTGCGCAGCAATAACTTAAAGTGTGAAGACTGCATGATACTTGTTCTTTCAACAGTGCCTGGGACTGGGCATCTCGGTAGAATCTGTAGTCTTTCCCCCTCTCTCCCCCTCCCACTCTCTATCTCTCTCTCTCTTTCTCTGTCTTTCCGTGTTGCGCAGCAATAACTTAAGGTGTGAAGACTGCATGACACTTGTTCTTTCAACAGTGCCTGGGACTGGGCATCTCGGTAGAATCTGTAGTCTTTGTCTTTTTTATTTTTTTTCAATGCAAATCTGCAGGTCTTGTCTAATTGCAGATGTGCTGACAATGTGTTTATATTATGCCTCTCTTCTGTGATCCATGTGTACAGCTCATTCTCTAGGGCTGGCCACATCCCTTGCTTGGGCCCACAGTTGGCGTGCTTGCTACTTTGCATGGCTTCCAGGCTGACCATTTGCTTTCTCCAGTCATTGACTGGCATCTCGTTTACTCCAAAATTCTATTTCTCTCTCTCTCTCTCTCTCTCTCTCTCTCTCTCTTTCTCTCCCTCCCTCCCCTCCCCCTCTCCCTGACCCTCTCCCTCCCCTCCCCTCCCCCTCTCTCCCTCTCTCCCTCCCCTCTCCCCCTCCCCTCTCCCTCTCCCCCTCTCCCTCTCCCCCTCTCCCTCTCTCTTCCCCTCTCCCTCCCCCTCCCCCTCTCCCTCTCCCTCCACCTTTCTCCCTCTCCCTCTCCCCCTTCCCTTTCCCTCTCCCTCTCTTTCCTCCCCCTCTCCCTCTCCCTAACCCTCTCGCTCTCCCTCCCCCTCCCCCTCTTTCTCCCCCTCCCCCTCTCCCTCTTCCCCTCCCCTTTCCCTCTCCCTCTCTCTGTCCTCCTCCCCCTCCCTCTATCCCTCTCCCCCTCCCCTTCTCCCTCCCTTCACACTCCCTCCCCCTCTCCCCTTCATCTACCTCTCTCCCTCTCCTCCTCCCTTTCTCCCTCCCTTCGCACTCCATCCCCCTCTCCCCTCCCTCCCCCTCCCTCTCCCCTCCCCCCTCCCTCTCCCTCTCCCCTCCCCCTCTCCCTCTCCTTCTACTTCCCCCTCTCTCCCCCTCCCCCTCTCTATCTCTCTCTCTCTTTCTCTGTCTTTCCGTGTTGTGCAGCAATAACTTAAGGTGTGAAGACTGCATGATACTTGTTCTTTCAACAGTGCCTAGGACTGGGCATCTCGGTAGAATCTGTAGTCTTTCTCTTGTCTGTCATTAATTGTCATGGGTTGAGTTGAGTCCAGTCAATCTTGAACATGACAGGTACTTGTGACAATAGTCTTGACTTATGATATACTCTATTTTACCTGACCTCATAAAGCCCCACTTCACATAAACCATATGCATTGGCATTGGCTAATTCAGTCAACCAGTGAAATTCAACCATTTATTTTACTTGAGCCCACCACAGGAATGTTATTGCAGTAAATATAAAAACATTAGAACCAAATAGGTCCTTAATTGGCTTCAGGCAGTTCCACCATGTTTAAACCTGATGAGTCTGGGATGCTGTGTGACGCTTAGCCTCAAGCTCAAGGACATCAGTTCCTCCATCAAACGTCCATACAGCATGAGAAAGATTTGGCGAATGATTTGAAAAGGTTAACCGAATCACATTTGACCAAAAGTGTGAAAACATACCTAAAACGAGTCTGCCGAAGGAAGTAACCTTAGCCTTCTGGGAACTGATGTATGACAGACTACGAGGGTGTTCCCAAATATCAACCGGTTGCAATTATGCATTTTGTGCAACAAAATGTGAAGTTGTTAACGTGACATGAGATGAAGACAGCAAAAGTAACCTTGAAAATAAAGGAAAAACAGCTGTTAGATTTAAGTTGATTGAACATATTGGTCAGTTTAGCTGCTTTATTGTTTTCCCTCATTTTTAGCACTCATCCTATGAAGTCTGAATGAAAACTTGTGCCATTTTTGCACAGCTGCATGTACCTGGTGAGCATCTCTTTTTATGAAAGAAGTAACATTGAAGCTTGTCACTGTGTTACTTCAAACGTTAATTTTGAAAACGAGTCACTGTCACTTTGATGAACATCTGCAGCCATCCCCTGTATCGCTTGAACATTTGCAGCCAGACATATTGTCTTATGAATGTCAGTTCCACCTCATTCCATGGTGAGAAAGTTTTCTATCGCAGCCTTGCATCATAGATCTTCAGTCTAAACATTTGTACCTACCCTTGGCATCATGTCCCTCCGTACATGTCTGCATGACAGACAGCTAGGTCCTCACTTGTCTGTGTGTTGCCCAAGCTGCATTCTGCTGAGCTAGTCTCATGCTTCCAGGGTCGGGAATGATAAAGAGAAACTTAAACCAAAATCTGTAAGGCCATGTACCACGGTATGGTCAGTCTGTTCAGACTGGGCCTTTGCTGGTTGGAGTAAGACCTGAGTTAACAGCTTTCTTTGGGTCAGCCACAGTGCACTCAACCTGTGCAAAGAAAGCTGTTGACCTGTAACATGCTATCGTGGTGTAGGTCTTAGCTACATGTACAATTTTCACTAAAAATATTTTCTGTTCTGTAACAGGAAATGAATGTGAGTACAAGCATTGAAGCCGTTGACAATTTCCATGCTTTTTTGGGTGATTTGAGCAGGAATTAAGCAGATGTGAAAGACAAACCTGAAGAAATATGGATGTACAGGGGCTCAGACACCCATCTCTATAGTCTACCTGACATTGTAAGGAAGCTATACATGTTGTGTCATTGTCAGTGCCTGCGAACTCATCAGGGGACATTTGAAAACACTATTACGCCGCTCGCTTATATAGCAAGGGGGCAATGTTGCTACGAGCGGTGAGGCAACGTCACAAATATAGCGCCTAGGCGTCAACTGATCTATAGTTGTGCACTATGTCATGTGTGGGTAGATAGGGGTAGAACTAAAAGTTTGGCATAAGACTCTGCAAGAGACCCTATCAACCCATGACATTGAGGCCAAACGGTTCTGTGGTGCATACATGTAGTTGATGGATCCAGTGATTTTCCCTCTCTAGTCTGAGTGTCTCGTTCGAGACATGTCAGGTGGTGTTCTAAAATGTTCCAGTATTTGGATCCTTACATGGATGCCACTGTGATCAGGTGGACTGAAGTGTCTGCCCAATGGTTGAGTTACATCTTTGTTCTTGATGTAATAAAGATGTTCTCTCAACCTGTCCATCAGGGGGCACTTCGTTTGCCCTGCATACTGCTTGTTGCAATGCAAACAAGTGATGAGATAGACTAGGTTGTTGTGCTTGCAGGTACCTCCTGAAAAAAAAAAAACAATTTGTAACTGATTAGAATCAGAAATAATGGTCCAGTCTGTACATTAACACTGATGATGTAGTCTTATCCTAGAGAAATATCTCAACCCAAGTGGACTCAGTCCTCCTACTTTTTTTTGGCAAGGTGGTCTTTCTTAGCAGTACCTGTGGTGTTACCATGACCAATCTTTTGGCACCAACGTTCACACTAGACCATTCTCGTCCCTGGGTCCATCTCGGTCTGAAACACAGCTAGATGTGCACCTGATTTGCAACGTGGGCCATTCCTGCATGCGAACCTGCCAGGCATGGTGATCTCTAGGTTGTTTTCTGTGACTGATTTAACACTGCAAGCAGTTCAGGCCAGTGGCCGACTGCATTATTACATCCAGGGAAGACAAAACAGGGCTAGAATTTGAGTTTTTTACCAGCATGCCCACCAAGCATGTTGGAGATGAACTCAACGTGCCCAACCCATGTACAACATGCTCAACTTTATATGTCTAGGTTCAACGGAAGTGTTTTTATTTTTCAACTCCTGCACTTTCTTCATCATGCATTACCCCTTGAATAAGATAAACACATTATTTCGAATGGTACATGCTTTATTACATGTATAATTAAACTTACATAGCGCCATTTTTTTTTTTTGAATTACAGGACGTTCTTTTGTCTGCTAAGACAGACTAAGTTATGCTATCGCTACTGTGATCCACTTAGTCTGCCAAGCTGCTATTGGCCAGTTATCTTTCATCTTTCTGTGACAGAAAATTTTTGCAGCCTGTGATAGGTCATTGGCTTTTGACCCACTCTGACCCCGGCGATTGTGACACTATTTACCTCTATTTTGTGACCCGGCAATTATAGGATCACCAAGCAGCAGCTAAGATTGGAATGCAGATAGTTAATTGAGTCATTAGATAAGCGTAATTTTCAGTAGTGGTAGTGCCGGGTTCTCTCTTTTGGCGTTGAAGTTGAACAGGCCGGCACCTTGTGCCTGAGGTGATGTACACTACCGAGCTTTTGTTTTGTATAAAAAACGACTGAACAGTCACAAAAATATTGTGAATACAATATTTACTATCTTGACCGTAATCTGCATGTTCAGTTATGTCAAGTGCACTGTTAATCATAAGAAATCAATTAAAATATGCTCCTGGTATCTTGCAAGTGTGCTGTCACTTGAATCCGCAAAGTAATTTGCATTCGGGTACGAATTACTTCACGGAACTTCAGTGAACTCGGGAGTGATCTGTGGTCTGACATTTGTCGAGTAGCAAAACACAGATATACAAGTGGTGCTGTGTTGCCGTATATTTTATATTCCATTACATTTAAATTATTAAAGGTATTAAATTCAGCATTACTTCCATCATACTACGAATAAATTATTGAACCAAGAGTAATAATTTCGCTGAAATTCGGTGAACTCCGGACACGCACGTGCTCTGAGATTTGTTGATCAGCTCGACTTGAGCCAAGTCAACCACTTGTGGATATGTATACACGTGGTGTTTTGTTTCCTGTTTATTTTATAGTTGATTAAATCAGAATTATTACAGGTTTTTCAGCATTACTGCCATCATGCTATGATTAAATTGGACCAAGACTAGAAGAGTGAATTCGTCTGCGGCCAAACATTTAATTAGCCACATTGTCAGGGTGAGTGGGATAAGGATATGACGATGTTCAGCACAACAACTTCAAAAATTCGAAAAGGATTTTTTTGTCGATAAACTGAGGAAAAGCAAGTATGGTACATATACTTGTTGTACAGTAAAAACAGTCAACCATATCACAAATTTATATATTCCCGGACCTAGCCTTTAATTTTACCACTTGCATTTTGTTTTGCCAACCGCTTAGGCAGATTATCATTATCATCAACTCGGACGCTCTATGGACTAATATGGTAAGGATAAGTGACGGAACTACTCATCTTAGTGAGAGCGAAATGTTGTATCCTCTCACGAGGTGATTCTAAGCAGATTTTACGTACTCAGCAGACTTGTGAAACTGCACAGGTTTGTCTTTGAACCTTGAACCTCAACATGCCAAGCACAATCTCAGGGTGTCTCACGACGTGGGACACCCGCTAAATTCGAGCCCTGCAAAAGGATCAACAGTCCAGAATCAAACAGGCTGCTGCTGTCCATTGAATGAAAGCACCAGTCCGAAGTTAGGAGAATTATGGAACTGTAATATTCCTTAATTGTAATCTGCTGTCACACACAACACACTTAATCTGGCCTTTGCCAACAAATTAAAACGTAACAAAGTGTGCGAAAAGTCCAGGGACTTCTTGTTGGCAGGTGAGCGGGTCACATGACCCCCCCCCCCCCATATTGGTATGCACACACCCACCCACCTGGCAGGTGCCAGGGCCACTATATTAAAAACTTGAATATACATTACATTGTAACAATACTCAGTTTGTATACTTATATTTTTTTCAAAAGCTAAAAGTTTCCTCTGTAAAGTATATCCCAATGTTATGTAAAATTATGGTGTTTATACCTGGGACATATGACACTGTCTGTGTATATATTGTACATTTTACATCTACATTGTAATATATAACATGATGTGCATCAATTGAATCCTTGCCATGTTGTGGAGGAACCTTGAACTCAAGTTGACTCAGACCATCCCCGAATGGTTAATTTCTGAATTTGTTTACCTATATACTTTAAGTGTTTACTTGGTCAATTGACCAGTTTAGTTTTGTTGTTGTCTGTACATATCTTGTGTCCTGGGTACATCTCTTTGCTGTGCCCCTCTGTGCTGCCACACAGACACAACTGATGCTCTGTCTTGACATTTAAAGACAAAACCAAAAAGTGGAAGTACTTGATTCTACAGCTGTCCCACCCATGACTGTCTTTCTCTGGTGTGGGTATAGCCGAAGGTACACATCTTTGAACATTTTGCTGTACAGAAACTTCTCTTGCATCTGGGTGTTTTTTGTCATCAGCTGATTTCTTTGTATATCTTAATTGGAACAATTATGTCTCATTGAAGTAGATATTTTTATGATGGTTTCAATCCCTGATAAAGAGTAATTACTCATGCCTAGGGCTTTAAGACAAACCCAGGGCAAAGATGCAGATTTTGACGTGCTGCCTGCTGTGTGCATCTGCTAATTAATCCCATCAGGCTGGATACTTCCAGCAGGATGCTGGCTGGAGGACTTAATTGTTCTGGGTCTGAAAAGAAAGTTTGCTTTTTTGTCAGGGTTAGGGAGGCAGCTCAACATACATGTATTGCTTGTGCAAGTCCCCAAATCCCCAAACTTGTTTGTGGCAAGTAGAAAAAGATGAAAAATAAAGTAATAAAGAGGCGAGAAGAGCAGCCTTGGATATTTTCACACAGTAAAACCAGATTTATTTCTAAAGTGCCGTGGATAGGTCTGGGTCCAGGAGACCACTACTGGAAGTGGGACATTTAGGTGTAGATGGGCTTAAAGTGCAGGGTGTTCATGGTGTTCCTGAACAGTGTACAGCATACAAAAACTGTGCAAATATATGAGGTCAATAATTTATAAGGCTTATTATTATCATGAATAATGAATCATCGCCCCTTTAACAGGATTCAGCAATTCCAATTTCAGTGACATTTAGCCTGGATTTCTGGCTTAAGATAACATAGAGAAAAAGCAAGTCTCATTGTTGCAGATATTTACAGGGCTTGTTCTTGGGCCTTTTCAATTTGGTCACCATCTTGAGTCAAGTAGTGGCTGTTGACATGCACGGTGGTACCTACCACCTAGAGTTGGGTCTTGGCTGTTGACATACATTGGTACTTACCACCTTGAGTTGTGGCTGTTAGCATAAGGTGGTACTTATCACCTTGAGTGTGTGGCTGTTATCATAAAGTGGTACTTATTACCTTGAGTGGTGGTTGTTATAAAGTGGTACTTATCACCTTGAGTAGTGGTTGTTATAAAGTGGTACTTATCACCTTAAGTTGTGGCTGTTATCATAAAGTGGTACTTATCACCTTGAGTAGTGGCTGTTATAAAGTGGTACTTATCACCTTGAGTTGTGGCTGTTATAAAGTGGTACTTATCACCTTGAGTTGTGGCTGTTATAAAGTGGTACTTATCACCTTGAGTTGTGGCTGTTATATAGTGGTACTTATCACCTTGAGTAGTGGCTATTATAAAGTGGTACTTATCACCTTAAGTTGTGGCTGTTATCATAAAGTGGTACTTATCAACTTGAGTTGTGGCTGTTATCATAAATTGGTACTTATCACATTTAGTTGTGGCTGTTATAAAGTGGTACTTATCACCTTGAGTTGTGGCTGCTATAAAGTGGTACTTATCACCTTTAGTTGTGAATGTTATCATAAAGTGGTACTTATCACCTTGAGTAGTGGCTGTTATAAAGTGGTACTTATCACCTTGAGTTGTGGATGTTATCATAAAGTGGTACTTATCACCTTGAGTTGTGGCTGTTATCATAAAGTGGTACTTATCACCTTGAGTTGTGGCTGTTATCATAAAGTGGTACTTATCACCTTGAGTTGTGGCTGTTATCATAAAGTGGTACTTATCACCTTGAGTTGTGGCTGTTATAAAGTGGTACTTATCACCTTGAGTTGTGGCTGTTATAAAGTGGTACTTATCACCTTGAGTTGTGGCTGTTATAAGGTGGTACTTATCACCTTGAGTAGTGGCTGTTATAAAGTGGTACTTATCACCTTGAGTTGTGGCTGTTATCGTAAAGTGGCACTTGTCACCTTGAGTTGTGGCTGTTATTAAGTGGTACTTATCACCTTGAGTAGTAGCTGTTAGCATACATTGGTACTTACAACAATGAGGTTAGTGGCTGTTGACATACAGTGTTACATACCATCTTGAGTTGAGTAGTGGCTGTTAATATAGAGTAGTACTTACCACTCTGAGTTTGAGTGGTAGTTGTTAACAGATATAGTGCTACCTGTTATTTAAGACCACCTTAGTGACAGCAAAAATAATTCATGGCAGATGCATGGTCTTAAAATAAAGTTGAACTTACTAGAAAAAGTGATGTATTGCACGATGATTGGGCAATGTTCAAAACACACAAGCTGTCCCAAGAGCTGGTCATTAGAGTGGGTACTAGTCTATTGTATTCTTGTGCTTCAATGCCATATATTATATTTAATTACAATTAGATGTTTTGTCAGGTTATGGAATTGTAAATGTCATATATATAATGGGATTCTGCCCATTATTGTTTCCTTGATGGTTATCGTGTAAGTTATGAAACCCATGATCTTACTGCTTGACTCCTTGATCATAAAATTTTCATAATTTGGCTTTTCTACAGTTGATGTTTCAACATCAGTCTTGTACATGTCTGTTGATCTTATACATAATGTATTGCTAAAAACTTTAGTCAAGTTCTTGTACATGAAGTGTATTAATTGCACACAGCAAATGTGACTGGAATTTGTGGTAGAGAAAGTTATGAAATTAAACGAAGTTGGTCACTTACATTTTTCCTGATAAAGTACATGGGAAAATGAGTGGATTTGAACATTTAAATGTCTATAAATTGGTTAGATGAAAAACTGTATAAACACTGCATGTACCACAAATAAGTAACAATGTTATGTATTTTTAATTTTCAAGATTTTATGCTAGGAGGTCAAATGCAGGATATCTAACTGTGGCGTGATTCATTTCTGATTTGTTTCATTTAGCATCATTATGATTGCCTGGAGATTTAGACGCCAGATAATTTCCCTGAGTATGCCCCCCCCCCCAAAAAAAAAGGTTATAATTTCATTTAATGTAGCAAGCATGGGAAAAGATCATGACAGTTGTCAGTCTCAGGTCAGGGGAAGGGGGTATAAATTAAATAAGTTTATCTGGGGAAGCGCTTGCTCTTATTTTGTTTTGTTTTTAGGTCTGGATTTCTTTCAAGGTCAAGGGCTGGATTTTACACGTATAAGTGATTGAAAGGTCAAGGTGATACATTGGCTTAAATCATAGTGATGGTGGTTCTGCAGCACATAGTTACTGTTAAACACTAACCGGAAAGTACTGTGTGGGGTTTCTTTTGGTCTTGTTAATTTGGACTTTAAGTCACCTTGAAAGACCAAACTGACATGGACGTATCTTCGTAATAGTGGGTCCTGTTATTTTTAAGGGTCCGCCCCATGGGGGACCCTTTCTGTTGTTGGGTTGTCCATCCGTCCGGATGTGCACATTCTCATTATCATATCTACAGAATGCCTCCATGTATTTTGCTCAAATTTGGCAATATGCTTATCTTACCATGCAAGATGAACTTGATTAGATTTTGGTGTCATCATGACCTAATTTGAGCAAATGGCATCTAAATTACATGCTCATTAGGGCTCGTTACCAGAATATCTCCAGAATGGTCCAATGTATTTTGCTCAAATTTGGAAGTATGCTTTATTTAGCATGTCAAGATGAACTGATTAGATTTTGGTGTCACCATGACCTAAATTGAACAAATGACAGCCTAATTATTTGTTCATTAGGGCTTTTTACTGCAGTATCTTCACAATGCTTCCATGTATCTTGCTGAAATTTTATAGTATGATTATCTTGTATACCAGAATGATCTGATTAGATTTTAGTGTCAACATGACCTAATTTGAGCAAATGGCAGCCTAATTACATGTTCATTAGGGCTTGTTACCACAATATCTCCAGAATGCTTCCATGTATTTTGTTCACATGTTGCAGTATAATTATCTTACATGACAGCATGAACTGATTAGATCTTGGTGTCACCATGACCTAATTTGAGCAAATAGCAGCTTAATTAGATGTTTCTTATGGCTAGTTACCATGATATCTCCAGAATGCCTGCATGCTCTAATTAAAGTCTGATAAGAATAATTAAGGGTCCTACCCATGGGGGGGGGGACCTTTGTGTTTTCGGGTTGTCCATGCATCCAGATATCCATCTGGATGTCCATCTGGACGTGCATATTCTCATTACCACGATAGCTACCGAATGCCTCCATGTATTTGGCTCAAATTTAGCAATATGCTTGTCTTGCCTGGCAAGATGAACTGATTAGATTTTGGTGTCATCATGGCTTAATTTGAGCAAATAGCGGACCCTTCAGTCAATGCTTTGCGTTGAAGGTATGTCTAGTTTCATTTAAAATTGATGACTCCAGAACAGTTTGAGTGAAGACTTGATTGAGTCTCTGCCAAGTTTGTTCAAATGGTTGTGTTCCACAGATTTTTGGATTTTTATGAATTTTTGCTTTCTTTACATCTTGGGGTGGCAAAGCCCTAAAAAATCTCCATCTCAAAAGTTAAAGTGTAGCCCTGGATACTAGTGTACATGCTTGTATATGAAATTATGTCTCTCTCTCTCTCTCTCTCTCTCTCTCTCTCTCTCTCTCTCTCTCTCTCTCTCTCTCTCTCTCTCTCTCTCTCTCTCTCTCTCTCTCTCTCTCTCTCTCTCTCTCTCTCTCTCTCTCTCTCTCTCTCTCTCTCTCTCTCTCTCTCTCTCTCTCTCTCTCTCTCTCTCTCTCTCTCTCTCTCTCTCTCTCTCTCTCTCTCCCCAAATTTGTCTGACATTTCATTTGAAAACAATGTATGGGCTGCCAATGCCCTGGAGCACTGGCAAACTATTGTGTCTATCATGGTAGACATTTCTGGACTCCTGTGCTCATGGAAATCAGATCAGTTAGATACAGCTTTGGGAGTCCAAAGTAACTCTGAAATTGCTATTTCTCCTGGCTATGTTTTTTCAGTGGAGGCTATTGTCTTGGACACTGCCAACTACCACTGGTAACTACCCAGGCTAGCCAGGCAGGCGATGCGCTGCAACCTGGCCCAGTTTCCAGAGCCAGGCTCTCCAAACAACACATGTAGTCCTGCCTTAAAACCAAAGTGTGTGGGTTGCTGCCTTATAACTATGTCCTGGCCTGGCTTGCACAAGAGAGGAGTTCAGTAGAGCTTAATATTCACAAATGTTTTGAGGATAATGAATCCTGTGTGATAGTGTGGCCTCACAAACTTATGCAGATGGCACTTCTCACTGAATCGTGGGATACAGAATTATACCCATGTATGTTTGTGAAATCATGTGGGAATGTGCAGTTCAGTTTACTCTGTCAACACAGCTGTTTAAAACTCCATATAAAGACAGGTGACCATTCTTACTCTGTAGCACATTCACCTGTAGCTAGCTGCTTATAAACCTGAACTTTTCATCACATATACTTGAACTTTTTTCCTGGTATTTGTCCAGAAAACCTTCTGTTGCCATTATACATGTACATGTATATCCTGCTGTAATAATTTTTCATTGGAGATGAGATTTATATATATTTTTCTTTTCTAGGATAGAACAAATTAAGGGACCAGCCCAGAAACTCAGCCTGTTTCAAGAGTACATAATGTGCTTGCTGCCACTCAGGCGAGGTCTTGACATGGAGCATCTCTCAGATATAATTTTGGATTTCAGCCACTCTTGTTAGTGGGGTGTTTCAATTAATATTATTCTATCATCATGACTATGTCTCCTGTAATTTGAGTTGAAGATCCTGATAAAATGGCCCACAAAGGAACAATTAAGTTTGAAGTAATCTTCCAAAGTCATCTCGTATATTCCACAAACAATTTGAGGGCCATAGTAGACATGATAGATGTACTGAATTTTTTATTCAGTGACCCATGCAGTGTCTCCCACAGAAATCAAGCCACCTTGACCTTTGACCTGGTCACAGAGATGCTTGCCCAGGCCATATTTACCACACTGTAAAGAATAACAGGTACAGGTACCGCTGACCACCAGCAGAGAACTCACTGTGTATTGTCACATAATATGACTGCCCTTGTGTTGTTGTTAGCTATCCTTATTTTAATACATGTATGTGTAATTACATTTTATTCTGCACCAACTGTGTTTATCTTTAGTCAATTTCTGTCCAGTGGTGCAGCTTGTTTACTAAAGGATTAAAACACGCACAGCCAGCTTGACAGAGAGGATTGCATGGGCAGATACAAGACCAAGGACCTGTTAGGGCCTGAGGAGTGGAGTGCAACAGCAGAGACCAGAAGTACTGCATTTGTGGCTATGTACATGTAAATGTACATGTACAAACTTAGCTTGAAGCATTTGCATGTTTCTTGTTGCTGTCACAGAATTAAGCCAATCAACAGCAGAACTGAAGTGGATCCTGGCTGGTCACAAATGTTGATTTCATATTCATGTTGACTCTTTTATTTCCCCTTTTCTTTCAGATATGGCCAAATGAAGACTGAGAAGGTTCTCTTCTTTCTTGTAGAGACTTTTAATGATAGAAGATAAAGGAGCACATGGAACATGCACAAACATTGTGTGTACCCTTGGTGTCATATTTGACCTCCACAGTCAAGGTTTTGTGTAATGTGCTTCACATTTCTCATATAGATGGCAGCACCATACATAATATACATTTTATTGTCAAACTGGAAGCAGTGCACAGTGTACATAAGGAATTACATTGAATTGGTTTACAGCATGTGGATTTTAACAACTAGGACAACAGAATTGAAGAGTGACTGCTAAACAGGTGGAAACTGAAAATAAGTTTCCTCAGTGGCATCAATTGTAAGTTTTATTGAAAATATGGTTTTGTTTTGGTGGCAATTCTTGTATTTGTACATAACCAGCATATCAATCATTGAATTCACTCATAACTTAATTATGTCTTGTAAGTTAGAAAAGACATATAAGTGCCTTATTTGTCACACTATAATATCAAACTGGAAGTATTCTGTTCAAAGTGTGCTGGCAAACTGAAGTTCCATTCAAAGCACCCTTGTAAGGCTGTCTAAAATTACTTAAATGGTTCTCAGGCACCGCCACATCAAGCAAAACAGTGCCACTGAAATATTTTTATTGCCCTTTTCAAAACAAAAAAACAAAAATACATGCCTCTTCACACACATTTGATTACTTTGTAGCGTGCTTTTCATGACTAATCTGGAGTATGGTCAGACTGGCTGATCAGTGACTTGTACCGGAAATGTTTCCTCTAATCGTGAGTTTCTGTAAGGGAAGTAGATGGCACAGCAGTAGGCTTTGTCAATTTGCTGCACATTACATTTGGGCCATGTTGATGGGGAAGCCACACCGTTGACAGGCAAGGAAGGTTTATGTGGTCACAAGCATCCAGTTTGACTGAAAATTATAATGCTTTGCCAGACCGCATTTGTAAGACAGTCCGCTTATCAGAGCCAATATTCTTTGCTTCATTTCTGCTGTGTGTCAAGCAAAACGGGTAAAAATGAGTGACCTCATTTCTGTTGCAATCCTGGAGGGGGCAAGATTTGTACGGCCATGGGTATAATTGGAAACTACTCACAACAGGCCACATTTACTGATTTGTACAACAGTATAATCGATGGAAAATTTGATGATGTCGGATTTCCTGAGTACAAAGATTGGAATGTGACCTGCCATATAGGCATATACAGATGCACCCATACCATCTGATCGCTGGCTTAGATTTCAATTTTCACCAAAGTTGCCGACATCTTATGCCTCACTACAGTATACAGGAAAATTTATGGTGCAAAGTCGCCAAGTTTTAAATACTGTAGTTCTAGAAATTTTCATGCGTGTTTAATTTTGCGCAAACTGAATTTTTCTTAAATTACAGAATTTTCGCACATTTTAATTTTGTGCAATCCAATGCCATACAATGTAGTGAAATACAATGCAACTTGTTTTTGTACATTTTAATATCGCGCTTTGAGTCGTAGCACAAAAAGCATGAAATTAAATCAACTGCGAAAATTTGTGAAACTACAGTACATGAAAGGATTTTTTTGTTGCATTCAGAGAATACTGTAGTTTAATTTGCATGTATGATAAACAGCATAGTGGGCGAACCTGGTACACCAGTTGCTGCTGTGGAAAGGGGTGAAAGGGTCTTAGTCAGTGCAAATCAAAGACCAGAATTTAGATATGCTTCTGGCTGCACAAACCCCTCCACTGGCTTTTTGGATTTTGATACATGCTGATTTTTAGCTCAGCTGACTTGTCAGCCAGCTGAGCTTATCTTATGGTGCTCTGTCCGTTGTTCGTCCGTCGTCTGTCAACAATTCACATTTTCGACTTCTTCTCCGAAACCGTCAGCCAGATCCACTTCAAACTTGGTGGGGATGTGCCTTGAGTACGTGTCTACCAAGTTTGTTCAAGTGGTCACAGTCCAGTGATTTTTGGATTTTTAATGATTTTATTTTGTTCTTTTTGGGGCAAATCTTAAAAATCTTCTTCTCTGAAACCGCTCACCCAATTACTTTGATATCACACAGAAACACTCCATGGGACACCTATTTCTTAATTTGTTCACCAGGTGGCACTGCAATTTTTTTCTTATTTTTTATGAATTTTTGTGTGTTATAGCTATTTTCGACTTCTTCTCCAGAACCGTCGCTCAGATTAAGCTGAAACGTGGTGGATATGTTCCTTGTAGAAGGGTCAAACAAAGTTGTTCACTATGTGGGAATGCTGCGGATTCCTGATTTTTAACAATTTTTTCAATTCGGGTACTTATCGGTCAATGCAGCTTTCCTATTGATTACTATGTAAGTCAATGGGCATTCTAATGCTAATTCACAGGACAACTGACACGAAATTTACTGTTCACTTGATAACTTGAGATCTGTTTTGAGTTAGTACTGTGATGCTGCTCATGTTAATGTTTTTGTATGTAGGTCATGCTCAGACAGTACATGAATGATTTTGACCTCGTTTCTGGGGTCACAGTGCAACATACATGAATTTTACTCTTCATTATAACTTGATAACTACTTGAACCTTGATGTTGCACATGTTAGTGTTTTTTTATAATGGTCAGACTTACTCAGAACATGGGTGACCTTGATCCTTTCCCAAGTTCATAGAGCTGCAAGTGTGATGAATGTCAAGATCAGCTGAACACGTGCTGTTCTCACAACTGAAAATAGTTTCAATGTTTATTTCATCAAACAAGGCTTTGCATAGCTTTGCGTATGAATAACTGTAATGCAGGATCCAGTAATTGGGTCATTTACATGCTTGACGTGCGCCAACTACAAGAATTTAGAAGGAAAGTAGTTCTCAGTCACCTTTGCACTGTGGTGATTTGGACAGGGTTATCACCCAGTCTGTATCTTCCACCTTTTCTGGATGATACAGCTATAATTACTGGAGAAACGGAGGGAACACACAAACGGGAATCTTTGTTTATATTGCAGTATGCGAAAATAAAGATTCCAGTGTTTAGTGCAACAATTATTTGGAGTCACAGGCAAATACGCAAAGGTAGGGGATAGCGGGAATTGCCGAATGTGTCCCATATCAGTCTGTGAGATTGCGTCAGTTCACCACAGATCCACTCCATGCTGTCACTTGCGTGTGACTGGCAGTTGTGTGCTGTTGTTGCCCCGGAAGTCATCTCACGGCACGTATTTTTTCCAACACTGTTAGAACCCACCGATAAATAGCATTTGATGTTAATTTGCAGATGAATTTGCCATGCCATTTTTATTATTTTTTGACGCTGCTTTGACATCGTTCGGGCAGATCACACTGGTGGTGAGTAGTGTGACCCCGCTCACCAAGCCAATTACTGTGATCTGATCTTAGGGAAATAGCTCTCTGTTGTATATACACAAGTACAAAGATGATGTTGAAGCTTCAGTCATTTTATTCCATCCTTGTGAAGAGTTACAGCAGATACATGAATACGTGTACTTCTCATGGGGTTCCACGGGCAAAAGCCCAGAGCTCACAGCTCTTCATCAGTACCAAAATATGACCAAAATCTACCTCCAAATTATAAACCAATGGAATGCCAGATACATCAATTACAACTCATTACATCTGATAAAGAGGAGGGGTTTTATACCATAAAAGTGTACAATAATTATGAGTGACATAGGGTTGAGTAATTTCTTGAAGGAGAAACTTCAATGATTCACTGTTGCATAGAAAAATGAAACGCAAATCCTAAACATTATTTATCCATATCCATAACAACTGCCAGTACCTTTGATATCCTTATGGTTTGTACGACAGTGAAAATTGTGTTGACAGAAATAAAGTTCTGATGAATACAACTGCTGACCAAGTAATTGTTTAAACTTGGTATGTTTATCAATTAGCGATTATTATCACCTGTTGGCGCCCCACGCACGTGCTGCAAAAGCTGTGGATTTTTTTAGTGATTAGACCCCCCATAGTTTTTCAGCATGCACGCAGCGCTCTGACTTCAAACACTGTTATCACAATGGATTATCGTCACCTTCTGCCGCCCCCTTGCCAGCCTTGGAAACAACCGCAACTTGTAACTGTGTCATGAAAATTTGAGCAATGGAGCTCCCAGCGGAAAAAAAATTGTAAACATGCATGGCTCGAGGACACACCGCTTTTATGGCAGGTGATTAAATCTTCTTCACAGCAAAATGTTAGGTTGTCCCCCAGGACAAGTGCTGAAGAAAAGGTACTTGTCTGACAGTAAAATCAACTTGTCCCGGACAATCAAACATATGAGTTTTCGCGCCCTGCGAGTCTTGTTACTTGGCATTGCCGGCAGTCCTGTCTGCCTTGCAGAACCCATGAATCATTGATTCGCTGATGGCGAACTTCTTCCCTGATTCTCTGTTCCCGTGGGCTTCAGCACACTCAATGATGGCGAGCTCTTGCTGTGTATGAAACATGTCCAGAATGACTTGACTCGTGCAACAATGGATACCAAGAGAGCAAAAATCAAAACAAAATGTCAGCCGTTTTGATACTTGTCTGGCCTCTCAACCATACCTCTTGCTGTTTTGCACAGTTTGTACATTCACAGCTATGTAAATGGATGAAAGTCGATTCAAAAATATTTTTGCATGTCCTATGGAACAAATTCATAGATATAGATGAATGTACTTGAAGGTGCATGTGTTTTACATAAAATAAAATGGAAGTGAATAAGGATGCATGTTGATTAATTGTCACACTAGTTTGGCCATCTGTTTTCTAACTTTCAGTAGATAAGATCAAATGTGACGCACATAAATGGCTTATATTTGTTAAATAAACACAGTTAACAACCAATTCATGGGTTTGTTACATGTAGGTGGACACCACGCTTGTGAAACAGTGACTGCTTGACCCACAGTTTGCTTTGTTTTTTGTTTTTTTTTTTTTTTTTTTTTATTTTCCCTGCGTGCTATACACAGGTACATACAACGCTATTTAGGACACAATATTTAATACAAAGAGAAAATTAACAAACCTAAATCTGTAAGCCCATGTACCGTTTGAGCTCTGTCAAGTCTGATATTCTAAGAGCAAAGTCCTATTCCATACCATTGGCTGAAAAACTGCATAGTTCTAAATCATTATAGCTAATAAATTTGTGAAGGAACAAATCATATTCATAAACTATTTAAAAATGTGGCCCACATTACATAAATATAATGAAACTACTTTTACAAAGCATAAGTCTGCAACTACATGTAACATTCATGATTAGGCGTACCAAATTGAATCATTGAATCAATCAAGTATAATAAACCCCACACTTACTTACAAGGCTTGGTCTGCGAACAGACCCAACTAGGCCTACTTGACGGAGTGATCAGATAAAATAAAAATAAGTGTTTCAACTTCAAGTAAAATGTGAATATAACGATGTGATATAGAAGAGTCACGTAATTAATTGCATCACTCCTGAAAACTGATCACATCAACACCATAGGTCACTTAAGTTGGTTTCCATGCACTTTAGGTGCTTTGTTAGAGCCCCCATAAAAATTCCCTGGATCAAGTGCCATCACTGTGCTGCTGCATTGAACCCATCCAGGCCCTGTGGCATTACGCAAAAGCATGCATCGATAACAATTTGAACCAGGTGCTTGAAATCCATGCACATTGAGTGGAAAGTGTCAAAGAATAGGGTATTTGTGTGCTATATCTGGTAGGAAGTACAGTCGTCATCCTCTTGAATGCATAATAAAGGCAACAAAGCCCAATTCATTAAAGTGTGTGTGTCAACACACACTTTTCTGTTTTTCCTCGAGTTCTTTATTATGTCTGTGTGCCAACACGGACATATTGTTTTTTTTAGGATTTCTTTCTTTCTTTCTTTCTTTCTTTCTTTCTTTCTGTCTGTCTGTCTGTCTGTCTGTCTGTCTGTCTGTCTTTCTTTACAGGCAAATTTGTCTGACATTTCATTTGAACAGTATAACATGTAGGAACTCCAAACTTGGTACAATTATACTTCTATAGATGAAGTCTGGCCTTTTTATAATGAGAGGTCATGCTTTTCAAAATTAAGCAAATAAGGGCTAATTAAAGTTTTAAATCTTCAATATCTTATATACCATAGTAGATGTGGTTACGAGTGTATAGGAGTTCGATCATAGCAAGATAAAGGTCATCTCAAAGGTCAAAGGTCGTGTCAAGGTCAAAGGTCAATTTTAAGCCAAAATGTCATTTTTGAAGTACAGGTTCACTTCAGGTAGAGGTCATCTCAAGGTCAAAGGCCACTTTGGATGGTGGCTTTCTTCTAGCCATAACTTGGTCAATTTTTATTCAGTTTTGATCATGTTGGGCTCAAATTGTAGCTATTGTAACACTGCACATTTTTAACTGCCTGTGACCTTCAAAGGTCAAAGTCATTTGGACTTTTGAAAGTTTCATCCAGTCATTACTTGTAAGTATTACAACACTGCACATTTTATAAGAACATGTAACCTCAAATGGGCAAAGGTCAAGGTCATTTGGCCCTTTGAAAGTTTCATCTTGCCATAACATTTGTCAATTTTCATTCGATTTGGTTCATGGTGGGCTTAAATTGTGGGTATTGTAACAGTGCGCAATTTACATGTGACTTGTAAAGGTCAAAGGTCAACGGTCAAGGTCATGTGGACTTTGAAATTTGCATCCAACCATAAGCTTTATGTAATATGAAGTACCAAAGGGTAAAAGTTGTAGCATTTAATATTCACAACTTTTGAGGGCACACAGACAGATTTGCTTTGAAGCAAATCTTCTGTTCTAGTTTCTTTCTTTCTTTCTTTCTTGTTTCTTCTTTACCAGCAAATTTGTCCCAAACTTTTCTCGGACACTATTATACATAGAAACTCCAAACGTGGCATGATTGTACCTCCATACAAGGAGTTTGACCATTTTATGCAGAGGAATGAAGATGTGTAAAATCATGCAAATTAGGGACATTTGAAAAATATGAAATCTTGAATATCTTCAAAGCTATTATAGATATAGATTTCATGCCAACTTCTACTAGGGTGTTATTGACCATTGCGCATCTAATGAATTCAAAACAAAAGTTGTAGCAATTTAAATTATGCTAATTAGCAGCATTGGAAATGTTAAAACTTTAATATCTTCAAAACTATTATAGATAGAGATGTCACTTTACCTTCTACTAGGGGGTTGTTGACGATTGCACATGCAATGAATCTAAAGCAAAAGTTGTGGCCATTTAAATTATGCTAATTAGCAGCTTTTGAAATTTTAAAACTTGAATATCTTCAAAACCATGATAGAGATGTCATTCTAACTTCTACTAGGGGGTTATTGATCATTGCACATTAATGAATTAAAAATGTAAAGTGTAGCAATTCTAATTATGCTAAATTAGAAATTTTAAATCTTGAATAACTCCAAAGCTATAATAGATAGGGATGCCATTCCAACTTCTACTCCTGTGTTATGGAATAGTTGGACATTGCCATACCAATATGCTTTGAAGACACACACACTGATTTGCTGTGCAGCAAATCATCTTTCCTAGTTTCTTCTTTTATCTTTGTCCATGTAGGAACCAGTATAAATGATGTGTAAAAGGTCGTACAGAAAACAGCAACAACATTGAATGTATAGTAAAGGCAACAAAGCTCAATTTCTTTTTTCACAAAATCATTAATGCGAGAGTATGCGCGATATTAATAGCCCAAAGCAGCCACACTGCGTAATACACATGCATGGGTAAATTGATACCCTGCTGTCTGCAATTTATTGGATCACTATCAATTAATCCTATTACTGTAAAGATGATCGACCTGGGGAAACTCCTTTCGTGTAGCTGCCTTGGTTTCACCAAATGTACTACAAATGTGTAACATGTGGAAGTTGGAATACAGTAAAACCTCTATACTGAAGACCATTTCTCTGTCCCAAATATACCAGTATATTTCCTATGTTAGCAAACCTCCCTATACTGAACACCTCCCTATACTGAACACTTTTTTTCTGGTCCCAAGGGTATTTGGTACAGGAAGATTTACTGTATCTCATATGGGTGACTTTAACTTACTTTCTCAAGGTCACAGAGGGAATATGTGTCACTGGAAATGAGATATGGAATCATGGTGGTGCCACTGATGGTTATTATGGGAACTAATGTCATTGGCATAAAAAACATTTAATTAATTACTTATTATGATAGGTAGAGACAGATGATAGGTAGAGACAGAAGTACCAAATTTAGACTAAATATGCATTAGACCAATGGTCAAGTGCTGTCCAATTTTTACCTTGACCCATTTTTAAGGTGACTAAGGACTTTGTAAAAACTTGGTGTTTCAGAAAAAGTAAGGCTAATGATGCCAAATATGCTACAAATGCATATCATCTGTAGAAGGTTGGTGAATTTGGATGACCTAGACCTACTTTTTCAACATCAAGGAGGAAATGCATTTCCATAAAAGAATTTTTTGTGGTGGTCATTACATGTAAACTGGTGGACATATATCAATGTACCATTACAAGAACATTTACATGTAACTGGCAAGATTCTTATTTCCTGTGAAGTCATGGTGATGTCACTGGTGGGAGACATTGGAACAACTATTATAGGTATCAAAAACGCATTAAACGAAACACAGTAAACACATTAAATTCATTTTTAGCTCTGCTGACTTAGGGTTGCGGAGCTTATGCGACCTCTTATGTCTGTCCATCCGTCCATGAACTTTTGCTTGTTAGAGCCATACCATCCCCAATTTCCAAGTTAACCCAGTATAACTTTCAGGACTTACAGAGTATATAAAAAAGGCTATGAGCCTCTTGTAATGCATAATCTGGGTATCCTTGATCATCTGTCCCAAGGTCACTGAGGACATAAAGTTAAGGACTCGCCAATTGTTGTCTTGGAACATGCAACAATATTCATCACAGGAGTTGCACAAATAAGCTGATTACATGTTGAACGAAGTGCCATGTGGTGGACAATATTACATTAAATGTAATATGTTCAGAAGCCACTTGAGAGCTCACAGCTTTAAAATGAACAGGTGCAATATAGCCAAGATGCCAGCAGAGCTTTAGGCCTATGGGCCTCGTGTTAATGCTTCATACTTGTCATCTCTCATTTTAATGGACGTCAAGATTGTTTGTGTTATCCGAGGGGACTTTTTATGCTTGTATTTCTTGTAGTTTACCTTTTTGATATGATGGTGTTTATTTAAGCATCATTATGTCTGGGTGCCAACCCAGACATTTTGTTTTTCCAAGAACTTCCTTCCTTCCTTCCTTCCTTCCTTCCTTCCTTCCTTCCTTCCTTCCTTCCTTCCTTCCTTCCTTCCTTCCTTCCTTCCTTCCTTCCTTCCTTCCTTCCTTCCTTCCTTCCTTCCTTCCTTCCTTCCTTCCTTCCTTCCTTCCTTCCTTCCTTCCTTCCTTCCTTCCTTCCTTCCTTCCTTCCTTCCTTCCTTCCTTCCTTCCTTCTGTATGACCAGATTTGTCCGGAGTTTTATTTGGATCCTACTATTCCAAAAACCACCAAACTTGCCATGGTGACTCACCTACCAGTGAAGTTAGGTACCTGACTTGGAATAGTTGTGATGTTTAAAATTATGCAATTTAGTTGCAGTTCAATTTTTAAAAGCTCCATATCTTCCAAACTATTGGACATAGACACAAAGTTCTAACTTACACATGTAGGTTTGAGACGTCTATCAATGGGCAGTGAACAAAAGTTCAAGAAGTGCAACTAAATGTGGCAAGTTTGAAGCTTTTCATCATGTTAATTGTCTGAATATATGCTTGTGGAAGGGGGGGGGAAGGGGCCACATCGTGTTGAATATAAAATGATGAGTTACATTGACACAAAATAATTTAAATTGTAATCATGAATTATATATTATGTCAAGTCAGATTCACGTGTTGAAGTGTTTCATGGAACAACCATCACTCAATACTTTTTGTGTAAAAAAGCTCATAATCACCATGCAAACCCTGTTAAGAGAACCCCATGTTTTGGTGCAGTGTGGCTACAGAACAGTTCTGCTCACTGCCGATTGGCTGAAGGTCAGGTTTTAGATAGGGTCCACTGAATATGCAAGCCTGCCAACAGTGCTCTTAACTGAGCCCCATGGGGTCTGCCTTATCACTGGGCATGCATGTTTGGGCAGCTGTGTGTGTGTGGGGGGGGGGGGGGGGGAGAGATGGGAGGCAGGCTGGTCACAGCATTTTCCTGCTTGGATAACAGTCAGGCCATTTTTGTATGTGGCTGGTGGCTTAGGGTGCCTGTCCAGTTGTCAAGGACCCTGGGTCTGTTGAAAAGGCAACACCTTGAACAGGGACCTACATGTGTAAATTATTCTGCTATAAAAATTTGAAAGAGGTGATGACTGGGCTCTCTCTCTCCCTCTTCCCTATCCCTCCTCCCTCTTTATGTCTGGGTGTCAACCAAGACATACTGTTTTCTTTCTTTCTTTCTTTCTTTCTTTCTTTCTTTCTTTCTTTCTTTCTTTCTTTCTTTCTTTCTTTCTTTCTTTCTTTCTTTCTTTCTTTCTTTCTTTCTTTCTTTCTTTCTCTCTTTCTCATTCTTTCTTTCCACTACATAATTTGTCCAGAGCTTTTCTCAGACACCATGCAAGCTACAATGTTTAAATTTGGCACGGTGACAGAGCTAGTAGGGAGGTTCACTATCTGACTTTAGACACAAAATTATAATGGGCACATATAGGTTTGTAAAACCCACCAATATAATGGACAGTATATAAAAGTTGTAGAATTTGACATTATGCTAATAAGGGGCATTCAAAAATTTAAAAGTTGAATATCTCCAAACTATTATAGATAGAGATGCCATTCCAACAATTCAATTCAATTCAATTCAATTCAATTCATCAATTTGTGGGTTTGTGGCAAAGACGCATCCAATGAACTATGAACCAAAGTTAAAGGATTTTAATTTATGCAAAAATTAGGTGAATATGGAAAATTTAAATCTTGAATAGCTTCAAAACTATTATAGATACAGGTGCCATTCCAACTCCAATTTATGGGTTTGAACCATGATCCACAATTGTACAATTTCAATTTATGCAAATAAGATAAATACAAGAAATTTAAATCTTTGAATAGCTTCAAAACTATTATAGATACAGGTGCCATTGTAACTCCAATTTATGGGTTTGAACCATGATCCACAATTGTACAATTTCAATTTATGCAAATAAGATAAATACACGAAATTTAAATCTTTGAATATCTTCAAAACTGTTATACATAGAGGTGCCATTCCAACTTATATTTGTAGGTATGTGGCATGACCGCATCCAATGAACCATAAACCAAAGTTGCAGGCTTGTAACTAATGCAAATGCACAAAATTAAAGTCATAAATCACTTCAAAAACTATTACAGATAGTAGTGTCATTCAGACTTCACTTTATAAGTTTATGACATAGCTACATCGAATAAACCAAGGACCAAAGTTGTAGCATTCTAATATGTGGAAATTAGGGTAATACACAAAATATAGTTTATGTTGAACAATGGCAAAGTGTAGCATTTCAAACTTCTCATTTTGAAGGCACGCAGACAGATTTGCTGTCAAGCAAATCTCCTTTTCTAGGTAGTTGTCTGTATTATTATACATGACTCATTTGGATCCGTGTTTAGGTCTGGATTTATTTGAGAATATAGACTTGCATTTTCTATCCTTTTCCTAAAAATTTCTAAAGAATATTTGTCTGGGACGAGATTCAATATATTTAGGTACCTCACCATATTTGAGATGTAATATATCTTAACAAATAAAATATGGGAAGTGGTCTGAGATTCTGGCTGTTATGATTCCAGAGTTTGAAATATTATTACTTGTATTTCAAAATTTTACATAGAAAATTGTCAAATAAGTGGCAAAAACTGCTTTGTCGTGTATTCTTAACATGTCAATATTAAAATCTCTACCCACTATTATTTCATGTTTGCTCTTTGTAGCTTACACAACACTTTAGAAAATTCATCAATAAAAATCTTGTAAGTTGTAATTAAGTCTCTTGGGGGTTTGTAGATGTTGCCAAAAATAATCTTTTTGTTCAACGCTCTATCCCTGACTTCAATAAACTGGCCCTCCCATATCTCTGACTTCCAAAGGCCTCCACGTGCAGTACAGAGCTTACCCTGTGATATCAAATTATAATGCTCTAGTTCTAACAGTGATAAGTCTGAATCATTCTGTAACCAAGTCTCTTGCAAACAGATCGCACGTGGAAGGCAACCATCAGAATTTAAGTTATCAAGGAAAATGTTAAGTGCATCAATTTTTGCATTCAAAGACTGACATGGAGACTGCTTAATAAATATCGGTTCATTTAAATTTTCATTTTGATTTGTACCCAACACATTTAGTAATGAGTTCATGTTTGTACCTCCACTACTGTCTAATATGTTCTCACCCAGCATGTTGTAACAACTTGGTCAATGTTTTTACGCGTAAAAAAACTGGTTTTAGTATCATTCTTGGTAACAGTCGATTCATGGGCCTATAACAAATAAGGTCTATTTTAATAGGCTTACTTGGTAGGCCTGTCAGATCGAGAACAGGCCAGGGTGGTTTGCCTTCAGACATTTTCATGTCAATTATCAGCATGCCATTGAATGTCGGCCACAAAATAAGATTGACTCCCCCCCCCCCCCTCCCCCCCCCCCCAAAAAAAATGTCAAAGTGAAGTCGAATTATCGGGAACTCGACACATACCTGGGTAAGACTTTAAAAACTAAACTTACGTTTTCAGGTATATCTTATTATACAGTGTTTAAAAGCAGTGAACCGATATTTAGGTTAGGCCTAGGCTTCATGTCAATCCAATATGCGAGTCCTACGGCCCCTGACTTGCCGGCCTAGGCCTGCTGTCAGATTCCGTTCCAGAAGTGGACGGCTGGGCAATGTTGTCGCTGATCTGCTTGTGTCATTTTAAGACCAGTGTGTCATCGTTGTATAGGCACTCTTTTGACTATTTAACTTTTTTTCCAGGAAGTTTTGCAGATTTAATGTACTTGACATAAGCTTCCTGTCGCGCATCGGCTATTTCCTTTGGGACGTCTGGTTTTACTCCCCCTTACTTCTTTTTGGGTCTTTTATACACAAGATTCATGGCCTGAATAGGGGTACCAAATGTCGCTATGATTGGGCAGGGTCTTTGCTTCTTTGATTTGGTTGCTTGTTGACCCAACTGACCTATTCTGTAGGCGGAAGTCACAGACAGAAAATTTTTCAAAATGAAAATATTCTAGTAAATTTTATATCAACGGAACAAGCAAGTCATGCAGATTTCATAACTGGTCATTTTGTCTTTCTATGTTAATATCTGAAAAAGGTATGCTATTTTAACACTGCAGAGTAGAGTGTGGGGTTTTGCCACCACTCAGCTGCACAGAGGTGTTGGGTCCAGATCTGTGACCCAGCTTCCCACTGCTCACTGTGTCATGGTCCAGTAAACGGCATGCAGGGCCGCCTTGTTTCTTCGGGACCAATTTCGCTTCATTGGGCAAATAAAGCATATAAACAACAATAAGCACATGCAAATCATTTCTGGGGTTCTTTCATAACTTATTCGTAAATACTTTATAGTATTGCAAAGTTAAATTTCAAAATTTTACACATCAACGTCCGATGAACACAATATCAAGATGATGGCTGAATTCATTTTTTTAGATAATTTTTTTTTCTTTTGTGTAAAATTCTGCTTGTAAAACAGAATAAGCTTAATACAAATCCTTTTGGGGTTGCTCTTTCAATTCGAATTTCTACACAAAGTTATTTAAATTTTAATGCAAATTTTAGTCTTGGTTAGCTGGATAGTATACTTTTGTAGGGAGCAAAACTCAAATTTGGCAAGAGACTTGTGGACATTTCCTTACTAGCCTATTACAATGAGAATTCATTATAATGACACCATCTGTCCCCTAAAAATGAGTCCGATAAATGAATAACAGCAGCATAGAAAATTAATTGTTGACCTTTACAGGGCGTGGTTAAAAGTGAATATGTCAGACATCTGGATGTCCTTATTATGAGCTCTCTGGACTTCTCACTATATAGAAATTGAAGGAATTCAGGCAGTTAATTTTACATGCAAGATATATTTGATATTTAATTACAGTGAACTGTTCCCCAATAGTTGTCAAGGACGATTTATATTCATTTCAGGAGCATTTTATGTACAATTAAATGTTCTCCGGTTTCTCTTGACAGTCCATCTTTAAGCTCCAGTGCAGGTTTCTGTTGCTGTTGCTGCACATGTACTTATCACAAAACATAAAGTATTATTGAAATAAATATGATTTTTAAACAAAAAAGTTGATTTTGTCTGGTGTGAAAAAAAATACAAGTAGAAAAGATTTGTTAATAGTTTGAGTGCGATAATTTGCATATCTAGTACGATATTCGTGTCCGTTGAGACTTCCTTTTGCTATCACATCAGCTTCCGTTAATAGTTTTGGTTATAGCCACCTATAGATTATATTTTGCCGGAGCCCCAAGCGGTCGCTTCCTCACTCGGCCGTTGCCATGACGACCATCCATGAGCTCATGAGAGCCCTCTTGTTTATGGATATTTGTGTTTTTGCTATTTTCAAATTCTCCAGAACTGTCGCTCAGATGCTTCTGCAACTCGACAGAAATGTAGCTTGTGGAAAGGTCAAACTAAAGTGCTCAGTACTGTAGGTGAAGATATTCCTCATCTCAATTACTTCAGCTGACTTGAGTGTCAGGTGAGGTTATGTGGTGGTTAGGCATTGTCGTCTGTCTGTCCAGCGTCGTCCATAATTCACATTTTCTACCTCTTCTCTAAAGGCGTCTGCCATATTTACTGTAAATTTGGTGGATATGTACCTTGGGTAGATCTCTACGAAATTTATTCAAAGTCGTCACGCGCAATGTATTTTAAAGATTTTGAAATGAATTTTCCTTCGTTTTTGGGGGGCGAAATCTTAAAAAAAAAAAAAACTAGTCTTTCAACTGCTTCCTACTTGCATTAGGGGTACTTATAGCGACTCTTATACCTTAATTTGTTCAACAGCTTAAGATGCCATTTTTAAGTAGATATTTTTACAATTATATTTATGTTTTTGCTATTGTTGTGAAACTTGACAGAAATGTAGCTTGCACGAGGATAAAACAAAAGTGTTCACTAGGTGATGATACTCTGGATCCCATATTTTCAACAGTTTTTTTTTTTTTTTTCAATCCGGGTGCCTGTCAGTGAATGTATGTATTCATATGTAAGTCAATAGAGCTTGCAATAGAATTTTGCATTTTTTATTTTTCCCCCAAACTACCAACCAGACTGGTTTCAAATTTTTGGTACTGTACCTTGTACCTGGCAAGATTGTTCAAATTAACAATTGACTTTGCACTTTATGATTTTTTTTTTTTTTGTTCAATTCTTGCAGAACTGCTAAACTAAATGTTTTGAAACACATAAGGAAATTTCTTTGGACCTTCAGATCTTAATTTGTTAAACAGGTGGCACTTGCATTCTTTTTTTTTTTTTTTTTTTTTTTTTTTTTTTTTTTTGTGAATGGGGGCGGGTAATTATTTTTTTTTATTATTTTCCACAAATTTTTTTAGCTCTGCTTTTTACTTTTTTTTTTATTATTTTTTTTATTTTATTTTATTTATTTGCTTTATTTTATTTTTATCTTTTTTGACTTCTTACAAATTGAACATTCTCTTCAAACATGGTGGGAATATACCTGGACTCCATCCGCAGCAAATTCATTTGTTACATGGTGCTGTTGTCATTTTTTGAGTTTTTGACAAGTTATCAAAATAAAGGATTATGTTAATTTTGAGCTCGTGGCCTTGAAAGGTCAAACTGACACATTGGCTAATATCTTGGTAATAGTAGATTGTGTAACTTTTCACACAAAAAATGATGACTGCCTGAACTGAGTTGAAATGAGTGAAGACTGATATCATGGACATTGCAAACAGTCATCATGGTCTTAGACAAAGGTGACCTTGATAATATTCTAAGTTCACATGACCACTCCAATCTGTGAATCCATGGTCAACTGAGCATAGGACTGTCACAGTCATTTTGGTTCTTTTTAGGCATTCATTCTTTCATGCTTTTTGGTTTAATTTGAATTATGAAGGGGATCAGCCATATGTATTACAATGAGTGAAACCGTGAGGTATGGATCGAATCCTTGTTGGGCTGGACTTCACTCAGAACCTTCGTAATCAAATTTTCCATACAAACAACAATAACGTCCATCTAAATATACAATGTGTGATGATGTCACTCACCTGCACAGTAATAGTTATCTGGTAAGTAAATTTTGGTATCCATGGGAACAGGAATGTGTAATATACAAGTATATGACAAGTCCCCATAGTGCCAGTTTCATGTCAATATCTTTTTGATGGAGTGTTAATATTATGACGACAATAAAAAAACAAACAAACAAAAAACACCCCCCAAAAGCCAAAACAAATTCAAAATAAGAACAAAATAGGTAAATAAATAAATTAAAGTAATATACAGCTGACAACTTTCTGGTTTGTTACAAGCCTTTTACCAATGTTATTTTTTTTTATAAAATTTGACTGTGCAAATGCAAATAATAATGTATGCGCAAATTAGTCCAAAATATAGGAAATGCATAGATTTAGATGTGTTATCTTTTTATATTTTATTGAAATGAGGCACATTTAAAATATATGATTATGTGAAATGTACAAAATATCAAAGGACATGATTATTTTTTAATTAATTTCAAATATTTTGTAAAGATTCAGAGAAGCGGATTAAGGAAGCCGGCTTTTATTTTCTGTAGGCTTGCTTAAAATCAAAATGCAATTGAACTTTAGTATGAATGTCACAAATGTCGCAGTAAATATTATTGGGTATATCTATCAGAGTAAAAAATATATGCAACGTTTACAATCTAAAATATAAATATGTTTTGCTTTGAATGTAGTAAGTTCTATGATATAAATGTCATTATTAGTGACCTTGTCAGGTTTTCATTATCTCCTACATTAATCAGAGTTGATGTTGATGATGATGATGATTTCTCAAAACTAGTGACTTATTCTAGAATCAAAATTTTGTTGTTATCCCCTCTCAAAACTAGCGATTTTTGCATAAAAGTACATGCTAGGGTCAACTTACTGCACCATAAATGACACTTTAATCATCATAGTCGTGGGGTTTTTTTGTTTTGGGCTGAGATCACTAATCTCACATCTGTCAACTTTTGAAAAGTCTCAAGATGAAAATGTAGCCTATGTCCCTGATAGAATGTCGCTGTACAATAGACTTATCCCTCATAAAATGTAGCTGTACAATGGACTATATCCCTGATAACCCAATAACGCTGTGAAACTGAAGTCCTGGCTGTGTCATACACTGTCACGAGCACTCGGCAACATGTGGGGAATAAAATAATTTAATTTTCATAGTTTTTTTTTTTTTTTTTGCAAATGAACGAGTTGTTCGAAAACCGTACGTAAAATTTACTGTTGGTTCATGTAGCATTGCATACGATATCACACTGCTAGCTTTAATTTGCCCAGAAATGGACTTCAGAATTTTTAGATACCAAGCACCCTTACATTTTCACCGGAAGCTATATATCTGGGTCGTCAGACCTATTTTGCGTGTCCTCTGTGACAAGCTGTGAGAGGATAGATAGATAGATAGATAGATAGATAGATAGATAGATAGATAGATAGATAGATAGATAGATAGATAGATAGATAGATAGATAGATAGATAGATAGATAGATAGATAGATGTCTTGCCATTACAAGCAAAAGCTGGTGATCCATTATTCATTTATAACATCTATTGCTATTTCTTTACATTCATGCATTCTATAAATTCAAGTTGATTGCCCTTACCTATGCACAAGGAAAAGGCAAGCAGCCGCCATTACAAAAAAGGCATGTCCGAGAATGTAAGGCTGCAAAACGAACACATTCATTTGGCTGTTGAGGGCTTGAATTTGACTGGATTGACTATGGAGAGTAGAGGGAGTAGATTTCGCTTTTTTAACAGAACTATGGAGAAGATGTGGCACAGTTATTCCTGTTTGTGTAATAGATATACATGTATAATCGACAGCAGATTAAGCTTAAGTTTTTAGCAGTGAGATATCCATGTACCACGCACACAAGGGCAGTTTACATCTTTAAAATAACATTGACATTAGTTCAGTTACCCGGTCTTCTGTAACTGTCAAAAATCATGTAACTCACCTTACATACCATCGTAGATAGATCTGCAATGGATATCATAATTTGGAGATGTGGTCAGGCCTATTATTATTATTATTATTATTATTATTATTATTATTATTATTATTATTATTATTATTATTATTATTATTATTATTATTATTATTATTATTATTATTATTATTATTATTATTATTATTATTATGAATAAATGAAGCTGGGAAACGTACAATACATTTGCGAAACTACTTTTGTGTCAATTTCTAGTATTGCCCACAAGAGCTGCATGAAAGAATATTCGATGCTGCATTCTGAAAACAAAACGACGGATTCTAGGATTAAAGAAGCCCTTTACAGTAAAATATTCCTTCCTCAGTGATAGTGATAAAAGAAGAGTGATGAACTTTTGAAAGTAGTAGTAGTTGTATGCCTATAGTGATTTTATTGACATAAAGAAAAGAGGCCAATACTGACCTATACGTCAAAAGATACATCATAATGCTCACAGACATTATAACACCGTCTTGAGAAATTTTTTATCTTCACAAAATATCAATAAAGGTGAAAAATAAAATTTGATGCAGGCAGGCGTCTTAGCACCTAAAACTTGTAAGTATACTGTCCTCACTAGCTCAGATCTACAACACACAAATTTATGAAAAAAGAATAGACCATGACTTTGTATGTCTTAACTACATCAGACCATGGAGAGGGTAACTGCATGTGGTGCCATCTTCAGAAATAAGTAACCGTCACAAAAATTAGAAACTATCAGATATAATCAGTGTACAGATGGTAATTCTGTTAAGTTTTTTTATTGTTGATATCAGGCTAGAATGTCATCCTTTGGTTTATCCACCGTTTTCTTTAAAACGGGATAGGCCATATGGGATAAACAGTTTTACACAAACTTGCGCGTTTCTTTATTTCTTGGCTTTGTTATTAAAAAAATCTCCAGCGTTTTTCTTTAATAGTAAGGTCTGTAAACAAAATAAAAGACAATATTATGGGGGGCCGCGCGGCTCCCCCCCTGTCCCCCGAATGCCCCCCTCTAGGCCGCCGCGCGGGAGTCCGCGCCCCCCACCCCCTGGCGAGGGAGACCGCACACGGCCCCTTAACTCGGCCCGCCGCGCCCCCAGAGCCCGCCCCCCGAGAACCCTCGCCACCAGCCCCGCCCCGCCCGCCGCACCCCCCAGCCCCCTCCCTCCCCGAGCCCCAGGGCCCA
>CAXHWN010002477.1:59200-82200 GCA_964020975.1 Hermodice carunculata
GCCCTTGAAGCCCGCCGAGCCCCCCAGCCCCCGCCCCTCTCCGAGCCCCAGGGCCCAGCCCGTGAGACCCGCCGAGCCCCCCAGCCCCCTCCCCCTCCGAGCCCCAGGGCCCAGCCCGTGAAGCCTGCCGAGCCCCCCAGAACCCGCCCCGGGAACCCCCCCCGCCATCAGCCCCGCCGTCCCCGCCGAAGCCCCCAGAACCCGCCTGGGAACCCCCCGCCCACAGGCCCCTACCCCCCGGCGCAGCCCCCGAAAACAAGGACCGAAAACAAGGGACCACCGACGCGCCAGGCCCCTAAGGGCGGCCTGCCCCAGGCCTGGTTACGTCAAGCCCAAAATTCCAGTTAGACAGATGTGATACATGGGTAATACGCAACGCCATAACCATGGTGAGAGGCCAAAACACGTGTGCGTGGCTCTTAATGGGGGAGACCGAGCTATGTGGGCGCAGCTGTCTCGGGACTTACTGTAAGGTCCACAACGCTCGAATTGCAAAGGGTGGGCAGACTTACACGTGCAAAGTCTGCGGAGTTGGTGTTCGATGCGCCAGGGCCCTTTGCGGGGGCAAACTGCTCTACACTCGCGAGTTCATGGCCGAGAAGAGGGCCCGTGAGCGATCTAGGCTTCAGACACCGGCAGAATTTCCAGTTAGACAGATGTGATACGTAGGTATACCCATCCAGCGATAGGCATGACACACGCACAGCAAGCGAGACAACTCCGAGAAGATTACGAGGCCGCCACCGGCATTTGGCCTCAATACCCTCGGCCCGGCGTGGCTCTGAATGAGCTCCGCTAGACCCTCGACCGCTTTGTAGCGGCCCAGGCGGCTGTCAAAGCCGCCGACGCCAGGAGACGGGTCGAGAGAGACGCCGCCGACGAGTTTACTCGCCTAGGGCAGATCGACGCCGTCGACGACTTCAACCTCGACACACCAACATGCGCCGGAGAGCTTGACGGGGAAGCCGGCCGGCTCTTACGGCGGGCCAAGGCACGGCACCGACGGGAAGGCGCCACCCACGTCTTCAGCTGCTTGCGGCAGGAGACCCCCGACCCTTATGACCTCGGCGACGTCGACGCCAACATCCGCGTTCGGGGCGGTAAAATCGTCTTGGACTACACCCCGTCCACAGAAAGGGCCGCGGGAGTCCTCGGGAGGATCCTGGGCGAGTACCTCGTCAAGGCCAAGTTCCTCCGCGAGCAGGGGGACGGCGTGTGGGCGGTCGAAGACGGCTTCGTCTCCCTCAGACAGGGCCGAGCCCGGAGCCGAGACATCCTCGAGGTGACCGCACAGACACGACCGGGCGCTCTGGTAGGAGTCGACCGGCTGTACTACCGACAGGCCTACCCCGTGTCCGTGGTCGTCTACGGCCTTTACCCCATCCGTGAGCCCGACGCTGGGAACCTCGACTCGATGAGGGACGGCGACCTTAACTGCGTCGCCCAACGAGTCGTCGAACACTTCGAAAGCGCCCAGCTCGGTCAGGGGCTGACCCCGGCCCGATGCCAGAAAATCGGCGACTGGGAGGCCCGAGTCCACGAAACCGGTGCGACCCTCCAGGACGTCGCCGGGCTGGAGAAGATTCTCAAGAGGGCCATCATCGTCCGCGACATCGCCGGGACAGACCTCTATAGCGCCGGAAAGTATAGGGCTAGCGGCTGGGCCCCGATTGAACTCACCCTCCACAATGGCCACGCTTGGGGGAAGGACCTCCACTTCCCCACGGCCCGCGAGGTCATCATCTACGAAGGCGACGTCTGGGACGCCATAAAACAGGCCACCCGAGACGAAGCCAAGGCCGCATGGGTCCTGGGGGGGAGGGCAAAACAAGCGTCTCACGGTCAACCAGTTCGTTCTCGAGGACGGGCGCACCTACCGAACCCAGGACACTCACGACACCTTGCTGAAGGCCTGCCGCCACCTGGCGCCCTAGGACCCCGAAACTCTAGCCGAAAGGGTCTTCGGAGAGAACCACACCGCGAGCGTCGTCAGCCGCGAAAAGAACGCGTGGAAGCCTACCCCTGTGAACATGCTCGACATGGTCGAGGCATCTTGCATAGAGCATGGCCACGGCGGCCTCTGGAATGCCCCCGCCTACTACGTCGAGGATGTGGTTTCCATCGACATGAAGGCGTGCTACCCCTCAAGCTACACAGGCCACCGAGAGGCTGCGCCCTGGTTCCAACGATTCGGGCACCCCAGCCACCGCATGACGTGCGTCGGCATCAACGGCCCGCTGCCCGAGGACACCGGCACCGGCTTCGCCCAGGTTCGCAGCTGGGAGTTCGCCGAGGGCCTTCACCCAATTGTAGCTGCCTGGTTTGGCTCCCACTTCAAGGAAAAACAATGGGCGCCAACTACCTTACTCGCCTACATGGTTGAGACGGGTCTCCTCACGAGCCTCGAGGTGGCCGAGGCCATCCTCGCCTACAAGACGCAGACAGACGTATGGCTCCCTGACTCGAGGGACCAGGCACGTGCGGTGATCTGCAAGTTCACCCAGGGCGCCAAAGCTGACGGCAAGAGGCTTACCCGCCGGCTGGTCACAGATCAGGGCGAGCTCGATTTCCTCGTCCGCGACACCCGCCTCAGCGGCACGCTAGTCGGCGCCTCCGAACGGTGCCCGGCCGGTTGGGTTCTGACCTATTACGACGGCTCCCAGCCACAGCATGCCTACCTTCGGGCCCCTATGCTGGCCTTTGCCCACATCAACTTCTTGGCTATGCTCCGGCGCTTCACCCCCGATGAGGCCGTCCGCGTCGCCACTGACTATCTACGTGAAAAAGACAGCCCTCCAGAGGCTCTACGCCGTCGAGGCATACGTCGCCCCTGTGTTCTGCCAGTGCGGAGAGGACATGTGTCCGAACTGTCTCCTAGAGCAACCGAGACTGCCTCCAGTTGCCCCGGCCCCACGCAAGACAAGGGCGAGACCATTTACTCCGCCCAGGAGCATGCTGCATACGAGCCCAAGCCCGAGCACTGCGGAGCCTCCAACGACGTCCCGGACTCAGACGCCCCGTCATATGCCGACCCCCTCACCAGACACTCCCGCAGCTACCTCAAGGGCTGAGGAGGATCGGGCAAGACAACCCGGGCGATCAAACGGTTCCGCTGACGTGGCGGCCCAGACCTATCACTCCTTCCGATACTGTGGCACCCGGCGTGCCCTTTTCCTACCCGAAAACCTCCTGGCCCTCCGGACCAAACGGTCCACGGTTGTGGACAAGCTTAAAGAGGCCGGCATCCTCGCAGAGCGATGTGAAGCCCTGCTCGACGACGGCGACCTCATGGTCCCTCTGCGGGTAGTCTCTGCGGAGGGAGAGGTCCTCTTTGAGGATGACGGTGCCCAGGTCTTTCACCCGTTCAACGCACGGACGGACATGGAGGAGCTATGTGTCGAGCCGCTGAGGTATGAGGCCAAGGGCGAGGGGAAGGCCCTCTGTTACCCCGGGTCAAACAAGGGCCCTCAGCTCGCTGAGGATTCGACACCCGAGAGGATGGGGCAAAAGTACGTGCCCAGGGTAATCATATGGGACGAGGTGTGTACGGTCCCGAGACATACCCTCGAGACTTTCCTGGGCTGGCTCGACCAGAGTGGCGTTCAGGTGATATGCTGCGGCGACCAGGGCCAGCCGCCGCCGATTGCCGGCGAGTCCCCCCACGAATGGCTGCGGGAGCGGGTCAACTACTAAGAAGAGATCGAGGTTGACCACAGGAGCAAGTGCGAGGAGCTCCGGGCCTTGAAAAAGGCTATCCGCCTGCAGCCCGACAAGGTCCAGTGCCGGGAGATGCGACGGGCTCTCCCGAAGTGTCACGGCTGGAACGACTTCGTTAAAGAATGACACCCCCGCGACCTTGTCCTCGTCTCGCGGAAGGTCCCACGCGATAGGGCATAGAAGCTCCTCTTCGAGCACCACAAGAAAGCCTTCCCGAACGAGCCCGTTCCGCTCCTCTATCGCCCGAGGGACACCCGCCGGCAAAACGTCATGGTTACCATACCTGGGCCCCTGGTCACAGACGGCCGGCCCTATCAGCAAGGGCTAGTCCTCAACGACGTGGTCGAGGTGTCAGTACAGACAGCACAGGAGGTTTTTGATGGCAAGTGGGGACACGACTGGGGTCTGGGCTATGCCATGACTGTGCACAGCTCCCAGGGCCTCACGATCGAAGACCAGAAGTTCTGGATCGTCAATGACGACTACTTGTCCTGGAGCAGCCTGGCCTACCTCGCGGTCTCCCGAGTTCGTTATCTCCACTAGCTTGCGAGGTGCTGCCCACCGCCGGACGCCGACGGCCCGCCGCCCCCACCCTACCACGAGGCCACGGCCCTCAAAAACATCGGCCGGAAGCTTCAGGCCAACCAGCGCGTCGGCGCCGCCAAGGGTAAAAAAAACAACCTCCGCGCGAAAGATGTCGAGGCCCTCAAAGAAAAACAGGCCAACCACTGCGCCGCTTGCAGCATCGGCCTACTCTGGTGCTACGCCCCCAAAGACTCCAGGCAGTTCAGCCTCGACCGACTGGACAACAACCAAGGGCACACTCGAGACAACGTGCGCCTGGTGTGCCTCGAGTGTAACCGGAAAAGGGGGCGGCCGCCCTATCGTTAACGCCGGCCGGAGGCTTCTGAGTGTCAGGCTGCAGCGGTTGCAACTCTTCACGGACGAAGCCCCTTTGAGGGCTGTCCTGCAGGTAGTGGACGACCGGCTCCCCGGTCTTGGCCACAGCCCGGGCGAGCCGGTGGACAGTCAAACTCCACACCGGGTCGGTTGCCAAGCGGCTCCCGCCCTCAAGCTCGCATGGGGCGTACAGATAGCGGACGCCAACGCCAGAGTGCACACGACGTTCCTCTAGCCCTACCAGCCTACGGCCAGGGGCAGCAGCTGCGGCACGGGCAATCGTCGAGGGGGCTCTGATAGCCTCCATCGGCCTGCGACCTGTCAACCGCGTCACCTCCCCGTTGAGGGCTGCGACAACCGCAGGTAACCTTTGCACCCACTCCGTCGACCGCTGGCCCACTGGGAGCAGCATCTCTGCGGCATACTGGTGGCGTAAGAGTCTCTCGGCCAGCGTCCGGTTGAAGCGCTCCACGATGCCCTGGTCCCGGTGGATATCGACCCTTCCCCGGCGGACCTGCACGTCGTGCCTGGCCAGCAGCTAGGAGACAGCGCCCTTGAACTCTGGCCCCGGGTCGACCTGGAGCAGAGCCCGCCACCGAAGCGGCCCCCGCCTGTAGATGCGGGAAAGAGCATCGGCGACCTCCGTTGCGGTCTTGCTGGTCAAGGGCTCTGCGGCCTTGAACCGGCTGGCGACATCCGCGACTGGGAGCGCATACTTGTAAGTCCGCCGTCCTACCTTACCGTGGGGTAGGAAGAGCAGGTCGGCTTGATGGACGGAGTTGGGCGTTTGAACGTCTAAGCGTGGCCGGGGGACATAGCTGGGAGGCGGTAGGTAGACCTGCCAAATGGCTTGCCTCTCCAGCCAGGCCCGGGCAACATCTTGGGGGGCTTTTGCGGCCGCTTCCAGCTTCTTTACGGCGGCCTCGCCTCGCCAGTAGCCCTTAGGACTGTAGTAGATGCTAGAGAGTTTGCTGATCGGCCAAGTATTCCAAGAGCCCGATCAGTCTCCAACAGGCGCGGCGGCTTTGATCAGGCTACGACCCTGTAGCCCGGCGAAGGCTGGCAGCGTCGTCCTTGAGAACCAGGGCAGCGAACCGGCCGGCGGCTCGCTCGTCGCGCCTGAACAATTCCAGCGTCTTGTGTGCGACATTAAGCATCGTTCGGGCAAGAGGCCCGGGGGTCTTGTCCCACCGGGCGGCCGCACCGACGTCGAGGAGAACGAAGTAAAGCTCCTCTGCGAGACACATCTTTACTATATCAGGCAGGCAAAATAGGCGGCGAAAAATATTTGTGGCCTGGGGGCTCAACAACCACAAGGGGCTTTTCGGCCGAGGCCACCGCCGAAGGCTATCTTACCTTTCATCACTATCTTCGTGGCCAGCCCCCCGAGGCGCTCCGACATGGTCTTACCGGGGATCTAATTGATGTCGTGGATCAGCTCCACGTCCGCCAGCTGGCTGGCTCGGAGGTCGTCGGAGCGGGAGTAGGCGAGGTCGTGGCACAAACATGCCCGGTTGACCCGGTTGACGAGCTCCTCGCCAGGCTTGGGGCGTCCCTGGGCGTCGAGCCGAATGTCGAGCCGCGTGCCGGGCCCGCAGTAGCTATATCCTTGAAGGTGTTTCTCGCCGCTGTTTTTGGCCCAAGGGGTGCCGGGGAGTCGGCCAAGCATCTGCTGGATGTCGCCACCGTGGTGGACGTCCTTCCGCCCCAAGATCTGGCTCTTCGAGTTGCAGACGACACACCGTCCAACCCGCATGAGGGTCCCGTTCTTGGCGGTGCGGGAGATGGCCCCGCTGGTCAGGGTTTTCCGTCTGCACTTTACACAGTAACTCTCCATGAGGGGGTGTATTGAATGCTCAGCGGCGGCGGCGTCTAATATACATGCCGACAAGCCAACAGGATGGACAACGTCATAGACTTCACATCCAAAAATGCGGCGCCGCCGCGGCACCACTTGCTGCTACCCAACCGCCTGTGGGCGTTGTTTGTCGGGCCTAGCGGGAGCGGGAAGGCATACGTGCTCCTTAACCTGCTACTCACGGCCCTCGGCATCGGCTGGGTCCTCGTGACCCTAGTCGGCCCCGGGCTCGAAGATCAACCCATCTACCAGCCCCTGAGAGAGTTTGGCGAGGGGTTGGTAGAAACCAAGGTGGCCCGACTCGTGGAGGCCGCACGCGCCGAGGGACGAGAGCCCAGCGAAGCCGAGCTGGCCGCCATCGAGGACCAGGTCACCTTTATCCCGGAAGTGACGGACGCCCCAACGCCCGAAGACACCGACCCCGAGACCCGCACAACGGTGGTTTACGACGATGCGATGCTCGAGAGCCAAAAGACGGCCGAGAAGCTGTTCTCGCGAGGCCGGCACAAGGGGGCCGACACGGTCTATCTGTTTCAGAAGTACACAGCAACCCCAGAGTGCCTGCGAGATAACGCCAATCTCCTTGTCCTCTTCCACTGGATCTACGGAGACGCGGTTCGGAAGAACCACAGCGTGTGGTGCTCGGGAGCCATGAGCCTGCAGGAGTTTAAACGCTTCATCGCCGAAGCTGCGGCCGAGCCATACAGCTGCGCGGTCCTCGATCTATCGTCCCGCCCTTACGCCGGCAAGTATCGCTCAGGATTTAAAGAATTCGTCGTCCCAGAGATACACGGAGGTGGAACCTACAAGATGCAGACTCAAGAAGACAAACGTGACCTCGTCCGCCGTTATGTTGAGAGCCGGAAGGCTCTCCGCGAGCGATTCCAGGAGAAAAAGCTCCATCGCCAAGACCTGGACACCGCGTTTGAGAAGGACTTCCGGCTGCTCCTCGAGCCGACCCGAGAGACGAGCAAGGCTTTCCAGACCCTACCTCAGGACCTGGCGGCGGCACTGCCCGCCCCTGCCCCCGCGGATCCCTGCCCCGAGGCCCCTCAGACAGCTCAGGGGGTTTCGTCAACACCGCAGCAGCTGTTTGATGACACAGGCCGGGAGCTGATCGCCCAAGACCCTGCGGCGTTCGCTCGGACGTTTCCGTCGAACTGGCGCGAGTACGTTCTGAGGCCGAACACTCGACCCGCCGATGCTAAAAAGGCGTGGACGAAGTGGGTCTTTAGGGAGCTCTCGGGGCAGAAACGGGCCGTTGGTCGGGATTACGATCAGGTCCTTGAAAGGGTCAACCCTGGCGCAGCAGCCGAGCCCGAGGAGACCGATGCACGGCTCTTCGACGAACCAAAGACCCAGGCGCCCGAGACCCAGCAGCGGGTTGAGCAAGCCCGCGAGCTGTCTTGGGAGCCCGCCCCGCCCACAGCAACCGGGAGCGGCCTAGGGGGGCGCAAAAAACCGGCCAGCCGTAAGCAGGCCAAAGCACCCGCGGCGGTGAGCATCCAATACCTGAGCGGTCCGAAAGAGGCCCTCAACCGCCTGGAGTTCCTCGTGGCGAGCAGAGAGGCCGGAAACACATCGCGGGCCCTCGGCAACGAAGCTCGAGCACTCTGTGCCCGGCTCCTCGAGGAGGGGGTCTTCGACGAGGGGCTCTACCAAGAATACGCAAGCCTCTTCGATTAGGCCCTCGCATTTGAAGCCGGCCAGGCGACTTGGTATAGCCATGGCAGACACAGAGACCAACCGACTCCTTCGTGAGCTCATCGAGGTCTCCCGGCCGAGCACCGAGACGACTCTGTCGCTCACCTCGCCCGCCGCGCCCTCAACCAGCTCGTTCACCGTCCAGCTCCCCGAGCCCATCCAGCCCCCGCCCGGCCGGCGTCTTGAGGTCGCTCTAACGAGCTTGGAGACCGCGTATACGTGGACAAACGTCGATCCCACCAACAACACGTTCGTATACGGAATCGACTCCACGACGCCGCCCTTCACCATCACGGTCCTGACGGGGGCCTACGAACTCGCAGCGATCAACGGCGAGGTTCAGAGGCAGCTGCGGGCGGCCGGGCACTACAACGCCGTTGATGGTGTCGATTACATCTCGGTCGAAGCCAACCTCGCCACCCAGCGGGCGGTCGTGATCATCAGCAACCCCACCTACTACATCGACATCGACCAGTCAACCCTAAAGGACCTTCTCGGCTGGCCAGGGCCCGGCCATGCAGTTCTTAAGCAGGGCTACAACGAGGCCCCCAACATCGTCCAGATCAGTCGCGTCAATGAGCTCCTCCTACAGTGCCCAGGCTTGATGGAGGGGGGCTACGTCTCGACGTCCTCCGGCACGGCCTCGCGAGGCTACACGTTGGCGAGCACCTACCCGAGCGTGCCCCCGGGTTACAAGGTCAGCTACGAACCTCGGTCTCTCATCTGGCTGCCCGTCTCGGGCCCGCAGATCGGCAAAGTCGACGTCAGGCTCACCGATCAGGACGACCAGCTCATAGACCTACCCGGTGAGCTCCTCACCGTCAGTCTCGTTGTGAGAGACCAACCGACCTAAGGTGCTGACACTGCGTGTCATTTGAAGCTCACACCCTGTTTTTGCTATAGCATCGAGACAGTCGTTATGTATCTGCCTCATGCACACACACGAAGGATAATCGGCGCCGGGCTCGGGCATCGCCGGCGGGTCATGGCCGTCTCGCCCGCCGTGAGCGGCTCCGGGATTGGGGACGTCGTCCGTGGGATCGTGGGCCGCATCCCCAGTCTGATTCGAGGCATCGCCGGCAAGGCCGGCCAGGCCGCAGCAGCCGTCGCAAAAGGCGCCCGCGATCGAGCCATCGAGGAGGCTCCCTGGCTCTTGGAGCAAGGCAAACAGGTTGCCCTTGGCGCCTTACAGGCGAAAGCAAAGGACGTCACCGCGAAAGCGTTACAGCGGGCCTCTGAGCGGGCTATGAAGGGCCTGCCCGCCGAACAGAAGCAGGCCGCCCAGGCGGCCCTTTGCGCTCGGGCTCGAGAGTTGCTAAGCGATCGCCCCAACCTCGCCAATCTCATTTGGGGGGAGGGTTATAGGGTCACCCCATACTAGGCTGGCATCCCTATTAGACGGCGGGGGGCAGGGATGATATTAACACAGCAAAGACATGGCAAGCTTCACCGATATAACCCCTGACATTCTTGACCTGGGCGAGCAGCCCCTGAAATCGACTTCGATCGAACATGTCGAGGTCTATGAGTATTCAGCCACTCAGCCCGACGCCAGGCAGAACGTGGAGCTTCTTGTTCGCAATACCGATCAATGGACGCTCCCCTGTGAATCCTGGGTTGAGGTGGGGGGCAGGCTAATAAAGGCCGACGGCACTCCCTACGCCACTTCCAACGAGGTAGCCCTCGAGAACACCCTTATCGGCTTGTTTGACTCCCTGCGCCTCGTCGCCAACGGGCAAGAGGTCGAGGCACTAAACCAAGACCCCGACATCGCGGCCCAGATCCAGGGCCTTGTGCGGTATTCGGACGAATTTTCGAAAACGGCAGGGAGCGGCCGCTTCTGGTACAAAGACACCAGCGAGAAGGCCGACTCGACACGCTACCAGCTGACAACCGAGGGCGGGAACATCACCGGCGTCGTCGACAACCCCGACTACAACATCGGGTTCGCCCTGCGCAAGGGCATAACCAGCGGCGGCGGTTACTTCTCGGCAAAAGTGCCATTGAGCGCCCTCTTCGGATTCTGTCGAGACGTGAGGAAGGTCATGTATGGGGTCAAGTGGTCGTTGTTCTTGCAACGTCGGGCCACTGACGACGAGGTGATCCATCGCAAGGACGGTGTCGACATTGGCAAAGTTGCTCTATCAAAGCTATCCTGGTGGATGCCGACCGTCTCGCTGTCTGTCGAGGCCGCCGCCCAGGCTCAGGAGTGGATGGTTGCCCGCAACAGCATGACAGCCTACTGGCAGGCGGGGCAGATCGATTCCCTGGCCCAGCAGACGACCAGCAGCTCAAACTGGAAGATAACCGCCGTTTCGGGCTCCGAGCGGCCCAGGCACGTGTTCATCGCCTTTCAAAAAAGCAGCCACCGGGGAGATCAGAGACAATGCGGCCTTATCTTCGACAATCTGGACCTCCGCGATATCTCTTTGACCCACGGGACTCAACGCTACCCGCAGAGCTCGCTCGATCTCAACTTTCCCGAGGGCCGCTTCGCCCGGATTTACGGCTGGCGCCTCTACTATATGGGCCGGGACCAGGATGTGGACAGCGGAAGCCAGATCAGTGTGGTCGAGTTTGCTCGACTCTACAGCCTCGTCCACTTCGATCTCGAGCACCAGGCCGAGGGCTTGACGGGCTCGGTCAAGGAGCTCACAGTGCGTGCAACCCTCGGGGCAACCGTTCCCGACGGCTACACCGTGTATACATTCATCATGAGCGACCGCGTGATGCAGCTCCAGAGCGACGGGCAAAAGCTCAACTTCCTGTATCCCTCTAGCAATTAGACTCCTCGCTCTCCTTCCACATTTCCGCGATCATGATCTACATCACGCACAAGATCCGCCTCACCGACGGCCAAGTCGCTAGCCTTCGCGCCGCCCTCAACGCCGGCCGGGCCGTAAACCTCCGGCTGACCGCTGAGCAGGTCCGCTCGAGCTCGGGCGTGCCGCTGATGAATACCGCCACCCAGAATGCTCACCTGGCCAAAGCACGGGCCAGCGGCAAAGGCGCAGAGCTCTCCCTTTCCAAGAGCCGGATTGACTCCATGCGCAAGCACGGCGGTATCTTTCCCCTGTTGGCCTGCACTCATAGCTCCGGCGGCGATCGCCGCGGGAAAGGCAGCCGCGTTGGGAGCTGCCGCAGCAGCCGGCGGCGCGGCTATCAAGGGGATCGCCGACAAGGTCAAGGGCGGCCGCCTCTTCTTGGGTCCTCCTCGTGGCCGCGGCCTAGCCGCGAAGCCAAAAAAACCTTCACGCCGCTGAGCAACATCGACATCGAGGCCGAGGCCCGCCGCCTCAAGATCCCCGGCTGACGGGGTGTGTTTATGCGTGATGCTCTCCCAGCCGCTGGGCCGAGAGAGAGCGAACGCGCCATGCTCAACTTGGATCGTAGTGAAGGCCGCCGGACCCGCTGGACGGCCTGGGCCGTCGCCCCCGAGGCAATCCTTTATTTCAAATCCTACGGTCTCTCCCCCCCCCCCCGTCCGAGCTCGTGACATACTGGCGCAGCAAGTGGGGGCCGGGCAAAAAGCCCCTGGTCTGCAACACGACCCGCACTCAGCGTCGCCAGCACCCCCCGGTCTGCGGCCATCTCTGTCTCTAGTTCCTTCGGCGAGTGGGATCAGAGCCCTTCGGAGACTTGATGCTCTCCCTCCGCCATGAGCGCGACGCCTAGTTGAAGGCGCCCCCCATTTTCAGGATCCGACAACAACATGTCTGTGAACGTCTTCGGTGAAGGCCCCTCGTCAGGGGGGGGTCAACCTCAGCGATTACCGGAAGAAAACAGTGGCCGCCACAGTCACTCCCAAGCTTAACAAGGCTGGCGGCGTGCTCGAGGGCGACCTCGATGCAGGGGGCAACGCGATTTAGGGGCTTCCCACGGGTGTTATCCCCCAGGACGCGACAGAGATGGGCCCCCTTCTCCTACGTCATCGAGACTGTCGGCACAAAGGTCAGCAAGACCGGTGACGTAATGACCGACCCTTTTGGTCTGGATGGGGCCAGTCTCGTGTGCCGCAACAGGGCTCGGGTATGCGGGCTTGACTGGCCCTCATCCCCTGACGAGGCCGAGAGCAAGGACTACCTTGACCAGAACTTTGTCTCGCTAGGGGGTATCACTGTACCGCTCCGAGTCGGGTCAAACCTCACGTTTGACCCCTCGAGCCCCTGGTCCGTTGTAAACCTCCCGGACCCGCTGCGCGAGCGCGACGCAATCCCCCGCGTCTGGGCAGACCAGACCTATGGGCTGCGGCCTTTCAACAGATCTTCGGAACGCTCTATTTCGAGACTGCACTGCAGGCCCGAGTGGCGGCCAAGGTCAAGAGAAGCCACCACACTATTACCGGCCTCCCTCTGCCTGAGGCGGCTACAGACGTCGCCAGTAAAGCTTACGTGGACCAGGCTCAAGCCGCCACGCGCGCCTACGCAGACACGGCGGTGGAGGCCTGGGGGACCCTATACAAGGGGCCAGGCCAGCCAGCCGCGACCGCAATATACCACTCGGCCCGCAATATACCACTCGGCCGATAGGGTCGTCCTCGATGCTAAAAAGGTGTTAGAGCTCTTCAAACACGGAGACAAAAAGGTGAGCACGGCAATGATTCCCATGACAGAAGGCGCGGTTTATCGCGTCGGCTTGTACGGGTGCGTCTACACGGCAACGGCGGCCAAAAAAGGAGGCAGCCTCCGGCGTCGTCCACGTGTTCGGCCTGGGCAAGGTTGCCACCCAGCTTTTGACCGTGGACATCCCGGCCGACAAGCGCTCATTTCATGGCGTGGACATAGTTGCAGCCGAAGACTCGCAAACTCTACAGATCACGGGGGAGCGACTCACGGGGAGTCACCTCAGTGTAGGGTTCACCATGGTCGTCGAGAGGCTCATTTAAACGCGGCAGGGGTCGATGTATATATAGCGTAGCTATGATGGACGACAAACAGGCATCTCTCTACCCCACCCTCGATGCTGCCACTGCCCCGGCATCGCCGGTGACACCAGGGGCGTCAACGCCACAGGACGAAGACGCCGCCCAGGGCTTCCGACTCGAGGAGGTCCGCCGAGTCCGGGACCACTTGGAAGCCGAGGCCCAGCGTCACGGTGCTACTCGTCGCCGCTACAAGCGGGCGGCCAACGCCTGCATCTACTTGGGCGTGGGTGCAAATGTGACGGCGGACGCCTGTGGTGCCGCAGGTGTGACAACCCTGGCCTCTGGCGTCGGTGCTGCTGCGGCTCTCCCTCTAGGGGCCGGCGCCGTAGCTGCTGCTACTCGACTGGCTGGCAAGCCGGTGGCCCGGAAGGTGGTCAAACACGAAAGGGTGGAGACGGCTGCAAAGACCCGCTTCGACACCGTCTCGGCCGTGGTCTCGAAAGCCCTTCAGGACCAGAAGGTCTCACACGATGAATACGCAGTCGTGCTACGAGAGGCAGAGCAGGGCGGGGCTGGTGGCGGGGGTTCCCGGGGGGTGGGCTCTAGGGGCGCGTCGGGCCGAGTTAAGAGGCCGTGTGCGGTCTCGTTCGCCGGTGGGTGGGGGGCGCGGACGCCCGCGCGGCGGCCTAGAGGGGGGGCATTCGGGGGACCAGGGGGCGGGGAGCCGCGCGGCCCCCCATAAGCTGGTATGATCACCCCCCCTGCTGCTGCCACAGCGGCCACTTGCCCTGTTACAGTTATCTCTGAATAATTGCTCTTTCTGAATTTTATATCGTTGATGTACTTATTCTTATTATGTTCCTATTGTCGATCGGGTGGGCAAATACTTTGATATTATCACTTGCTAATCTATCTTTATATGTAATGAGTTGCCAGTCTTTGAACTGTGAACTTTGGTGCAATGATGTCTGGCTCCGTCCCCCAGGGTCTCAGTTACGAGGGTAAACGCATATCTGGGTTCCTTTCACTGAGCAAAAACCACACTTTTCAGAGAATGCACACATTTTATATCTTAATAATCACAGAGACCCTAGCTTTTTAGATTTTTCATAAACTGATTTCATGTTCACTTATACAAAAAAAAAAATACTTGTCCTGCTGACCCATTCCACATTTATCTGTGAGGAGTTGTCAGTTGCTATATCAAGAATAGGAACATTGTTTTCGCAAGTTTGTCACCAGAATTGAAGTGACACGTCTTGCACAGACTACCTGTGTTCCTCAAGAAAAGACAACTTTGTTTATGTGTTACCATGGCAGTACAGCTAAGAATTTCGGGTCCCTAATCTGTAAAAATAATTTTCCTATCTATGGTTAGCGACATACTGTGCTGCATTTTACAAAACGCACAGCTTAGACTATCGAGAACTGCTACATTGAGTATATATTATATCATATGTCCTTGGGCAAGAGCTTCATTGTTGTAATACTGGTTGAATCTGTCTGAATTTTGGCTGAATCTTTCAAAATTCAATCAGAGTTTTTTTTTTCTGAAACTGGTCTTTAGTAATTCTGGCAGAAACTTTCTGAAATCAGAATGAATTTTTCTGAATTTTTGTTCAAATCACAAGCAACTTTTAGGTGAAATTCAGAACTCTGCCTGAATGACCAAAATTTAATGATTCACAGAAAATTATACCTCCCATCTATTTATAAGAACACAAATACGTTCAATTCCCTAGGTCCTTTATATATGTAAATGACGTTCAGATGGAATGTGTATGAGTTAATAAACAGTATCTTTATGAGTTAATAAACAGTACCTTTATGGGTTAATAAACAGTACCTTTATGAGTTAACATACAATACCTTTACATCTATACAAGCCAGAAGGCTGCTTTTTTTCCTTTACTGTGGTCCCCTTCTTGTAAGACCACAATGTTTTCCCTCGAGTTCTTTCTTTCTTTCTTTTTCTTTCTTTTTTTCTTTCTTTCTTCCTTTACCAGCAAATTTGTCCGACACTTTTATCGCAAACTATTATATAGAAACTCCAAACTTGGCATGATTGTACCTCCATACAAGGAGTTTGACTGTTTCATACAGTGGAATGAAGATGTTTAAAATTATGCAAATAAGGGGCATTTGAAATTTTAAATCTTGGATATCTTCAAAAGTATTATAGATAGAGATGTCATTTCAACTTCTACTAGGGGTTGTTGACCATTGCACAAGTAATGAATCTAAAACAAAAGCTGTAGCAATTTAAATTATGTTAATTAGCAGTATTCAAAATTTTCAATGTTGAATATCTTCAACATTATAATCAATAAAGTTGTCATTTCAATTCTACTAGGGGGTTGTTTACCATTGCGCACCTAATGAATTTGAAAATAAAAGTTGTAGCAATTTAAACTATGCTAAATAGCACCATTAGAAATTTTAAATCTTGAATAACTTCAAAGCTATAATAGATACAGATGCCATTCCAACTTCTACTCCTGTGTTATGGAGCTGTTGTACATTACTGTGCCAATATGCTTTGAAGGCACACACACTGAATTGCGATGCAGCAAATCATCTTTCTTTCTTTCTTTCTTTCCTTCCTTCCTTCCCCTCTTCCCTCCTTCCCATCTTTCTTTCTTTCTTTCTTTCTTTGTTTCTTTCTTCCTTCTTTCTTCTTTTCCAGCCAATTTGTCCGACACTGTTCTCGGACACTCTTTTACATAGAAACTCCAAACTTGGCATGATTGTACCTCCATTCAAGGAGTTTGACCGTTTTATACAGAGGAATGCAGATGTTTAAAATTATGCAAATTAGGAGCATTTGAAATTTTAAATCTTGAATATCTTCAAAACTATAATAGATACAGAAGTCATTTTAACTTCTACTGGAGGGTTATTGACCAGTGCGCATCAATTGAACATTTAATTAGTTGCTGGTTTATGCTACAAATAGTTGTTTATGCTTATTTACTTGGCTCATTGTAAACATTAGGTCACATGGATATTACAACATATCACGTAGATTGTATTTTGTAATTAGTTACATATTTAGTTTGTACACATTTTTCTGTTGATGCATGAAAATGTTGCCAAAGAACTACAGCTCGACACTTTTGCATCAGCATTATTTAAGTATGCAACTTTTACAGTTTACTTGGATACATCATTCTCCCCATCCTGCTACACAGTTTGTGTGCAAATGATATTTTGTGCAATACATAAAGTTAATGTATTGGGGGTAAATATGTACAAAATATATGTGTTCATATGAATACCAACTGTGACAGTAATGGTGTGCTGATATAATGAAAGTGCCACATTTTACTTAATTCATATTCAAATATACAAAGCCTTAGAACTTACAAATACACAATTGTGTATAGTACCTTTTCTTTATGTTAATCAAAATATTACCAATCGTCCCTGCTTTGAGACGCCTTTCCTTTGAGAGACCACCTGTCTTTTGTGACCACTTTTACTGTTGTATTTGTGTCTTTTTGCCCAGAACCACTTCCTAGTAGTCAATATCCTATTCCGCAGTTCGTGCAACAGCTCCTTTCAATAATTCTCTTCCTTTGAGAACCCACCTGCTGAACCTGACCAGGAACCACACAAAATGACCCCAAAAGATCACTTTTTTCTACTGCTGTATTAGTCATTTTGGACTTCTTGTAATTTGCAACCAAATTGTGGGATTGTAATTGTAAGTGTTCATTCCTCATGTGGCTGATTTCATAGGCCTTAGGCCTTGTTTTTAGCTCAGCTGACTTGTCAGTCAGCTGAGCTTTTGTGAGGGTCCGTCGTCCATCCTCCGTCCCTCATCCGTCGTCTGTCCCTCATCCGTCGTCCGTCGGTCCACAATTCACATTTTCGACTTCTTCTCAAAAACCGTAGGCCAGATCCACTTCAAACTTGGTGGGGATGTGCCTTGGGTAAGTCACTACCAAGTTTGTTCAAATGGTCACAGTCCAGTGATTTTTGGATTTTTAATGAATTTTTTTGTTCTTTTTCGGGTAAATCTTAAAAAATCTTCTTCTCCGAAACCGCTCACCCAATTGCTTTGATATCACACAGGAACACTCCCTGGGACTCGTAGTTCTTAATTTGTTCACCAGGTGGCGCTGCAATTTTTTTCTATTTTTTTTAACGAATTTTTGTGTGTTATAGCTATTTTTGACTTCTTCTCCAGAACCGTCACTCAGATTAAGCTGAAACTTGGTGGATATGTTCCTTGTAGAAGGGCAAACAAAGTTGGTCACTAGGTGCACTGCTGTGGATTCCTGATTTTTAATGATTTTTTCCATTCAGGTACTTGGTGGTCAATGCAGCTTCCCATTGATTACTATGGAAGTCAATGGACATTCTAATGCTGATTCACATTTTTGACTTCTTCTCCAAAACCGTCATGCAGATTTACTTCAAACTTGGTGGGGATGTACCCTGGGTGAGTCTCTACCAAGTTTGTTCAAATGGTCACGCTCCAAGATTTTTTGATTTTTTTAATGAATTTTTTTTGTCTTTTGGGGGGCAAATCTTAAAAAATCTTTTTCTCCGAAACCGCCCATCCAATTGCTTTGATATCCCACAGGGACACTGCCAGGGACTCCTAATTCTTAATTTGATCACCAGGTGATGCTGCGATTTTTTGAAAAATTTTTTATGATTTTTTGTGTGTTATAGCTATTTTCGACTTCTTCTCCTCAACTGTCACTCAGATTAAGCTGAAACTTGGTGGATATGTTTCTTGTAGAAGGGTCAAATAGAGTTGTTCATTAGGTGGCACTGCTGTGGATTCCTGATTTTTAACGATTTTTTCAATTCAGGTACTTGTTGGTCAATGCAGCTTTCCCATTGATTACTATGCATGTGAATGGACCTTCTAATGCTAATTCACATTTTTAGCTCAGCTGACTAGTCAGTTAGCTGAGCTTTTGTGAGGGTCCGTCGTCTGTTTATCTGTCATCGTCCACAATTTACATTTTCGACTTCTTCTGAAAAACCGTAAGATTTATTTCAAACTTGGTGGGGATGTACCCTGGGTGAGTCTTTACCAAGTTTGATCAAATGGTCATACTCCAGTGAATATTTGGGTTTTTTTATAATTTTTGTGTGTTTTTTTTGGGGGGGGGCAAATCTTAAAATATCTTCACAGAAACCGCTCACCCAGTTGCTTTGATATCACACAGGGACACTCCTGGGAACTCTCAGTTCAGAATTTGTTCATCAGGTGGTGCTGCAATTTTTTTCCATTTTTTGTGATTTTTGGTTATTATGTCTCCTGGTGGAAGCCAGGGAACATATTGTATTAGTGCCCGTTTCTTCTTCTTCTTCTTCTTCTTCTTCTTCTTCTTCTTCTTCTTCTTCTTCTTCTTCTTCTTCTTCTTCTTCTTCTTCTTCTTCTTCTTCTTCTTCTTCTTCTTCTTCTTCTTCTTCTTCTTCTTCTTCTTCTTCTTCTTCTTCTTCTTCTTCTTCAACACTTGGTTTCCGTGCGATAAGTCTTGAAGAACTTGACAGAATTTGATGAAACTTGGTAGAGTTATGTATCTAGGCAAGACCTAGGTTGGGATTGTATTTGAATGACCTTGAGCGAATTCTCAAGGTCACAGGGTCACTTATGTGAAATTGGTGTCAGTTCGATAAGTCATGAAGAACAGGATAGAATTTGATGAAACTTGGTAGGATTATGTATCAAGGTAAGACGAAGGCTGGGATTGTATTTGGGTGACCTTGACCTAATTTTCAAGGTCACAGGGTCATTTATGTGAAATTGGTTTCTCTGTAATAAGTCTTGAAGAACTTGATGAATATTGCTAGAGTAATGTATCTAGGTGAGGGCTAAAATAGGATTGTAATTTTCAAGCAAACTTGGTCATTTGTAATTTGTTATCACCTGTAGCTTATTCAGAGACGTAAGTGTTCCACCGGGAGACATTTGATTTTCTGTTGGAAAATCAGTCTGTTCTAGTTTTCGACTCCTTTTCCAGAACCGTCACTCGGATGAAGCTGAAACTTGGTGGATATGTTCCTTGGAGAAGGGTCAAACAAAGTTCTTCAAAAGGTTGACTCGGTTCATTTTTTCATTCATTATTTGAAGAAGTACAAAATAAAAAAAATTTACTAAACCTGAACATGGAGATTTTATTGTTATGGAAACAACTTAGATAATTTTTGCCATATTTATGTCACACTTTGTAGAAATGTACCTTTGATAGGTCTCTACATATTTTTTCAAATGGTCACACTGCATTGATTTTTGCGTAAATTTTGGGGTAAATTTTAAAAAATAAGCAGACGCATGTCAGCTGAGCACAGGATCATCATGATCCTCTTGTTTTCATTTTTCACAAATTTTTGTAGGTCTGCTTCTTCTTTTTTTTTTTTTGACTTCTAACAAACTGAACATTTTCTTCAAACATGGTGAGAATATACCTGGACCCAATCCGCAGCCAATTTTTTTTTTTGTTACATGGTGCTGTTGTCATTTTTTTAGTTTTTGACAAGTTATCAAAATAAAGGATAATGTTAATTTTGAGCTCATGGCCTTGAAAGGTCAAACTGACACATTGGCTAATATCTTAAAAAGGTGACCTTGATAATATTCTTAAGTTTCCATGACCACTCCAATCTGTGAATCCAAGGTCAGCTGAGCATAGGACTGTCACAGTCATTTTGTTTCTTTTTAGGCATTCATTCTTTCATGCTTTTTGGTTTAATTTGAATTATGAAGGGGATCATCTATATATATATTACAGTGAGTGAAACCGTGAGGTATGGATCGAATCCTTGTTGGGCTGGACTTCACTCAGAACCTTCGTAATCAAATTTTCCATACAAACAACGATAACGTCCATCTAAATATACAATGCGTAATGATGTCACTGACAGTAATAGTTATTGGGCAAGTAAATTTTGGTATCCATGGGAACAGGAATGTGTAATATACAATTAAATGACAAGTCCCCATAATGTCAGTTTCTTGTCAATATCTTTTTGCTGAAGCGTTAATATTATAACGACAATAAAAAACAAACGAAACACCACCCCACCACCCCCCAAAAACCAAAACAAATTCAAATAAAAACAAAAATAAATATAGCTGACAACTTTCTTGTTTGTTACAAGCTTTTAACCAATACTTTTTTCATAAAATTTGACTGTTGCAAATGCAAATAATAATGTATGCGCAAATTAGTCCAAAATATAGGAAATGCATAGATTTAGATGTGTTATCTTTGTATATTTTATCAAAATGAGGCACATATAAAATATATGATCATGTGGAAGGTACAAAATATCAAAGAACAAGATTATTTTTTAATTAATTTCAAGTATTTTTAAAGATTCAGAGTAGGGGATTGAGGAAGGCAGCTTTTATTTTCTGTAGGGTTGCTTAAAATCAAAATGCAATTGAGCTTTAGTATGAATGTCACAAAAGTCGCAGTAAATATTGTTGTGTATATATCTATCGGAGTAAAAAATTGTATGCAGCGTTGTTTTAAATCTAAAATGTAAATATGTTTTGCTTTGAGTGTAATACAAATGTTATTATTAGTGACCTTGTCAAGTTTTCATTATCTATGCACTTACATAATAACTCCGACATTAATCAGAGTTGTTGTTGTTGTTGTTGATGGTGATGATGATGATGATGATGATGATGATTTCTCAAAATTAGTGACTTATTCTAGAATCAAAATTTTATTGTTATCCCCTCCCAAAGCTAGCGATTTTTGCATAAAAGTGCATGCTAGGGTCAACTTACTGCACCATAAATGACACTTAAATCATCATAGTCGTGGTATTTTGACGTTTCATTTGGTTTTTTTGAGTTTTTTGTTTTGGGCTAAGATCACTACTCTCACGTCTGTCAACTTTTGAAAAGTCTCCAAATGAAAATGTAGCTGTACAATTGACTATGTCCCTGATAACCTGATAGACTGTAGCTGTACAATAGACTATGTTCCAGTGATAAAATGTCGCTGTACAATAGACTTATCCCTGCTAAAATGCAGCTGTACAATGGAATATATCCCTGTTAACCCAATAACGCTGTGAAACTGGAGTCCTGGCTGTGTCATACTCTGTCACGAGCACTCAGCAACATGTGGGGAATACAACAATATAATTTTCATAGTTTTTTTTTGCAAATGAACGAGTTGTTCTAAAACCGTACATAAAATTTATTGTTGATTTATGTAGCATTGTATACGATATAACACTGTCAGCTTTAATTTGCCCAGAAATGGACTTCAGAATTTTTAGAGACCAAGAACCCTAACATTTTCATCGAAAGCTATATATTTGGGTCGACAGACCTATTTTACGTGTCCTCTGTGATATATATATATATATATATATATATATATATATATACATATATATACATATATATACATATATATATATATATATATATATATATATATATATATATATATATATATATATATATATATATATATATATATATATATATATATATATATATACGTCTTGGGTGGTTTATGGTTTATACACTGCCCCCCAAAAAATTATACAATGGAATAGGTCCTACAGCCGGTTTGTGGGTCATGCCCGTTGTTTGCGGGTCAATTATAATCCTCAAACCGGACCGTGGGCAGTATATACCAAGTATAGCTTACCACAATTTCTGGGCATTTATAGCTTCCCATAATATCTTGGCAGATTTGGTAATTTGTACATTTTGAAACTCCCTAGGTAGCGCATTGAATTTAAGGCAAACATGGTTTATGCGCATTTTTCAATTGCCGATAAACCACCCAAGACATAACTATATATATATATATATATATATATATATATATATATATATATATATATATATATATATATATATATATATATATATATATATGTTACTTTAAATTTGAATTTTGCCCTTTTGTTATAAATTAGTGCATATACAAGAACATGCAAGTTCTCGAAGTCTTGCCATTACATTATTCATTTATGATATCTGTTGCAATTTCTTAACATTCCTGCATTCTGTAAATTCAAGTTGATTGTACTTACCTATACACAAGGAAAAAGCAAGCAACCGCCGTTACCAAAAAGGGCATGTCCGAGAATATAAGGCTGCAAAACGTATGAATTCATTTGGCTGTTGAGGGCTTGAAATTTCTTTTTTTTTTTAAATTGAATGTGATGATACTGATTCAATAATGTACAAGTTTAAACACAGACAGTGACTGGATTGACCATGGAGAGTAGAGCGATTGGATTTCGCTTTTTAACAGAACTATGGGGAAAATGTGGCACAGTTATTCCTCTTTGTGTAATTGATATACATGTATATAATTGACCGCAGATAAACATAGCTTACGTTGTAAGCAGTGAGATATCCATGTACCACGTAGTTTACATCTTTAAAATAACATAGATCTTAGTTTAGTTACCCGGTCTTCTGTAACTGTCAAAATCATGTCACTCACCGTACATACCATCGTAGATAGATCTGCAATGAATATCATAATTTGGAGATGTGGTTAGGACTATTATTTTTTTTTTTTTTTTTATAATTGAAGCTGGGAAACATACAATACATTTGCGAAACTATTTTTGTGTATTTCTAGTATTGCCCACAAGATTTGCATGAAAGAATATTCGATGCTGCATTCTGAAAACAAAACGACGGATTCTAGGATTAAAGAAGCCCTTTACAGTGAAATATTCCTTCCTCAATGATAGTGATAAAAGAAGACTGATGAACTTTCGAAAGTAGTAGTAGTTGTATGCCTATAGTGATTTTATTGACATAAAGAAAAGAGGTCAATACTGACCTATACGTCAAAAGATATATCATAATGCTCACAGGCATTATAACACCGTCCTGAGAAACTTTTTATCTTCACAAAATATCAGTAAAAGTAAAAAAGAAAATTTGATGCAGGCAGGCGTCTTAGCACCTAAAACTTGTAAGTATACCGTCCTCAC
>CAXHWN010002478.1:0-132000 GCA_964020975.1 Hermodice carunculata
CAATGCAGTTTTCCTATTGATTACTATGGAAGTCAATGGGCATTCTAATGCCAATTCACATTTTGGACTTCTTCTCCAAAACCGTCATCCAGATTTACTTCAAACTTGGTGGCAATGTACCTTGGGTGGGTGTCTACCAGGTTTGTTCCGATGAATTTTGGATTTTTTTGTGATTTTTTTTCAAAAATCTCAACAAAAGTTTTCATAGGAAAGTCTTAACATGGGAATTCTCGTAATGGTCATAACTTGAATAATACTGACCAGATTTACTTCAAACATGGTGGGGATGTGCCTTGGGTGGATCTCTACCAAGTGTGTTCAAATGGTCACGCTCTATTGATATTTTTATTTTTTTATGAATTTTTTTGTTCTTTTTTGGGGCAAACCTTCAAATTCTTCTCCTCTGAAACCGCTCACCCAAATGCTTTGATATCATACATAGACACTCCCGGGGACACCTAGTTCCCAATTTGTTCACCAGGTGGCGCTGCAATTTTTTTAATGAATTTTTTGTATGGTTTTGCTATTTTTCACTTGTTCTCAGAACCGTCCCTCAGATTAAGCTGACATGTGATGGATATGTTGTTGTGGAAGGGTCAAACAGTTGTTTACTAGGTGGCACTGCTTTGGATTTCTGATTTTTAAGGATTTTCAATTGGGGTACTTATCGTTCAATGTAGCTTTCCCGTTGATTACTATGTAAGTCAATGGGCATTCTAATGCTAATTCACAGGACAACTGACACGAAATTTACTGTTTACTTGATAACTTGAGATCTGTTTTGAGTTGGCTACACATGTTAATTATTCTGTATGAAGGTCATGCTGAGACAGTACATGAATGACCTTGACCTTGTTTGTGGGGTCACAGTGCAACATACATGAATTTTACTCTTCATTATAACTGAGAAGTCCTTGAACTTTGATGTTGCACATGTAAGTGTTCTATAAAGGTCAGACTTACTCAGAACATGGTGTCCTTGATCCTTTCCCAAGTTCATAGAGCTGCAAGTGTGATGAATGTCAAGATCAGCTGAGGCACGGGCTCTGCACAGCCCTCTTGTTAACGAATTTTTCAATTCTGGTACTTATCAGTCAATGCAGCTTTCCTATTGATTACTATGGAAGTCAATGGGCATTCAGATGCTAATTCACATTTTTGGCTTCTTCTCCAAAACCATCATCCAGATTAACTTCAAACTTGGTGGCAATGTACCTTGGGTGGCTTTCTACCAATTTTGTTCACGTGGTCATGCTTCAGTGATTTTTGGAATTTAAATGAATTTTTTGTTGTTGTTTTTTGACAAATCTTAAAAAATCTTGTTCCCCGAAACTGCTTACCCAAATGCTTTGATATCACACAGGAAGACAGCTAGGGACTCTCTGTTGTTAATTTGTTCACCAGGTGGCGCTGCAGTTTTTTTCTAATTTTTTTTTTTTTTTGAATTTTTGTGTGTTATAGATATTTTCGACTTCTCCTCCAGAACTGTCACTCAGATTAAGCTTACACTTGGTGGATATGTTCCTAATGGAAGGGCCAAACAAAGTTGTTCACTATGTGGGAATGCTGCAGATTCCTGATTTTTAATGATTTTTTCAAGTCGGCTCCTTTGGGGTAAATTCACCTTTCCTATTGATTACCATGTAAGTCAATGGGCATTCTAATGCTAATTTACATTTTCGACTTCTTCTCCAAATCCATCGTCCAGATTTACTTTAAACTTGGTGGCAATGTACCTTGGGTGGGTGTCTACCAGTTTTGTTCCAATGGTCATGTTCCAATGAATTTGGATTTTTTTATGATTTTTTTTCAAAAATCTCTACAAAAGTTTTAATAGGAAAACTTAACATGGGAATTTCTTGTAATGGTCATAGCTTTAATAATATTGACCAGATTTACTTCAAACTTGGTAGGGGTGTGCCTTAGGTGGGTCTCTACCAAGTGTGTTCAAATGGTCACGCTCTATTGATTTTTGGATTTTTTTATGAATTTTTTTCGTTTTTTTTGGGGGGGGGGGGGGCCAAACCTTCAAAATTCTTCTCTGAAACCACTCACCCAATTGCTTTGATATCATACATAGACACTTCCGGGGACCTCTAGTTCCCAATTTGTTCACCAGGTGGCGCTGCAATTTTTTTAATGAATTTTTTGTATGGTTTTGCTATTTTTCACCTGTTCTCAGAACCATCCCTCAGATTAAGCTGAAATGTGATGGATATATTGTTGTGGAAGGGTCAAACAGTTGTTGACTAGGTGGCACTGCTTTGGATTCCTGATTTTTAAGGATTTTCAATTGGGGTACTTATCGTTCAATGCAGATTTCCTATTGATTACCATGTAAGTCAATGGGCATTCTAAGACTAATTCACAGGACAACTGACACGGTATTTACTGTTTACTTGATAACTTGAGATCTGTTTTGAGTTAGCTACGCATGTTAATTATTCTGTATGAAGGTCATGCTGAGACAGTACATGAATGACCTTGACCTCGTTTCTGGGGTCACAGTGCAACATACATGAATTTTACTCTTCATTATAACTGAGAAGTCCTTGAACTTTGATGTTGCACATGCAGGTGTTCTTCTATAAAGGTCAGACTTACTCAGAACATGGTGTCCTTGATCCTTTCCCAAGTTCATAGAGCTGCAAGTGTGATGACTGTCAAGATCAGCTGAGGCACGGGCTGTTCACACAGCCCTCTTGTTTTATGATTTTTTTTTTTCAAAAATCTCTACAGAAGTTTTAATAGGAAAGTTCAACATGGGAATTTCTTGTAATGATCATAACTTGAATAAAATTGACCAGATTTACTTCAAACTTGTAGGGGATGTGCCTTGGGTGGATCTCAACCAAGTGCGTTCAAATGGTCACGCTCTATTGATTTACAGCTCAGCTGACTTGTCAGTCAGCTGAGCTTATCTTATGGTCCTCCGTCCGTCGTCCGTCCGTCCGTCCGTCCGTCGTCCGTCAACAATTTACATTTTCGACTTCTTCTCCAAAACCGTCAGCCAGATCCACTTCAAACTTGGTGGGGATGTGCCTTGGGTAGGTGTCTTCCAAGTTTGTTCAATTGGTCATGGTCCATTGATTTTTGGATTTTTAATGAATTTTTTTGTTCTTTTTTGGGTAAATCTTAAAAAATCTTCTTCTCCGAAACCGCTCACCCAATTACTTTGATATCACACAGAAACATTCCCTGGGACACGTAGTTCTTAATTTGTGCACCAGGTGGCGCTGCAATTTTTTTCTATTTTTTTATGAATTTTTGTGTGTTATAGCTATTTTCGACTTCTTCTCCAGAACCGTCACTCAGATTAAGCTGAAACGTGGTGGATATGTTCCTTGTAGAAGGGTCAAACAAAGTTGTTCACTATATGGGAATGCTGCAGATTCCTGATTTTTAACGATTTTTTCAATTCGGGTACTTATTGGTCAATGCAACTTTCCTATTGATTACTATGGAAGTCAATGAGCATTCTAATGCTAATTCACATTTTGGACTTCTTCTCCAAAACCGTCATCCAGATTAACTTCAAACTTGGTGGGGATGTACCTTGGGTCGGTGTCTACCAGGTTTGTTCAAATGGTCATGCTCCAGTGATTTTTGGATTTTTAATGAATTTTTTTGTTCTTTTTTTGGACAAATCTTAAAAAATCTTTTTCTCCAAAAGCGCTTACTCAATCGCTCTGATATCAAAGAGGAAGACACCTAGGGACTCCGTGTTCTTAATTTGTTCACCAGGTGGCGATGCAATTTTTGACTAATTTTTTATGAATTTTTCTGTATTCTAGCTATTTTCGACCTTTTCTCCAGAACCGTTACTCAGATTAAGCTGAAACGTGGTGGATATGTTCCTTGTAGAAGGGTCAAACAAAGTTGTTCACTATGTGGGAATGCTGCAGATTCCTGACTTTTAACGATTTTTTCAATTCGGGTACTTATCGGTCAATGCAGCTTTCCTATTAATTACTATGGAAGTCAATGAGCATTCTAATGGTAATTCACATTTTGGACTTCTTCTCCAAAACCGTCATCCAGATTAACTTCAAACTTGGTGGGGATGTACCTTGGGTGGGTGTCTACCAAGTTTGTTCCAATGGTCATGTTCCAATGAATTTTGGGGGTTTTTTTATAATTTTTTTTCCAAAAATATTGACAAAAGTTTTACTAGGAAAGTTTTAACATGGGAATTTCTTGTAATGGTTATAACTTCAGAAACCACCTGCCAGATTCACTTCAAACTTGATGGCAATGTACCTTTGGTGGGTCTCTACCTAGTTTGTACAAATGGTCATGGTCCAGTGATTCTTTATTTTTTATGAATTTTTAAATTTTTTTGGGAGGAAATCTTAAAAATTCTTATTCTCCGAAACCGCTCACCCAATTGCTTTGATGTCACATAGAAATACTCCTAGGGGCTCTTTGGTTTGAATTTGTTCACCAGGTGGTGCTGCAATCTTTTTCTATATTTTTATGATTGTTAGTGTGTTTTCATTATTTTAGACTTCTTCTCCAGAACCATGACTCAGATTGAGCTGAAGCTTGCTGGATAGCTTTCTTGTGAAAGGGTCAAGCAAAGTTGTATACTAGGTGGTACTGCTGTGGATTCCTCATTTTTAATGATTTTTTCAATTCGGTTAGTTATCGGTAAATGTACCTTTCCTATTGGTTACCATGGAAGTCAATGGGCTTTCTAATGCTAACACACATTTTTGACTTCTTCTCCAAAACTGTAAGCCAGAGTCACTTCAAACTTGGTGGCAATGTACTTTGGGTGGGTTTCTACCAATTGTATTCAAATGGTCATGCTTCAATGTTTTTTGGATTTTTATTGAATTATATTGTGCTTTTTGGGGGGCAAATCTTAAAAAATCTTCTTCTCCGAAACCGCTCACCCATTTGCTTTGATATCACACAGAAACACTCCTAGGGACTCCTTGTTCTGAATTTGTTCACCAGGTGGCACTGCAATCTTTTTCTATTTTTAGGTGCTTATTGGAAAATACACCATTGTTATTGATTACTATGCAAGTCATTGGTCATTCTAATGCATATTCACACTTTTGACTTCATCTCCGAAACTGTTTGCCACATTCACTTCAAACTTGCTGGCAGTGTACAGTAGATGTGTCTGTACCATATCTGTTCAAGCATAGGTCAGCTGAGCATGGGCTGTTCACACAGCCCTCTTGTTTAATTCAGGTACTTATCAGTAAATGCACCTTTCCTATTGAGTACCATGCTAGTCAATGGGCATTCTAATGCTAATTTACATTTTCGGTTTCTTCTCCAAAACTGTCGTCCAGATTGTCTTCAAACTTGGTGGAAATGTACCTTGGGTGGGTCTCTACCAGGTCTGTTCAAATGGTCATGGTCCAGTGATTTTTTTGGCAAAACTTAAAAAATTTTCTTTTCCGAAACTGTTCATCCAGCTGCTTTGATATGACACAGGAACACTCTTGATTGATTTAAACATATTTTATTGATCAAATACATCGAAATTATCATACAATATAATAACCTCAGCAATTGGAAAAAAGGGCAAAACCCTATTCAAATCCCTCTTGCGAGAAAAGACAACACATAAGCAGGACAGACCTAGACGCATTAGACAAATAATAAGATGACGAACACAGTGACGAAACAGATAGTGGGGCTATGTAAATTATTACTATATTAGGTCTGCAAATGTGTATCATGAGCTAGCATAGTAGCAGAATCTGATATGTGTTCGTTTTGCCCAAAAAATTTAACCTATGCCTGCCGGTTTGAAGTGGCCGGTTTCGGAAATATACTCGTGTACTGATGAAAAAATTGCAATATTTACTTCAAGAGAACATTCAGGGCAGCCGTATAATACTGTCTGTAATGTGAACGGAGCATACAAGGAAATCGTAGTATGGAGAACTGATCGCTGAACAGCATAAGAAGGACATATAGAAAAGTAATGCCATGCATCTTCACTGGATATACCACAATCACATAAAGGTGTATCTTTCACGCCGATCTTAAACAGGTGAGAATTTAATTGGCTCGCACCCAGTCGAAGGCGGGTGTGTTGAACTGCGAGAAATCGGTCACCAAAATTGTATAATTCAGGGAATTTGATAGCTCTGACCACTGGCTTCATAATATTTGATTTGAATATTTTGGTTGAAGCTGAATGTCTAGTTTCTAGAGGTAACTGATTCCACAGCCTAATAGTCGAGGGGAAAAATGAATTATCAAAGAGTTCAGTACGAGCACGAAAATGGGGAAGATTAAATTGCTGGCAAGTTTGATAGGTTTGGTTACCTGCAGTAGAAGCAGTAAGAAGAACTGAGCACAATGAATCAGGAACGAGCTTGTTAACAAGTTTGTACATTAATGTCAGTTTTGATATTTCTCTACGTTTGGCAAGAGTTGACCATCCGGTTTCTTCGTATAGCTTAGCAATGCACGTTCCATGCATTGCACCAGTAACAATACGAGCAGCACTTAATTGAACGTTTTCCAGCCTTTCCTCGTCAAATACCGAACACGCACTCCACACTTGACTACCGTATTCGAGAATCGGCCTGACAAAACTGATATAAATAGTTTCGAGTGTACTTCTGTCCAACTTAAACTTCAAATTTTTCATAATGTTAATTAGTTTACCAGATTTGTTAGAGATTTCAGTAATGTGATTGGACCATCTTAAATCGGAGCGTATTGTAAGTCCAAGGTGTTTGTGATGGGTAACATTTTGCAATACATGACCTTGAAAATGAATAGGTGGATGGTTACTTTGGTTTGTCTTCCGAGATATGAGCATGGAGTTAGTTTTTAGAGCATTAAAGGTCACCAGCCAATCTTTGGACCATTGATCAATATCAGCAAGATCAGAATTCATAATTTCAGCGACAGTAAAGGGATTATCAATATTCAAGTACAGAGAGGTATCATCAGCAAACAATTTTATGTTACAACGAACAAGATCCACAATATTGTTGATGTAAATAAGGAACAAAAGAGGCCCCAGCACGGAACCTTGAGGCACTCCAGCACAAATTTTACCCCAACTGGAGGACTGACCTTGAATAACTATGCGTTGGTAGCGATTCCTTAGATAATCCGAAAACCAATCGTGAAGATTTCCCTCAATACTTGCTCTCTTTAGTTTGTACAAAAGGCCAGAATGCCAAACCTTGTCGAAACCTTCACTAATGTCTAAGAAAATGATTCGAACTTCCTTTTGTTGATCCAAGGCTTAACATAGTTCGTGATAGAGGAGGAGCAGTTGATTGACAGTCGAGTCACCCGGTATGAAACCTGACTGATGAGCGGAGATAAAAATGTTGTCCCGAAAAAAGTTAAATACGTGCTTAAAAACTATCTTTTCTAGAACTTTTCCAACACAGCTGAGTAGAGACACAGGCCTGTAATTATTGCATGAATTCTTCAGACCTTTTTTATAAAGTGGAGAAACGTTTGCTCTTTTCCAAGCTGAAGGGAATTGTCTATTAGAAAGTGAACAGTTATATAATTTAGCAAGGGAGGGGGAGATAACAGGTGCGGCTTCTTTGAGCAGTTTTGAACTTATACCATCAGGACCAGAAGCTTTAGTTGTGTCAAGACTTAAAAGCACCTTAAGAACTTCTCTCTCCGTTACAGTGAGTGAGTCAAGAGTAGATGCAACAGGATCCGTATGTTCGGGTAAAGTGGCCGTTGCAGAATCAACGTTACATTGTTCTAGAAAGTAAGAATTAAAAATTTCAGCTTTGGACAGAGAATCAGAAAGGTGGCGCCCAAAACATACGTGGTGGCAATGGGAAAATGCCGAGTCTTATTTTGATACATAACTTATGAATTACGGTGAGTTAGGCTCCACTGAATGTGTAGAATAAAGTTAAGACAGTGAATAATGCCGTCAAAACAATTTTATGACAGTTTAAGCTGGTTACTTCGCAAACGAAGGTTCCCAGCGATGTATCGGGCCCATTGAGCGTAATGGGAAAATGACAGCTCAAGATCGGCAAATATTTTCAAGTTGCGAAACACATCATTCAGCACCCAGACAAGAGTTCTTTATTGAAATAAAGATTTTAAGGGTAGTAATTGTTAAATTTGATAAATGATAATTTCTTTTCACAGCATAAGTAATTGATAAGTAATCGATAATGATGACCAGGTGGTGGCAGAAATTTGCGTACCTTGCTACCCGAGTACCTCTTGACAAGTCCACCATGGATTTGAGGTGGTGCATATGCGATTCCTCCAATGAGCGACCACCTGCATTATACGACCGCTTTCTTGTCGGCGCTAAAGGTGGTCGCTGAAAGAGGGACTACTGTATCTATAATGCAGTTGTGTCTGGTATTATAATAGAATATGCTTGATCCCCTCTTCAATGGACAACCCCCTGCAGCGGACACTTTCTCTGTGCAGAAGGGGTGTCCACTACAGAGGGGGACTACTGTATTAGAACCAATATGGGACTTACTGTTTCAGTATTAAGAAAATTATACAAACTATCAATTTTACACCCCAGACCCAAAGTAAAAAGGCAATACGTTATCATGCTGGCCACTCCTCTTGAGCCTTCCAAACAGCTGGCTCCTTTGCCTTGTGATCCTGTACATTTGCAAACAGGTTAAGAAATTGTTCATAAACATTTCTGGGATCATTTTGGACAGTTTTTGATGATTTAACAAACATCCCAAACAACATTTGCTTCATACATTTCTTCCCAAACCATCCAGTATAGATCTGTCTTGGCATTGTCGTGATTGTAGTGTATACGGCAGACACAGCAGAGGGATAACGCGTCCATGTTTGCTCTGTGTGCTCGCCAGGTGTCGGACATTGTATTAGTATCTATATATTAATACACAGTGTTGTAAAGAAAAACTGGAAAACGGAGCATCGGTTTCACTCCATATTCCCCATTTGTATCACTACCTATATTCCCTGAGCGTGGTTTTTTCACGGGACTGTTTAAAAAGCTTAATGTATCCCCTTAAACTTTTGAATCGACTGATTGATTCATTGCAGGACGGGCGCCATCATTCTGATGACAACTATGTCACGTGTTTAAGATTGTAAAATAATGCCTTTCATATTCTACTGTTTTTCACCGAGAGTGTTTGTAGGCGAGTGGTACTGTGCTCGCTCTGAAATCAGGAGGTCTGGGGATTGAATCCCCATTTGGGAAGGAAGGTTTTTCTCCCCCCTTTTCCTTTTTGGGGTATTATTTCTTTCAGGACATTTGTTTTTTTTTTAATTTTAATTTTTCTTTTTTTATACCAACTTTTTTTTGGTTTTAATTCCAAAATTTATCATACGTCAAGTCTTCAGCCATTCGAACTCCTCCAGCTCTTTTACCTTTGGACTTCTCCGGCAAAGCAATGCATGCGTACAGAGGACCAACATGGCACATCATGAGGCAAGAGTCCAGATGGGTACCGTATCTATTATGATTTCAAGTGATTGTACAAAATAAGAGTTTGACTGCACACCAGTCATGCCTGTGACTCTAATACATTAATCACTTTAAATATGTCTCTACCAATAGCCAGCCACAGGTGGCTAATGGTCAGAGGTCATTGGCGAAAGGAAATGACCATTCCTCCATTCATCTTAGTAAGTTGCCCTGATCACCAGTATCAAACCTTCCAGTCTTACCAAATTCTTAAATAAATTTTGAAAAAAAAAAATAAGACACATATACCGTTCACAAGAAACACTTGATTAACTCTTAGTAAGCTCAACTTTCACACCAAGGTCAAAAAGACATTTTTCACAGTTTTATCCTTTAGTACCACACATCTGTATACATGTGTTGGGTTTCCCTACTGATTGACATGTGACCTACTTAGGGTTCAAGCCTCCCTCATAATGCTAAGTTGAGATGTCGGTTAAACATATTATAGCAGTACAAGCTTTTTTCAAGAAACTAAGCAATTTCTATCAGTGTCCACATTTATTGCGTGAATTTCACAGGTATACTGCTAGTTATAAATTAATAATAACTACTACCATATTTTTACACCATGAATATTTTGGTTTTCCAGAAAATTGCTGAACTCGGGGTTTAACCCCCTCCCTCCCCCATAAGATATTTTCTCACAACTTTGGAAAGTTTTTTTCTTTTTGTACATGAACATTTTAGTTCATCATGAAAACCTGATGTGGCTGGTCAATATTTGAGAGATCAAGTACAGGGCAAGGAGACCACCCAGCAGAGGGCACCCTATTAGCCTCTATGCAGAGAAATAGTTTCTTATGGGATAAAATTTTAAAGTAGATATGGTCTAAAGAGATCAGATACCTAATGTTGTGGATTCTGTAAGTAGTGGAAATTTATTCAGTGAATTCCCAGCATTCAGTTTTGATTGAACCACTTGACTGTGGAGTTAAAAAGATTTCAACTCTCTGTACTGCTGGGCACAAGACTAGAGTTATGCTCAACCTGTGGCCAATCATTACTCATTAGCCTCTGATGAGTCCAGTGAAAGACGAAACGCGTCAGGCTTACTTGGCACACTGTGTATCTGTTCATATCAACACTTGTCTAGTCTTCTCATTGATAAATTCCCAGATTGAAGTCAAGTTAGTAACCTTCCTACGAATACTGGTATAGAAACACAGCTGAACCTGTATTTGGTGGATAAAGACCATGCCAGTAAACCTGTGAGACGTATGCACACTTAAGTTCAAGAAACTGTGTTACAAATTAAAATGTACTGACAGGGGAGACTTGGAACAAGGTGACAAAATTACCATCGTTACCAGTAGAGCTTAATGCAACCATGTACATTGTGTTATTACAATACAGTTAAGGCTGTGCAGTGCATGTGTAACTTTGAAATATGGGGAATGTAATCATCTGTTAATATAATTCTTTAATTCATTTTTAAAGTTCATGATTGTATCATGATTGTACCTTTGAATTTTGTCTCAAGCACCATATTTTGTGATTTATTTTATTTTTTTATTTATGTATTTATTATTGTTTTGGGTTGTTTTGTCTTTTTTTTTTTTTTTCTTCTTTTTTTTGGGGGGGGGGGGGAGCAAACATGAGATAGTATTATGCTCAAGTGCCACAGCGGGCATTTTAGTTACTGTGTAGGTTCCAACTGTAATCTTATAGATGACAGTGTACACTAGAAATCTACCCAGCACTGCAGGTTACCACAGGCATCAACCATTGCATCACAAACAATAACTTGGTACTTTACATTTATCATACTGGGGCTATTGTGAACAAATTTAATTGTTTTTAAAATTCAGATTCAGGCTAAGCTGGAGAGAAAATGTATTTTTGCAGAAATTGTCACCAGAAGGTTTATCTAGCTGGCATTATTTTGAAATTGGCAGTTTGAAAATGAATGCGTAAAGCTGCATTTAAGTTGGCTGACTTTATGTGGAAGTGTATTCATTAAAAGTTTGCAATGTCAAAGATGTGGAGTGTGATTTCTTTTCCACCTGAACATAACAAAGAAAAATTATGTCGACAGTTTGTTGGAGTGAGCAAGATAAACATTGCATCCGTCACTTTTTTTTTTGCAGTTTCCCATAACAGCTCTGAGGGAGATCAGAATTCTACAGTTGCTGAATCACGAGAATGTGATACAACTCATTGAAATCTGTCGGACCAAAGGTGAGTGATGACCTGTTTAGCAAACATAAAGACATCCTGTTTTTGGTGGATTTCTTTCTCATTTATTCTTTTGTATGTCTGTGTGCTATCATTGACATTCTGGTTTTCTGGAATTCTCTTTGTGGTCGGTTGCGACCAACCACTATTGGATCCAGAGGCTGTACAGGAAGTAGCCATGTACATCTTATCTCTTGTGTGCATACCATCATTTCAGTACGCCCACCCACCCATTCATTCAGGAAGCATTGCTTCAGATGAAAATTCAGCAAACATTACCATAGTTTTACATGTTACAACCATCAGATTTGCATGCTCAAACATAGCCTGGCTCCTACCTCTCATGAAAATTGTGCTTGACCTGTTCATGTATAGCTTATTTGCAATGAACAATGTGGTTGGCCCCTCAAGTTTTGGTTGTAATATGCTGCATACATCCTGTTTGTGCTAGCATCGTTCAACCAAGGCCATGGCAAAACGTATAACCTGTTGTTGATGAAAATGATCACTTGCAGAATTCTTTTTCCAGTTCATAGAGCCCATATCATACATTACATTATTGTACTTTTCTCTTTATATCTTTATGCATGAGATTAAATGTAAACAAGGTAAATTACAAGGGTGGTCTGGATTTACGGCAAATTATTCACCAAAACAGCATCGCTTCAGTCACAAGATAAAAACAGATCAGACATTCCAATTTTGCCTGGCTTGTAACATGTGAAAAGTGCCATGGTCTGACTCAATCAGCATAGTAAATGAGCACAGCTAAAGTGTTAAGACCACTGACTGATCAGTTCCATGCAATTTTGAAGCACAGATGAAGTATGTTTCAGATTTAGTTGGAGAAAGATGTTATGAAACCATTTGCAAATACTTGTAACAAGAGAACGTATGGAAAGAAAATTTGCTGTAAGTCAGTGACAAATATTGCCTGCAAAGAAGACCATGTTGCGTGATACTAGCCAGCAGAGTAGACAAAATACCCAGCTTTGGTTCTAGGTTCTAGTCCCAATTGATATTAGTTAAATTATGCAGAATTCCCAAACTGATCAACTTGATCTTGTAATTATCATTCCGAAATGTAGGGCCGATACTTTGCTGCGATTGCAGAAAACGGATGGAATTCACGGAATCCATGATTTGGAACGGAAATCAGTAAATGCCGCAGAAATTAAGTGGAATTTGTGAATTTTGCCTCTCAAATAAATCAAATTTCACTTAAACTCAATTAATGCATCGTGCCTGCAGCTCAAATACGCTTTCTGTTGATGTAGGACTAAATAAAAGAGCTTTACATTGATAGGCCAATAATATCTTGTTATGGGAATGCATACAATTGGCCAATCACAGCTTCGTTGACAACCATTTAAACTTCCAGCTACACCTGCGTGGTGAGCTTTGAGGTCTTGGACCAGTAACCCCTCAAGGTCGGGTCAACTGATCCACAACTTTTGATCGAGTACTGAATACTGTTGCTGTGTCTATTGGATGTTAATATCACAGGTGCAGAGCATTCCAAATTGAGTCCCATCATCATTTTGGATAGGAAAATACTTAAATGAACTGTGAGTTTTAGAAAAGCACTGCTACTCTAGAAATATTTTAAATCATGTGATAACTTTGTGTATTTTTGGAGACATATTTGGCACGGAACAATCATGGAGGTAAGGTACACAAATGCACCTGTAAAAAAAAATGTAATCACATGACCCCCCATTTTCTTGGTTTTAACTTGCTGCTACCGGTATAAACTTGAAGCAGAATGCCAAGGAAGTTGCAGCTTTACGTTTCAAATAGGAGAAATAAGCCAGCGAATGTCGCTATTTTAACATGTAAATGCATTAGGCCTAGGTTACTGGTCCAAGACCTATACCCCAATATACATGCTTTTGAGTCTGCATGTGTATGCCTGTTTTTCTGTACACACACCTAAACCAAATGACATCTTTCACTATTTTTTCACATTTTCTAGGCACACAAGTGGTGTCAAGAGGAATTAGCATATTTGTTGGCCACATATGAGCCAAATACAATTGGGCGTAAATTATGGCAGGGTGGGCCACTCTCTACAGGGGGTCATTGCAGGTACAACTCAGCTGTGTTTGTCTTTTTTTTACAAAACATATTTGCCAATACCAGTAAATTACTGCCATTGCCTTCCACTTTGTGTTAATTACATATTTTTGTAGTATTTCATATGACATGTTGATGTCAACATGGAGTGCCAAGCTGTACTGTCTATTGGAATTGGGAAGGGGGCACACACAAATGCAAGAGCTCTTGTTTCATACAATAAAAACAACTTTAACATCCAATCATTTCATTTTTTTTAAGCACCACATTGTGCTTTATGATAACAAAAAATAAAGCTTGAACATGCACATCACTATATATATAGGTCTTGGACCAGTAACCCCTCAAGGTCGGGTCAACTGATCCACAACTATAGATCGAGTACTGAATACTGTTGCTGTGTCTATTGAATGTTAATATCACAGGAGCAGAGCATCCCAAATTGAGTCCCATCATCATTTTGGATAGGAAAATACTTATCAACTGTGAGTTTTAGAAAGGCATTGCCACTCTAGAAATATTTTAAATCATTTGATGACTTTGTGTATTTTTGGAGACATATTTGGCACGGAACGGTCAATCATGGAGGTAAGGTACACAAATGCACCTGTAAAAAAAAATCTAATCACGTGACCCCCCATTTTCTTGGTTTTAACTTGCTGCTACCAGTATAAACTTGAAGCAGAATGCCAAGGAAGTTGTAGTTTTACGTTTCAAATAGGAGAAATAAGCCAGAGAATGTCGCTATTTTAACATGTAAATGCATTAGGCCTAGGTTATTGGTCCAAGACCTTGAAGCAAAGTATGGCCATGATGGCAGCCACGCCACAAACTAACTTGACCGCGGACACTGTCAATGATAGCTATAACCTACAGCTGGAGTCAGGACCTCTCACGAAAAAAAAAGAAACTAGCACCCGTGCTGCAGGTGTGTGCAAAAGAAAGGGCCAAACAGTTTCCAGAGGACTTTTATGTAGGCAACGGAATTCTCTTCTGCAAATTTTGCCAGCATAGCGTGGATTACCCATGTGCCGATAGCATCAAAGATCACGTGCAGTCCAAGAAACATAAAGCCCACAAATTGGAAAAGAAGCCTCAAAAGAAGCAAGTAACTTTGCATTCGCCACAGGTATCCAAAGGTCTCAAAGTAGATTTTATTTTAGACTTTCTCAAAATGCTGACGATAGCGGACATACCCAAGGAAAAAGTAAATAAAATGCAGCCATTCTAGCCAAGCACTGCAGACAAGGCAGTTTGTTACCCCCCATGATGAGACGTTACATCCCGAGACTGTTAGATACGCATTTTAATGCACTGAAACAGTTGGTTTGTGGAGCACCAGTTTCCATTATAGCTCACGAAACAACAGATATTTGTGACCACAGCATTCTGAATGCCATGGCTTACATTTGGGGAAGTGCTACCTGTTCGACGTCATTAAGATGGACAAATGCAGCCATGCTACTTTTAGCAGGGCAGTAATCCAGGCAGTGACTTCTGCTGGGATCATTCGATAATATTATTGCTGTGGTAACAGACAGTGCAGCTTACTGCAAAAAGGCGTTCAGAGATGTACTAGCACCAATGTTTCCAAACGCGACTCAAGTCCTCTGTCTGGCTCATATATTGAATCTTGTGGGAGATACTTTCCAACAATGGCCTGATTTCGGCAACACGTGCAAGTTAGTTTCCATGATGAAATCGGCATTCTACAAAAACCTGGAAGAAAGAGTCGGCAGGCTGCCTGCCCCCAGAGTTGGTGCGACTTCCACCTGTGCCATGCTCTACAAGGTGGAATACTTGGTTTAGAACTGTAATGTACCATGCCATGCATGCCGACACATATGAGGGATTTTTCAAAGGTAAGGATATTGATGATTAACTTCTGCTGCAGTAATCATTATCAGTAAGTGATAATATAATTATTATTACACGAGTGATGATACTTTATGATGATCAATCATAATAGTTTCACTGAGATAATTATAAATTACTAAATTATCTTTTTAGCATAATTTCATATATCATGGAGTGGCCAGATGGTAGCTCCATGGATATATCAGTCATTGTATAATATGACATTAAAATTGATTTAACTTTGATCATTGTCATTCATCATGTATGAATGGTAAAGATTAATGATGGTAGAAACTAATTGTAAGAATTAAAAATTTAATGGGGATAATTGATTTATAATTCACATTGCAGTTTGTAAACAAGATAAATTCAGAATGATAAAATGTTAATGTATCATGAAACTGGTCTGATTATTTCTTTTCATATTATTACAGCTGAGGCTAGCCAAGGCATGGCAGTTGAAACGGTGGTAGAATTGGTCAGCCACAAGGAAATATTCCCTCAGACTATGCTCCAGATCAATTTCATGAATGAAAACTGTGTGCGTCTATATCAGCAGTCGGACCAGCTTAGAGGCAATACTTGACCCACTGGCCACCACTGTGTACAATACAATGGAAGATGTGGTTAGCTACCTCCAAAATAGCATTACAAAGACTGAGTTTGGTCCTGAAACTGACAGGTTGCTGGGGAAGCTGAAGGGAACTGAAAAAGCTAAAGTGGTCAAGTCTTTCCATAGTGTCTTCAAAAAGGCTCTTGAGAAGCTGGATAATCACTGGGTAGCCCACCCTGCTATGCTGAAGTACAAAGCCACCAGACTGTTTGATCCCAGGCAGCTGCCCACTTTGTCACACAGCACTGAGGACCACTCTGCCACACCTGAGCTGGCTAACCCAGAACCAGCCCCGGTGGAGGAATGAGCAATTTACACTACTTACAGTCTTGATGACATCCCAGAACCTCTTGATTTGGCCACATTCTGGGATTCTCTACGTTATAGATTTCCCAAACTTGCAAAGGTGCCAAAGATGCGATTTGGTTCCCTGTTGCTAGTGTGGATGTCAAAAGGTCATTCAGTGAATACAAACAGCTTCTTAGTGATCGCAGAGAAGTTGTCATTGAGTTACACACTAAACAGTTGCTCATGCTATACCACAATGGTGGCATTGAACATCGGTTTGATAATTAGATTCTAATTTAGAAGATGGCAGTGACATTGACTGAACAGATTACAGTTCCCATAGTTATTACTTTAATAATATTATGTTGAGCCGGAGGGTTGAAAACTTGATTGAACAGAATATAGTTCAAGTTGAGCATATTATTACTGTTAATATAGTAGTGTACTAAATTGAGAACTGTTCTAAGCAAGTTTTGAATCACTTCAGACTTTGATTTACAAAGTCTCACTAAGACATTGTAATTGACCACAAGCTCTTAATGAAACTACAATGGAAGAACTCTTTGTAGTCTTGAACTCAGGGTTCATAAAGTGTCTGCAAAATTCACTTCTTAATATGATTCACCACAATGAGCACATAATGACATGGACCAAAGTTTTAATTCTACTTTTATTACCTATCTTGCAGTTGATGTTCTTGTTTGAATTTGACAAACATTTTATTTCAATTCAGTTTACACTGATGAGAATGACAAACTGTGAAACAGCAGTGTCTGGTGCTCATGACACAGGAAATAAGTTAGTTAAAAATTAATTAACATTCGTGAATTTGAGAATCTCATAAATGAACAGGTTTGCTTGATGTTTCTTGGACTGCATATAAATAATATTTGCACTGATTCATTGCCTGGTCACTACTGCTGTAACGATATACTGCGATAACGGTACATTGCGGTACAGTCAATCCACGATACACGTATCGAAATTAGGTCTCCTGTATCGCAAAATACGATACATTCCATTATATAAGTAATTTTAGCTCTAAAAAGAAAAATACAGAAGTAAAGCCAAGAATTCATCAAGACTTACAGTAATTTTGTGAAAGTAAACTCGTCAATTGACCAACCATTCGTCAGCCTTCTGATTATGTGATCTATTTTTCGCCTACAAAAGTGTTTAGGGATTCCCCTTCATATATGCATGACGCTTTGTGGCGCTTCGTCATAGCTTTGTGTGTAAAGTCTGAATCTAGGTTAGCAAAATGACTGTGCTCGGCAAGAAAAAGCAGCATGTTCATTATTCAGGGGTCACATTAAGCTTGCATCCTACGTCATAGACACAAAAAATGAAGAAAAGACGTCCGGAAATTAATAAAACATTGTCATTTTCCGTCGCTGTGGGCGCACGCACAAAATGCATTTTGAATGACACGACTGCAAAAATTACCCCACGGTGTTTTGCATCGACCATTATCAGTATCATGAATATGTATTATACTGATGGAATCCTCTGATGTGCATCTCTCTATGTAACAAGCTCTCTTATTTGCTAAGAAAAAAATATTCCTGGGGTATCCCTCCAAAAAATTCCCACAATGGGAATGGATGTACATCATTACACCTCATTATAAATGCGCTGAGAACACTTCCAGGCTCCTCATTGTGTGGATTTGATCACGTCCCGGTCACTGTCCAATCAAATTCGTTGCTGCCCATGTGCCTGTCTCATGCCCGCAATGTTGTGAAGGTATAGGTCTTTTTATACAAAGATTATTGGACCAATATGTTAAATTTTCACATATTTTCACCAAGAAGACTTCTATTGAACAAATCCAGACAGAGATAAAGGCACGAGTGAAAATTCATTACGGACGGCAAGGAAAGAACGTACATTTGTCATCGCACGGTCACATGTGAAGGAAGCAAAAATTTGCATTAGGCCTGACACATGTTGTTGATCACTGTTTCCGATGGGGCACACCGTTATTGGTGTTCTTTTTAACAAAATTTAGTTGTTTTGATTTTATTGAAATGTTTGAATGGAACAAATCTGTATGACAGAACAAGACAGGAATGAAATTCATGATCGAAGGCTGAAAAAATATACGTTCAACATAGCGGAAAACCATGCCTGGGTGCATGCCCGTGACAGGCTGTGAACACTCGCTTGTGTTGCATGGCTTGTCAAGTTGTAGGCCTACTGTAGTACCGTGTTGCTTGATGAAAAAAGTGACCGCTCTTAAGATCAGACTCTTAACACCACCTACGGCATCAAATTTGTCAGGTATATTGAAATAGAAAGTGCACAGAAATATAAATCATATAATTTCTGACCATTTCATCACGTCGAATCAATCGCAAAAATAACAGAGCCCAGGCATGCTCAATCATACATGCGCTTGTTGAAACTGTGCGATACCAGATACTGGCACAGTGGCAGCTTGTTAGGGGTTAAGCTCCATTCACAATCATTTTTGGGTAGACCACGGATGTGTTATAGACTTAGTCCTAATAGCAGGTCCCTGGGCATATTGAATCCATCCTTGGTACAGTCAACAACTTTTAGACCCTTTTACATCAAGTTGGCATATTGGTAACTTTTTATTCAATCTTAAACTTTATAATAATGAGTTACCTACATGAGCATATAGACCCTATGTTATGTTCGTTTCTAGGCTAAGTTACCTGCATGTTTTATTTGTTTATCATTTTGGTGTATGTTGATTATACCAATTAAACTCAATTAATCAAATTACATCAAAAGTCTAGATTGCACAATTTCAGACTGGACCCATCGATTCAGTTCATGGACCCACTATTTTTCCTGAAAATGAAGAAAGATGGGTCCAGACTCCAACGCACAGTACTGAAATAATGTGACCTCTGTATATTATGGTTAAGTATCAAATTGTATCGTTTTGTATCGTATCGTCAGTTCCGTATCGGGATACATATCGTATCATGAAAAAGTGTATCGTTACAGCCCGACTGGTCACTGGTGCTAATGTATCATGGATGATTATTGATACTGAAGACAGTCACTGTCAGTGATAATTACTAGTCATAAGTCTGTTTTACTCTGCAATAAATGATCTAACTGTGGTTATGTATTTTCAATCTGTATCTTAAGCCTGCTGAAAAAGCACCTGAATGAGAGAAGCCAATGTCTCCTGTTGGGGCCAGCAAGGTCAAAGTACAACAAAGTTGGTGTGTATCTTTGCCCTTGCTCCTGTACCGTACACTACTGTAACAGTACTACACCTGAACACTCAGCGAGTGGACTGTTTAGTGTTGTGATGTGCTGTACAGGCCCAGGTCCCCCTGCACTAGGGTTGCCTGGCTAATGATCCAGTATGTTACTGTGCAGACAGTAGTTAAAGTGCATGCAGGATAGTAAGCAAAGCAAGTTTTTGAAAAGGCTAAATAAAGTAAGCCAGGTAACTGGGTTACATTTTATTGTATTTTGGTAAAGTCCATCTGCTTACAGTTACCTTAAGCATGCACCACTACCACCACTCACCTTGCAGCTATGTTATGCACCACACAGGCATGCTACAGAGGGGGATTAATGATCAAAGGGCACAATAAGACATTAAAACCAGGATTTTGACCAACTATTTTGTGCTTTTGATATGCGACATAATTATTCCAATACAATATGTCATGTGTAGGTCAAAATCATGGTTTGGAGTACAATGCAGAACACGAGTATCAATATTTTTCACTTCTTACAGTTAATGTACACCAATTACAGTCATGTGCCATGCAGAAATAGTGAAACAGCAATGAAACCGGAGTTTGCAGTTTCCCAAAACGGAAAAAGGCTCATTTTGAAACGGAAAAATACAGGCTCTATAAATGGCTCAAATTGTTTTCCAAAAAGGAATTAAAAAGACCCTGTGTCCACATACATACATGTAGCTAATTAAACCCCTGCTGCATTTCCATGCTTTCGCTCCCCTCCCCCCCCCCCAAAAAACAAAAAAACTACAGCATATCTGTGCAAAGTGAAATAAAATTTATATCTGTAAATTATCTTAGTTTATATAATCTCTCTCGCCAATGTTATCTCACTCAAAATGGATGGTGTTTAGTTGATTTATATTAGATTACAAAAATGATGAATTAAGATTTTATAATAAAAATTCATATCTGGGGACCAACCTAAACATTCTGTTTTCCTTGGAGTTCCCTCCTTCCTTCCTTCCTTCCTTCCTTCCTTCCTTCCTTCCTTCCTTCCTTCCTTCCTTTTTCTTTCTTTCTTTCTTTCTTTCTTTCTTTCTTTCTTTCTTTCTTTCTTTCTTTCTTTCTGTCTGTCTTTCTTTCTTTTCCTTTCTTTCTTTCTTTCTTTCTTTCTTTCTTTCTTTCTTTCTTTCTTTCTTTCTTTCTTTCTTTCTTTCTTTCTTTCTTTCTTTCTTTCTTTCTTTCTTTCTTTCTTTTCTGCTGTCCAGAGATTCTCTCTGACACCCCAAGAAGGACATCTTGGAAAATTTATAGAAACATTGGATCTGTGATAAACTTGTGCCCCCATCTTGAAGAATCGGATGTTCAAATTTATGCAAATTAGGGGCAATCAAATTTAAAAAGCTCCCTAGCTTCCAAACTAAAGCAGAGAGCCACAGAATTGTGACTTACACATATAGGTTGTGACACCTGTAAATTTGGTGGACAATAAAGAAAAGTTTTATAATTTTTAATTATGCTCACAATAGGGGAATTTAAATTTTGAATACCTTCAAGACTATTACAGAAAGAGGTGTGGTTCAAAATTCAATTTGTAGGTTTGTGAGATAGCCAAATCTAATGAGCCATGAACCAAAGTTGTAGCATTTTGATTTATGCTAATTAGGCAATTACACAAAATTTAAATTTTGAATGTATCAAAAAGTATTATAGAAAGAGATGTCATTCCAGTTTCAATCTATGGATTTATGATATAGCTGCATCCAATTAACCGTCAACCAGAGTTGAAGCTATTCAATTTATGCAAAGTATTTATACCAATTAGGCAAATATACAAAATTTAAATTTTTAAGTATTTTATAAATAGAGATGCCATTCCAACTTCAGTTTATGGGTTTACGACATAGCCGCATCTAATCTACTATGAACCAAAGTTACAGCACTTTATGTTAAGGACAGTTAAGACACCAAAAAACTTTGCATGGCCGATTTTGAAATTTTAACGGTTTGTACAAGATGAATGTCTTTTCTATTAGTTGTCAAAATTTCGAGCTTCTAACTAAAGTAGAAATATGAGAAAAACACCAAAAGCCACACTGGCATGTGGACATCCGAACGTCCATGTGTCATTCTTTTGGTTTTCAGCTGCCAAACGGAACAATGCCACCTGTCAATCATACCTAACTTAACAACCTGTCACGTGGCTGCAGGTAGCAATGGCCCATGGCAAAAAGAGAGTGGTATCGGGGCGGCAATGCGAAATAAGGCTTCATGCCGAAAGTGTTTGTGGTCAGGGAAAAGATACAAACATGCTAGCATATCATAGCCTTAGTGGTTTACTTTATAGTTATATTGCTTGTTTTGCATTCTAATGATGGGAGACTTTTAATGTTCAAGAGGACCAGTAATCGTCAGACGATGTCCCTTCAAACTTCAAAGGCCCTGCCACAATGGATTACCTCAGTGGTCCTTCACACCAAAGACAGGTGGGGAAAAAAACTGACACCCTAATCAACAATACCAACGTACATAATAATACTTTATCAGAACCCAAGGATGAGGAAATAAAAGTACAAATAAACACATCGAAATAAGCATAAACTTGAACAGCGAAGAAAACACACAAAATAGTGTTACAAAGCTCGGGTTGGAAAGAGAAATGAAACTCATTGAGAAAACAACTGCAAAATAATGACAAGCTAACTAAGTAAAGTGTAGAGACAAGTCTAACAAGCTAACTACATAAAGTATACAGATAGGAGACAAGTAAATGCAATAAAACACTATCCCTAAAAATGGGATGAAGAGGTAGGGGGCGGAAGACCAAACGCGCCATCTGTACACTGACCACGAGCAGCCGCAGGCCGCCCCCCCAAAGCAAGGCAACACAACTTTTGTTGCCAGGCTTGAGGTCATGGGGCCGGAAGGACCGCCTCCATGACGTCACACTTTGAAACCAGACTGTCCCTGTCGCTGTTTGACAGATCGCTGAATAATGTTTTCCGTACTTCAAAGGCCCTTTTATTCATGTGATTGGCCAAGAATTGATTGACAACCTCCACAAATGTTCAGGGACGATGTTAACTACATTTTGTACAAATATCAGCTCAACTTGAGCAAATGGTATTGTTTCAGAGGCAAATAATCAACATCAAAGGCCTTTGAAGCTTGTTTTCTGAGAAAGGATAATAGGACGAGAGCCCCTCCAAAGAATGGTTATTCCAAGAAAACGGCTGGGCAAAATTTAATCCGGTTAATGGCTTTTGATTCTGTAATGTCTGAACTGCAAAAACAATTCAGTGATTTCCTAAATTTTGCATCGTTCTTTTTCGATGAAATGAAGAAAATGAACATCCTGAAAATCAAAGGGAAAATTGAGACGTCAAACTTTGAGGGTGGATAACAGAAAAACGAAACCATTCATAAAAAATCGCAGGATTGTTTTTTGTTGCCAATATGTCAGGATTAAAATCCAAGTGTAATTGTGGTTTTATCACAAATAATTAGTGACTTATATCGACATTTATGGGATGGATGCTTTGCAGTCAACTTTCAATTGTTTATTCAACCATTAACAGCACAGACACCCAAATACGGGACATATAAATTCTTTGGAGTATGGTGAGTACACACATATATGATATGTTGTCCTAACGCAAATACATTTTGAGCCAGGATTGACTAAAATGGGATTTATTTTTGGTGTCTTACCTGTTCTTAAAAAAGTTTAGTGAATATACAAATTTAAATTTTGAATATTCTGAAAAGTAGTATGGATAGAGAGGCCATTCAAACTTCAAATTATGGGTTCATGATAGCTGCATCCAATGAACCATGAACCAAAGTTGTGCATTTTCATTTAGGCAAATTCACATTGAACACAATACATACCAGAATATCCCCGACTGCTACCAAAATGAGAAATCTGCTGAGCTCCTTTACTTGATAAGGTACTTTCATTGCACCCAAAGAGATTTGCTCACAAATCCATCTTTTCCAGTTTGTTTATTTAGTGTGCAATGGTTCTGATCTGCAATCACGTTTTTGTGCTAATATCAAACCATAATGTTTAGTACGAGTCTTGCCAAATGGTCCGCACTGCCAGCATGAGTTCGCACATGTTAGCCCGAATTGGCAAGTGCCAATGGTGTGCGCAATTGGGCTTGTATCGGGCGACTTGCGTGCTATGAGCATGCTGCATTTGGTTGTATTTTTTTTTTATACATGCTCAAACATTTCACCTCAAGCGAGTGGCTAATGCATCAAGCTGCCATATGTCACATGCTGCCCGTTCGAGGTCGGTACCCCTGAGCGATCTTGCAAAATGGACCAATTTCCGGAGGCCAGCCTGGGCCTGGCACTACATTGCTTGCTGAGCAAACCTAATAAGTATTGGTTATTCTATGGTTGTGAGAGTGGTAATAAAACTTATTTCCCTCGTTGCCACTCGGGAAATCAGTGTATTACCACTCGCAAAAACATTGAATAACCGATTTATCCCAGGTTGCCTACCTCTACACTGTCGTGCTCTGGAGTTATTGGGCTTTGAAAATGTGGTTTCCATAGCAACATGGGATAGTAGGAAAATGATGAACATTACTTGAATTTAATTTTACTGACTTTGTAAAACCCTCGGGTATTACAGTAATGTACATGTGCTGCAATATTGATATTAATGTCATGATTATGTGCCCATGATTGTTGTCATCGCAATTCGGAAATTGACCGAGGTTTTTGCCACCAGTTCAACCAGGTTGTTTCATCTCGCGCAACCACATATCGCCAGCACATAAACAAAAAGGTTGTGTGCTGATATCAGGAAGGTGGTCAGCACTCCATATACCATAATATTAGTAGATAACTCATCCCACATGGAATTACATGACTTTTGTCCACAACTATAGGTGCAGTGTAGCTTTTGTCAATAGGAAACAAGGTTTTCCAATTCAGTGGCAACAAGCTCAGATGCTATCACTTTCATGCACATGAATTGTACAAAATACCATTAGTTCTTGGTTAGTGAAAAATGTTCCCAGACATATCTTTGGTGCCAAAAGTAAACATGTACATAGATGGTCCCATCCAAAAGCTGATATTACCTGATACAGTGGAAACTGTTTTCAAAGACAACCCCACTAAAATCCTCATAGCTTAAGTCCCACCAATATTTTTATCTCCTTGAAAGGCCTTATTCAATAGAGGTGCCCTGTAAATTTCCTAATCACTAATTTTGGTTGAAAGTATTGGTTGGTCTCACTTCCTTTGACGTGATTAGACTGATGAAGCTTTATTTGGGCCATTCCATGGCATTTGTTTCATGACGGACATGACATTTTGACAATTTAAAAATCATTCTCAGACAAACCAAATAGTTCTCTTTGACATTTTGGGTATATTTTGCTTCCTTATTGGGTGACTGTTGACCAGGAGAAAAGTCACGATCTAGCTAATGATAAATTGGGAGAAATATTTATATTAATAGCTGTGACGGACATGACACCAGCCAGACATGCCTTTTAAAATTTTATGTTTAAACTGAAAACTCGGCTTTGATCTTAACCTTAACACAAGGCAAGTAGCTGATTTTATTATCAAAATAACTCTTCTTTGCAATGACATAAAGTAAAAATTGCCGAACATTTTGTATTTTTCAAAAAACATGGTTTTATCCAAAAAAGTACTGTGACAGACATGACGTGACTGACATGACACTAGGTCGCAATAGAGAATGTGGTGAAGAAATGGAGAAAGAAGCCCATAGAATGTTTCAGCTAGCACACAAACAATATTTCTGAGTGTAATGTAACTTCACTCAAATAATCTAGCTACACTATAACAGTGTTCCCAAAATAAAGTTTTTATTAATATGTACATTTTGAGGATGCCCCGTGATCAGCAAAAATAATGTACTTCAAAATGTGTTTTAAAGTTATAGAATTTAAATCCCTTTCAGTGGGTAAATCAAACTATACAAACGCAGATGAAATAAAAAATACTACTTGTTTGGTCTTTCTGTTCAAAGTCTAACTCCTTGCACATCAAGATTCTAGTAATTACACTATTATTCTCCTTGAATGTGAATGAATGAAAGTTTCACATTGTAAAGTTAAAATGGTGAATATATCCCATTCACAAAGTACATGCAAGTCATCTTGAAGTGGTGTGTGACATCTAGCGTCCGTGATATGCAAAATCCTAGATTCAAAAACTAAAAAGTAATACATAATCAGACACATGACCTGTTTCCACAGCAACTGTTTAAATATTGCTTGTGCTTGGCTAAAAATTGGAAAAACTAGTTTTTACCCTTTGGCCTTATGAGGCCGACGGGTATTGTCGTACCCCGCGCCGTCCATCTGTCCGTTCGTGGTTTTACCACCATAACTTCAAAAATTTTTGAGACAGGACTTTAAAATTGCACATGATATTACACGTCTATATGGCCTACTTTGTTGTCTTCTGCCTTCTAACACCACTGTTACACACTTATGATACATTAGTTTCATAAGCCAACGAGCCGTGAAAAAATCTTTATGGAGGGTGGAGGCTGCTATACACACCACTGCCCCAATACATCTCCTAAGATGACCACAGGTCATAAGGGTATAATGAGTGTCACAGCTGTGACACCCAGGTATACCCACAGTACATTGCAAACAGGGTTAAACATGACAAGAGTGTCAGTTAAGGCCGTTGTCACGTCACACGTGCAAGACCGTACACGTGAAACATACACCTGGACCATAGTTACATGTATGTTACACCCAACTATATAAAGCATGTGCGCACGGCCGTTACACCAGCCTCTGATGAGACACAGCAGTGTCAAAACCGGTCAGGCGTTTTTCAGGAGGACAACCGTCATTTTTGGCCTTGCCCTCGTCTTATTTGCTACTTTGGGTGCAAGCATAGTTGACCTTGACATAATTCTTAAGGTCACATAGTGGTCACAAGTGCTAAGCGACGTTACGCTCTAACTATTGAAAGCCTCCATCTAGCAATCTTAATCTTACACACAAGAAGCTTCATAGAGTGATCTAGAAGCCTATCGAAAATCAAGGTCATAGCTCTATATTTGACGTACTTTTTGAGGTCAAAGGTCAAGTGCACAATGGTGGTATTGGTATAAGTAAGGAAGTTTTGAAGTCAATTACATGAAATTTTATACACACATGTATCACAACCAAAAAATGTGTCATGAATCAAAAGTAGGTCACTAGGTCAAGTATCTGGGTCACAGTGACCTATTCATTGAAATTTTGTTTACCACCATAACTTCAGAAATATTTCAGACAGGACTTTCAAATTGCACATGATATAACACTCCTATATGGCCTACTTTGTGTGAAAGCATAGTTGACCTTGACATAATTCTCAAGGTCACACAGTGGTCACGTGCTAAGCAATGTTACCGCTCGAACTATTGAAAGCCTGCATCTAGCAATCTACATCTTACACACAAGAAGCTTCATAGAGTGATCCAGAGGCCTATCGAAAATCAAGGTCATAGCTCTATATTTGACCTACTTTTTGAGGTCAAAGATCAAGTGCACAATGGTGATATTGGCATAAGTAAGGAAGTATTTAAGGCAGTTTCATGAAATGTTATACACTCATGTATCATAACCGAAAATGTGTCATGAATCAAAAGTAGGTCACTAGGTCAAGTATCTGGGTCACAGTGACCTATTCATTGAAATTTTGTTCACCCACCATAACTTCAGAAGCTTTTGAGACAGAACTTTCAAATTGCATATGATAGTACACCACTGCAAGCATAATTGACCGTGACCGAACTTTCAAGGTCACACAGTGGTCACAAGTTTGCTGAGTGACATTGTGCATCTAGAAATCTAAATCTTAAAAGAAGCAACAAAGGGTGATCTAGAAGGCTATTGATAGTCAAGGTTATACCTCTATATTTGACCTAATGTTTTTGAAGTCAAAGGTCAAGTGTACAATAGTAGTATTTGTGTAGGTAAGTATACCTGATACTATGGGACACTATTCCTATTCACTTACAGCAAAAGAGATTGAAGGCGGCCGAAGGGTACCGCGTTCTTTGAACGGTATTTTTTTACATAGATCTGGAGAACCGGTAAGAGGCCCCTACTTTCCATAACAAATAGGCACCATAAGTATCCATGGATTTTGTTCCAGGTTAAATATTGTGCAAGAAAATGACAGAAATAAAACAACACTGCAGTATCTTTATGAAAAATTTAATTACTCCCTCATCATAATATGTTGCCGTGGAAACAGGGTTATTGGATTCACAATCATATATATGCAAGGCATTATACTGGTATGTTTTTTTACAAATGTGGATGACATGCATGCATACAGTGTACATGTAATTATGCAGCCATTCATTTCAGTGCAAAAGGCAAAGTAGGCCTTTGCTATTGCCTGCCTGTCACAATCTTTGAGACAGACAACAATATTTATCGTGTATCTGCAACCATGCTCCTTTCCTCCTTAATTTAATAGAAGTAGCACATCAAGTACATAGTTTACAATGTCTATGCAGAAAAAAATCATTTAGTATGTTTCTGCTGGAAAATTTTGAAAATAAGCAATGTCATGTGTGTCACGCAGATTTAACATTTTTTGCTACAAAAAGCCCATTAAATGACCTGACCGCTAGTTGAGTTTTTGGATATAAAACTCGCATTTTCATATCCTTGAAGATGTTAGCTTTCAGAAAATATACAGTTTGGCCCATGATCTGATTTTGATAAAATAGGTTCATTTCACAAATACCACAAAATACCCCATTTATGTCCCTACCCACATATTTACAAAGTGTTAGTCTTGCTTGACCTCACATTATGTGAATCTCAGTTTTTCAGTGCACACCAACATTCTTTGTCTGTACGAAGGACCAAAACTCTAATAACATCGCCCCCATCATCTAACCAACTGAACATGTCAGAAATTATTATATCCCTGCTGTCTACAATTGGATTTGTTGCCATAAGGTCAAAAGAATGAGTGGTGAATCCAACTTTTAATGCTCTCAAATATCTAAAGGATTACTCCGAATAGAGTACAATTGACAATGAAGTATTTTGAAAGTTCAGTGTGACCATAATTGTTATTTACAGCCACTCCATACAACAGATACAAAAGCACTTTCTATCTGGTGTTTGACTTCTGTGAACACGATCTGGCCGGGCTGCTTAGTAATGTCAATGTCAAGTTCTCACTTGGAGAAATCAAGAAGGTAAGTGCTGTGTTTTTTGGCTTTTACTGTATGTGCTTGTCTACTCATGCTGCTGTGCCCATGAAGAGTTGAACTACCATATTTCATGGCACTTTTACAGTTCATGGTCTCAGCTACAATTCTCAGTCAAATTGTTTTTCATTACTGTCGAAATTAGTTAAAAACAATGAAGCAAAGGGCATTTGAGCCATCCTTTCTAGATGTGCATGTGAAACTAGCTCAGGTGATTAAAAAGTGCACAAATTTCAAAAAAAAAAAAGAAGAAATCAGGAACACCATGAAATGCAAAGGGTTGGACAATATATAGACAGTTGTAAATCTGTCAGCGGAGGAAGAGACACATCTGTACCTACATGATTAAGCAAACAGATTTCCAAATGAGATAAAGTTATTAAGGACACCGTACACCATTGGTCAATTAAGCTGGTTTCCACGCACTTTAGGTGCTTTGCCAGAGCCCCCATAAAAATTCCATTGGTCCGGTGCTCATATTGCTATGTTGGGCCCCAGGCACATGGCGTTGCACAGCGCTACTGGTGGCACCAACGCGGACTAGCATGCAGGCGAGCATGCACAATTCAGTTTCCTAGTCAGGTGTCCCTGTGTACTGGCTGTGTGTTGTCAGAAGCTTCCGCTTTTCTCTCACCTTTTCTGTCTCCTTATTTTTTCCTTTCATGTTGTGTGACAGTAGATAGTTTTCTTGTGAAACTGGTCTTATCTCCGGCTTAGTTAGTCCAGGATGAGTGATAGATATTGATATGGAGTTGGATGTCTGGTGGGACGCCAACCGCCACAGGATTGCTTATTGGGATGACTATCTGGCTTGTCCCTCCTGCATATATATAGCAGTGGCTTTTTCTGCATTGAGGAGAGTCTGTGTGCCTTTTGTCGATGATGGATGTATTTTCAGTGGCAGAAAGTCCGTCGGGGAGACATGGGGTCTGCCAGGCAGAGGCTGCAACGTTCAGAGGCATGTTGTGAATGTGAGGTGTCTGAACTTCGCGAGGGCAACTGTTCCTTGATTTGAGGGGTTGAGGTTGAGGCCCATGCCTCTGCTAGTTTGGCCAGGCCTCACAGCCAGGTGTAAACTGGAGGCCCCCATGGGGAGGGTCACCAGTCAGGCTAGGGCATGCAGCCAGGCTCAGACTGGTTCTCAAGTTGAGGATCATTCTCCAATCAAGGCCTCTCGTCCTTGAATTAAAGCCCCATTGGGGGAGTAGAGGACTTCCTCTTATTCTCCATGGATCGTGGTTGGGCGATCCCATACTATGATCCCCTCCACGTCCATGGTAACTCTGTCAAGTGCATTGGTGGTTAGTGTCTCCCCCCCCCCCACCTGTTCATCCTGCTGCCAGCCATATGTTAGTGGTCAGATGACAGAATCGCACCTTGGTTGTCACTCAAGCAGTAACTTAACCAAGGGGGGACAGAAACCAGCTGTAGCAACAGGTAGAGCTCAGGGACGCCCTTGGCGTCTGTTGCTCCACCTGGATTCCCTTCCCCGGCTCTGCCAGGGCAGTCCTCAGCTGTCCAGGCCAAGGCATCTGCCCAAAAGTTAATGGCTAAGGTTGAATCTCTGCTAGCTGTAGTCGGTGAGTGACAGGATATGTTGGACTGCACCGGTTCCTCTGGGGAAGGGGGGGGGGCTTTCCTCCTTCCCCTGGCCCCTTTTGCAAGAGTGGCGCTGAGTCATCTTCGGAGTCAGCTGTACCAAAGCCGAAGCTGGGTAGTGTGGTAAGGGTGGTGGCTCGCACTGAGCCTCCCATGTTGGCAGCGGCTGGTCCCAGGCCCTTTGAGAGCCAGGTTCTGACCGCATGGTAGTCCTTGGCAGGTGACCACCACGGTGACCTTTTAAGGAGGAGATGAGTCGGCCTTGCAGATGCTGTCTTCTCTGCCTCCTTCCCAGGTTGCAAGCATTCACTTTGGCAGGTAGGACTCAACCATCACAGTGACGTTTGGGGGAGGAGATGAGTGGGCCTCGCGGCTGCTCTCTCCTCTGCCTCCTCTCCCAGGTGGCAAGCATCTATGCTCCCACCATGGGAGGGAGAAGAATAGGAAGAGGAGGCATCACCACTGTTCTTCTCCTTCTTTGGAAGGGAAGGTGTTTCGTCAGAACCGGGGTTGAGGCACTTCACCTGCTGAGGCTAGGCCTACACCTCCCTCAGCCGCCCCACTTCTGTGGGGTGGAGGGGATGGACATGGAGTGGTTTTCGACACCGCTTGCCCCACCAGTGCAGACAGTATCTGCATGCTTTGTTCTTTTCCCAATAGAAGTCAATCTACCTTCCGTTGGGGAGGGCGCCTCCCCGGTAACATATGGCAGAGGGCTGTGGCACTGCGGCTCTCGAGCCTACCTGAGGTGAGGACTGAGGAGGAGTGCCTGGAGGATATGCTTCTCAGCTCTGGTGAAGATCTTGAGGATTGTCACATTGCTGAAGATAACCTCGACCTCAACTGCTTGCAATTCCTGAATGAGGATTCTGAGGCAGATGAAAAAAATGTTTACTTCTCACAATTGGCAGCAGAGGGTGAAGATGGTGGAAACTCGGCCACTTCTTGCCACTGCTGAAAATGGAAGTTGTCTCTTTAGTTGACAGTTTCAGTCGAGGAGGTAGCAGACCAAGTCAACCAGTTTTCCTCTAAGGCAGAGAAGCCAGGTTCATAGTTTATGGCGAGGGGCAATCATGGCCTTCATGCGGAAAACCTCCCTGGGGAGATTATTCTGCAGCCACTAGTGGCACAGCCCAGGGCTGTGTCCATGTCAGCGGAAGGTGTGGAGGGGGCCCCAATGTTGGAGTTTTTGGAACTGTCCACTGAGCTGGCAGCAGGATCTGGAGATGCACCTGACGGCGGGTTCTCCGGGGATGGCCTAGCCCGGGCATGGCTGCTGGCAAAGGTGAAGGCGAGGTTGGCGCTGTACAGAACTAGTAAGTCCGTGTAAAACTTTGCCCCCACAACAGTTGATACTCCATTATGAGACCGTGGCGTCAAGGAGGCAGACTGCGACATCAAGGAAGCAGAGTTTGTCTCCCTGCTTCTGTCAATGCTTTGGTGTTTTGAACTGGACGAGTGGGCTATAACAATAGTCAGTTCCAGGGCAGGGCGTGGGCCACAGCAGCAGCAGAAGCTGCAGAGGCGGAAGAAGAAGCTGGTGAAGAAGAGTGGCCAGGCTTCTGAGCCTGGCTGTCTGGCCCTATGGGCAGCCAGAAACCAGTGCCTCACCCCTAGGGAGTGTCCTAATCTTTTGACGCCTCTTCAGTCCCACTGTTATGCAATCCCTGCTTGTTACAGACCAGTTGATGGCCGACTAGTGTTGCTTGCGGACCACTGCATTCATATCATATAGACGATGCTTTCGTGAGAAACATCATCTGGCATGGCTACTCTTTGGAGTTTGCAGGCACTCCTCTCCACTGTCAAGAGTTGCCTTTTCCTTCAATCTGCCTCATGAGATGGTGGACCAGGAGCTCTTGAACAAGCCCATGCAAAAGCTTGTGGACAAACAGGCCATCAAGCCAGTCTTGGATGATGGGTCCCCAGGCTTTTACAGGCGTCTCTTTTTGACACCTAAAAGGGAAGGCTGCAAACAAAGGCCGGTCATCAACTTGTCATATCCCAACTCTTATCTTCTTGTGCAGCACTTCAAGGTAAAAATGTCAGCCACGATCATGGCAGCAATGTGATTGAGTAATTGGGCAATCTCTATAGACCCGAAAGACAGTATTTCCACATTTCTGTAGCCAAGCAGTCTCGGAAATTTCTGCGCTTTTTGGTTGATGGCAGAGTTTTCACTTTCAAGCTCTCTCCTTAGGCCTAGTGCCAGCATCGCTGGTCTTTACTCAGGTCATGGGTGAGCTGGCTACATTTGTGCACTGGTAATATAAGGGATCTGGTTGCACATTTATCTAGATGATTGGCTACTGCGCTCTCAGGACATAGGCGTTTATCTGAGGGAGATGCAGTGCATGTTGAATCTGTGTTCGAAGTTAGGCCTACTTGTGATTCACCCTAAGTCCAGTCTGACTCCTGCAAGGGAGCTTGTGTTTCTAGGGATTCAATTTTTGACAGTCCCTTTCATTTGTTGCCCCTTGGAGGACAAGGTGGAAGAGACTATAAGCTCTCTTGAAACAGTTCAGCGGGGGGCCTGCCTCAGTGGTGCATCAGTGGATGAACCTGATTGGGATGTTGACATCCATGGACTCTCAGGTCCCTCTGGGGAGGCTTCATCAGCAACCTATCCAGCTCAGTGTCTGCTATTGCTGGGATCACAAGACTCGTCTCTTGTCTCAGCATGTTGGGATTCAGCTGCACAGTCAGCTGATTCTGAGTTGTTTGTTGTGCCGAGTGAATGTGATGCCCTGGCAGTCCCTGGTGCCATTCATCTGCCAGGTGATTCTGTTTACCGATGCCTCTCAACAAGGCTGGGGAGCACATTTGGACTGTGACGGGGAGTGGCCTCCTCTAAGGAGGCGGTTTGCCATCAATTGACTAGAACTGGAAGCCATCTGTTGAACCCTTATCAGTTTCAGTTACAGCTGGAGAACAAACGTATACTGGTGATGTGCAACAAAGGATGGACCCTTTCCTTTGCAGACTAGTAAACAGCTTTTACACAGATCGTACTGCAGAGCACCATCTCGTGTCTCCCTGGGATTTCTCTGTGCTGCTTGGGGGGGGGGGGGGAGAGCGATCTTATTAAGCATCTGTTTGAGCCAAAGGATCGGGCTTCGATCTATCAAGTTTCTTACCTTCTAGGTGGTTCTCCTAGTAGTTTTAGCCACAACTCATCAGGTGGTCTGCGGATGGGCGGGATGGTTTTCTAAGGCCTCGTGGGATTTTTGTCGAATACACAAGTGGCACATGACCCTTCAACTGCTGTGACAAGTTTTGGAGTTAAGTCACTCTTGGTAACAATGTCCAGGTCCAAGCCAGATCAGGCCCTTTGTCCCATTAGAAAGCTCCAGTTCTGTTTGAATGGGACTGAACCTCATAAAGTGGGGCGGATCCCCTTGTTTCTCCCTCTTAAGCAGACTGACTCCCAGACTCTGTTGCCTAACACCATCTTGGGATGGATAAGGATAAGGATTTCCTTGGCCTACCAGGTGGCCTGAAAGGATGAAGAGCTGGCACGTATTCATTCTCTCTGGGCTCATGAGACCAGAGCGTTCTGTCCCTGTTGGGACTCGTTACACAACACGTCAGTAGATGATATTATGACTGCCCTTAGATGACGCCCCTATAATACCTTTACATCCTTCTGCCTGAGAGAATTGGTAGAAGTGGAGGTGTGGCTGTTGGTACTCAAGTACTTCCTAGCAGCTTCTTCCAGGGGTTCTTAGGGTATGCTTCAGCCAGCCCTTTTAATTCAAGACAATTATAGAGTGTGCACTGGGGGTCCTGGGTGGTTGTTTCTGATCCATGGCTCTCTAGTGCAGAGTTTTTTTTTTTATCTAGAATCTTTGGAGGTTCCTCCCTCCTCTGGTCTGATGGCGTATCAGCTTAAGTGACCTATGTTGTTGTACTGTGTTCTTAATATGAAGTTTTTCAATGTAAAACTATTATTAAGAAACAGTACTCACTATAGGTCACTAGAATTCCCACCCTGCATTTTGGTCTCCCCCCCCCCCCCCATCAGTGTAGGAAACTGAATTGCACCTGCTTACTTGTATGCAAGTACACATTGGTGCCACCAGAAGCGCTGTGGTAGACCACAGTGCCTGGGGCCCAATGTAGCAGCATGGTGATGGTACTTGACCCCTGGAATTTTTATGGGGGCTCTAGCAAAGCACCGGAAGTTCATGGAAACCAGCTGAAGTGACCTGTGGTGAGTACTGTTTCTTAATAATAGTTTTACATTGAAAAACTTCATGTTGGTTTTCCTACAAAGCCAAATTTGTTACACGAAATCATAATTGCAAAGTTGTGTCGATTCATCTATTTAAATTGGTTCTGTTGAATGGTATGCAATTTGATGTATTGCCTTAGAATAGCACCCAGGATGCCTTAGGATCTTTGTCATGAGTCTAATAAATCATAAATGACAAACTGAAATATCTCAACCTATGTAGCAAAACCTGGAATCCATCAATTAAGCTCTGCACCTTTTGTATTTATTCATTCCTGTCACATCATGTGACATGCAGTACCTTGTATATATAAAATAATACAACTACGTGAGTGGGAGTGCCTGGCCATAAATTCTGCAGGCCACAGACTACAGTTATAAATCCTTCTATTTTTCATATTAGCATTTTTCAGTCTAAAAAATCAGCATTTTGGTATTTTGAAATTCCGTCAACGGCATTTAAGAGATAAAAATGTCAGAAAAATATGGACAGATTTTTGTCATACAATTCCCAGCTCGTTAATTTGTGATAATTGAAATACGAAACAACACCTGGATGTCAGCTTTATACAGGTGTATGAACTGTGCTCTTGCCAGGGTCACATCATTGTCCTTCCCCACCATAAAGTTCCCACCTGGCCTGGAAGACAGTGCACCTATATGACCACCAATGAAGCAACTCTGCACTGCAGCAAACCTGACTTAGCTAACTTTATTTTAACAGAAGCTACAGCATGCTGAAAACACAGTATTTTCACAATTACGGACTATCTCCGTTGGGATGCGCAACCAGCCAATCACAACTGTAGTCTGTAACCTATTAGACAGATCAAAATTTTTAAAACTTGTTTAACTGAAGCCGCAACTTGTTTTCTGCAAAGGATTTGCATTAACTTTACCAAACTTCAATATTAAAGAAAATATCAACTTTTTTGCAAGCAACCTTTAAATCTGAAAAATCAGTTTTTATGACAAAAAAAATAATTAATTAAAATTTTGAGGAAAATTATATAATTGCATCCAATCAATTCTTTTCTGTCCAATATGAATACGATACACAATGGGCTATGATGCAAACCCATAATCACTTGCCTGCATGTCCCGCCCTTACAGTGAGAGATCAAATTACAATGCCCCACCCCTTAATTTTAACCCCAAATTTGAATATATTGCTAAAATTTTATGAATTTTTAGGTGAAATTGGTGATTTTTTTACTATTTATGGATAGATTCGTAACATTTGTCTACAAAAAATATGACATCTATCACTGCTGAGGCATTAATGGCGGATGGGGGGAGTATCAGTTACACCAAGTCAGCATCTAATACCAGTCATTATGGCAGTATTTTCCTGATATAATCTGAATTATGGCAGACAATGGAACAGTTTCAGTGTTTAAACATTATTAGCCCATCAAAGTGCACAGTTTAAGACCAGTAGGTCACAGATTAGAGAAGCAGTATTCAGCAAATTATGTTTTTTGGTACTAAAATTATGGAATTTTAACGCGCCCTTTGTTTGAACATTAGGAGGGCAGTTGGGTGATCCAGCTTCCACAAACCAATAGTGCTATGCCTTTTTTTCTGCAGTAGACTGTATAAGTTGCGGTTTATTGACATGGTTTCTGATGTATGTGCACATATTAGAAAGAAAATGACAAAAGTTTGTAAAGTTACTCCAATATCATAAATACATATTTGTATTCACAAGTGATCTAATTTTAAATTTGATAAGCATCCAATTATCAATCCAATTATCAGGCACAAGTGTTTTCAGGCAAGTGTTTAATGGAAGCTAACTTTTTCCCCCTTGTTTCATTTTCTGAACCTCTTATAATTATATGTGGTTGTATGTCGAGGTTCAAATGTTTTGCCACCTATGTATGCTAGCTTGGTAAAAGTTGTAAAATCTGCAGTTCATAAGTGCTGTCATCCATATTCATGGATATAAATTGATTCATGTATGTGAAAATAATATGCTGATGAACTCAACAGCTCAACAAAGTCAGCATGCCTGATTTGAAATGATTTACCCCAGTCAAATGACACACATATGTGACAAGCATTTGCTGCAAAAAAAAAAAATAATAATAATAAAAATAAAAAAAGGGGGGGGGGAACAAAAACAAAGCCAAAAAGCAAAGAAATTCACATTTTATCTAAGATTTGTACAGCTCTACTGACAGACAATGTGCATTTTTTCTGGTATGCCCAAAATCACTTTGACATGATTTTGTATAAGCAGCTCTCCATATCAAAGGAGGTTGTAGGCCTACAATGACAATGCCACAAAATTAAAAGTTTGAAACAGAGGGTTACTAAGTTTTGTATTAATGGGATTAGCATAATTTACTCATATCATATTAGCATTGTTAATTTCTCGTACACACATATGATTACCTGTGTGGTACCTGTGAGGTATCGCTAAATACAAAGGGCTATGGAAGCTATCTATCTACCAGGCAGTCAGCAAAGGAGGCATAGCCTGTGCACTTGTTAAATGTTTTGCAGCGAATCCTGTTATTATTTATGCAGTGTGGTTCCACTGATAGGTGCAACATGTCTATGCACAATGATTTGTGACATAAATGTGATACGTCATGAATGTTTGGAATATTGAGACTGTTAAACTTGATATTCACAGCCAATCTGTGGGTGTAAAACTTTTTTTCTCCTTTCATAAGCTGGCGTGAGGTACACAATACCAGAGCCCGAACCATTTGCCTTGTGATCTACAGTCCTAGGACCATATCTTGCATGCTCCATCCATGTAAAAGTTGTTAAGATCACTCAGAATTGTCCAGGCAGCTGTCAAAAAGTGCTGACTTCCCATTTTTAACTTGCTTGATGGACGTTAATAGAATAACAACATGACCATGTGAGTCCCAATACATACAGAGTTAGCCCTAATAGGCCACAGACTACAGTTATAAATCCTTCTATTTTTCATATTAGCATTTTTCAGTCTAAAAAATCAGCATTTTGGTATTTTGAAATTCCGTCAACGGCATTTAAGAGATAAAAATGTCAGAAAAATATGGACAGATTTTTGTCATACAATTCCCAGCTCGTTAATTTGTGATAATTGAAATACGAAACAACACCTGGATGTCAGCTTTATACAGGTGTATGAACTGTGCTCTTGCCAGGGTCACATCATTGTCCTTCCCCACCATAAAGTTCCCACCTGGCCTGGAAGACAGTGCACCTATATGACCACCAATGAAGCAACTCTGCACTGCAGCAAACCTGACTTAGCTAACTTTATTTTAACAGAAGCTACAGCATGCTGAAAATACAGTATTTTCACAATTACGGACTATCTCCGTTGGGATGGGCAACCAGCCAATCACAACTGTAGTCTGTAACCTGCATGGCACCAGCATACCCGTGGGGCAGAAGGATACATAAGATGCAGCCCGCCGCAGGCGGGCCATCGAGTGTATCCTTCCACTCCACAAGTACGCAAGTGCCATGCAGAAGTTACGGCCAGGTAATTGCAAGAGTGTTGTTTTATTTTTATGCCATGTATGTGTAGTCCAGAGTATTCTCTATCCTTTCACATTTAAAAAAAAAAATGATAGTGTTGTGTTGAAACAGCAATCAACGACAAATACAGCAGCAGACGATAAAATCAACATCCTAGGTGTGCACGCTTGAAAAAGAGGTCAGGGCGAAAGAAGGGCATGCACGTGACTGTTCTTCATGGAGGGTGTTGATCGGCAATAAATTCTACACGGTGCAGAACGGCCCGTGGTTAGTCTGGACTACACATACATGGGATAAACATGATAAAGTAGAAATATTTCACATGATGATAAATATATTACTTTGACAGTGTGTTAATTCCAAAATTATGATACTGTTAAACTGGTGGTAAAGTTTGAATGTGAAGCTTTATGTTAACTTACTCAGTTGCAAATTACGTTGAACCAAATTGATTCCTTATATATTTCAGGTAATGAATCAGCTGTTGAATGGGTTGTACTACATCCACAGTAACAAGATTCTCCATCGAGACATGAAGGCAGCTAACATTCTTATCACTAAAAATGGCATCCTGAAGCTGGCAGACTTTGGCTTGGCCCGGGCATTCAGCCTCAACAAAGGTCAACCTAATCGCTACACAAATCGGGTGGTTACTCTGTGGTATCGCCCTCCAGAGTTGCTGTTGGGCGAAAGGAACTATGGGCCACCAATTGACTTGTGGGGTGCTGGGTGCATAATGGCAGAGATGTGGACTCGAAGCCCAATTATGCAAGGCAGCACTGAGCAGCATCAGTTAACTCTCATCAGTCAGTTGTGTGGTTCCATTACCCCCGAGGTGTGGCCAGGGGTTGAAAAACTAGAACTGTACTCAAAAATAGATCTTCCAAAGGGACAAAAGAGAAGAGTGAAAGAAAGATTAAAGGCATATGTACGCGATCAGTGGGCATTGGATTTGCTGGATAAACTACTGACTCTAGATCCCTCAAAGCGGCTGGACAGTGACAATGCTTTAAATCATGACTTTTTCTGGACAGATCCTATGCCATGTGATCTGTCGCGCATGTTGTCACAGCACACAACATCGATGTTCGAGTACCTGGCACCGCCCCGCAGGAGGGGCGCTGTACACCCTCACCAGGCTGCACAACAGAAACCACACCAACCAAATCCAGATCAGCACATTGAACGAGTATTTTGAGTGCCAATTTACTTTTCCTATTAAAATTTTTTCCAACCCTTCCCAGGACTAGTGCCAAGGCTGGTATGTCATTTGCCATATTTGCCTAAGCACACGGAAAGTACTGCTACAAATCAACTTCCACTTGTCCTCAAATAACACAAAATATATATTTCAAAAACATGATGACTGTGGTGTGGTTGCTGATGCTCATCGTAACTCTTTCAGTGCCAAGTTTGCAATGAGTCAACAGCTTTCCAGGAACACTATGGGAGCAGGGGAAAGCTGTTGACATGGACTATGCTAATGGGCTGTGCAGCTATAGGCTGGTACCTAATGAAAGGTCAGCTTACAAGGGATATGAATCGACTATTGTTATGGAAATTCAGCGCACACCAGCATATAACAATATTGGCAGTGAAAGTGTTGAGCAATGAAGGAAAGGTGGAGATTTTTGTAAATAATTCTTCTTTGTGTGTTCTGAGTGCTAATGAAAATAAAATGAAAAGAGAACTACAGAACATGTGGACATGGTTTAAAGTCATCAGATGCAGCACAAAAGTGGGTATGTAGTTCCAGAAATGATACATTTGGGACTATGGCAGGTATGTCATGTGCACATTGGTGTACTAGGAACTTGACAAGTGTGGGCTCATCAGCTTGTTCACACACTGGTTAGGGTTTGGACTGAAAAGCTGTGGTGTGGTCTTGATGATGGCACAGTCCCCTGGGCTCAGTGGGAATTTTCAAACTGCTTATTCTGGCTTGTACATGGTCAGTCTAACTACAATATTAGTATTATTTGCCAGGTAAATATGATTACAAAATATTCCATTTCTGCCCTTTTCTTGTGCACAGGCATGAACAATTCTATAAATATTTTCCTCCTGTGCCCATTGCAAATTGAAGTGCCATTTAACTCATTCCATACTATGGTCACAGGCCGTGGTCAGTGCCAGAACCACTGACTTAAGACTATGGGCATGTTGGTACTTGAATGAGAGCTCTTTTCATGAAGAATTTGAATACATGTATGCAATTGTCATCTTTGAATTTCAACATGATTCCCCCCCCCCTCTCTCTCTCTCTCTCTTTTCATAAAACCAAATTCTTTCTCTGATAAAGGTAGTATTAATTTACAATAATTAGGACTGTTTTACAATTTGACCTTTTGAACTTTATAGAACCACGAGTTAGATGTACATTATGCTTGGCTGACTTACAGATGACTTACAATGGCATACTACATTTTTGGAATTCTAAATTATTACCCTAGTAATTGACTTATTAGATGACTTGTGGGATTCTATGCTTTCTTGAACATTTAAATGTCCTTTCAAAAATACTTCTGGAAACCAACTTGAAATGTGACTGCTATCCTTACAAATTTTGACTATTGTAATACATTTTTTGACTACGTTTTAATGATTTGAGGCCTAATGTCACTTGCTTCTGGCTGATGTTTAACATTTGAACCAATGTACTTACTATATTTGCAAATTCAAACACTTCTCTTTTTGAAATACTCTTAATTTATCTCCTTTAAAACAACATCATGTCTTTAACTACATGCCTAAAACACATCAAATTATATAATCATGTTGTTTGGATTCTTATTGATGGTCATTTCAGGCCTAGGGGGCTTTTCTGATGGATTGATGTTGGTGTTGGTGTCGCTTTGTGGACTTATATGGATGATGATCATTGTTGAGATGGTGGTTGCAAGTAGTACCTTTCTAAATACTGAATTTTATTGACATTTTCAACAAGTTAAGAACCTCCGCTTACAAATTCTCTGATGTGCTGCAAATTTTGGACCCTTTTCTTGAATTGTATGGTCCTGTATGTGCATGAATGATACACCTGTTCAAGCCAATTTACTGAAATAGGCCTATAATTTCAAACAAAACTTTTTGCATTCTGTCATGTTAAAACTAGATATTGCTTTTTCGACCCTATGGACCTTTGCACTTAAGTTTTGGTCTCTTTTGGGTAAATACGAACTATAAATTTATGTGTTTCAGCTATACATACCAAGGAACATTGCCTTTGGTTGGAATTGACTTGGATTTGTTTTGTTAGGACTATGGTTTGAATATGGTAATGACACTGTCTAATTTAAATCTAGGTAAACATACGAAAAAGTCAGGGACTGGTATGGAATGAGTTAAATAAATTGTAATGCAAAGCTTTAATTAAAAAAAGCTGTTTCATTGGTGAGATATTAGTTCAACAACAAGGTGCTTAAAAGATAGATGGAAGGTGTGGATACTACTTTATTGCAAATCCAGCATACATGACTTGACTTTGTGTGTCAAAAATTCGGTGAATGATTCCAAGTGCTGGTGCCAGTGACAATTTGTGCGTCATGTTGTTTTGTTATCTGTGGCCACAAAGTAACAGCCAGAATGCCATAGAATTCAGCACCTGACATGAACACACCCATTGAAGATACTGGACTAATTTACAGCAGTCGAACATCATCATGTGCCTTTCTTCTTTTTAGATCTGCAGACCATAGGTTTCCAAAACACTCATGTCTATCTGTACATCAGCCCACCCATCTACCTGTAAAATTTTGCTAGTGAAAACAACACAGGCAACAATTTTCATGGTAGCCCCATATAACTTTCAGGACTTATAAAGGTTTTGAAAGTCTAGGTTCAGTTCAATATTGGTGGGACCACCTATATTAATATGTAATAGTTAGATCAAAATAGAAAACTTTCCAAATGTTGTTTTTTGAAGAGTTTTGATGAATCATTTCGAAACTTGATGGGAATGTCAATCAAGCTAAAAGACAAAAACTCATCGAAATATGATGGCACCCCGTACATTAGCATGGAAGGTAGGACCAAAAGGTGTTGAAAACACACTGAATTTATTATGTTGAGTAACTATTAGGCTAATAGAACTAAATGTTACACAAATCTATATTATATTGAGAAGTTTTATGTAGCAATAATATGGATGACCATGACGTATTTTCTCAAGGACATAAAGGGAATACATTTCAGGAAATGATTTTTTGGTGATAATCATCTGATGATATGTCAGCAGAGCATTAAGCCCATAGGTCTTGTGTTAATGGGGAAAGTTACATGTTGACACTTTGAGTATGAGACCCTTCAAGGTTAAAGCTGTAATACCTTGACAGGCAGACTATGACTACGCTAGTGTCAGTGTCTCATGGCAAGGGCAGGGTTTTGTAACAGTTGATCAATTGTCCACAGCTTTAGTACTCTACAAGTACATGTAGTTATGCATCAAAATCTCCTGGGGCCATATTCTCAAAGAGTTTAATCTGATCCTGAATTTAATTCTAAAATCAAAGATGATGTGCCTGTGGGCCTCGTACTACAAATTCGGTGGCCTAATGTTTAATCTAAACTTGCAGGGTTTATTAATCTTTAATTAATCTATGTTCTCCACTGTAATGTGGACTTTATAATTAAAGTTTCAAATTTATTAAATCAATCTTTATGTAATCCAGATTTTAATCCTGGGTCCAAAGATTAAATACTAAATCAAACTAAGATTGATTTAATAAAATGAACCAGTAAATCCTTAAGTTCATATTGTAGCTAAGAGCATGTATTGGCTAATCCTTGAAGTTTTAATCAAGATTGAGCTAAGGATTAAGTAGTTTAGGGCTCAAACCACATTGATTTTAAGTTTGGGATTAAAGTAAGAATCAGATCAAATTCTTTGTGAATATGGCCACTGATAATTTTGGACTCTTATCTGTGGTTCCACACACTGTAATTACAAAGAGGATATTCATTATGTACTCAATTTTCTAGTATTGCTTTTAGGTAAAAAGAAGTCATAAAATGCTTGAACAGAATCCGGGTGGATGTCTTACATAAATTGTAGTCTTTTCCCCATTAGGGGACAAAGGGTTACTATGGTTGTGTATTAATGAACATTTGTTAATATACGTGTGTGTGTGTGTGTGTGTGTGTGTGTGTGTGTGTGTGTGTGTGTGTGTGTGTGTGTGTGTGTGTGTGTGTGTGTGTGTGTGTGTGTGTGTGTGTGTGTGTGTGTGTGTGTGTGTGTGTGTGTGTGTGTGTGTGTGTGTGTGTGTGTGTGTATATGAAGCTTTAGAACAAAAATTCTACATGGCAGGGTATAATATCTTGAGTACTGTATATTGTCCCCTCTTAGTCACCCTCCATCCACAATGGTCAGGACATCTTCACAAAGGCGCTTCAATTGCAGACTTAATTTTGAGTATGATACTAAATGTATGAATTAGCACCTAAATATTGGTTATAATCAAGGGTACAGGGCCACCAAGAAGGGGCAGTACAGGAACTACAACTGTGTACCAGAGGAATTTAGAAATAGGTACATGTACCAATAAATGGGGTTGGAGAAGAAACTTAGCAGCTTTGTGAATGATTATAACCAGTCTTGATAGCAAAGTTAAACAAAGAGACCATTGTACAATTTCATTTCAAGAGAGAGTACATTTCCACAGAGCTGTGAATGACTTAACTTTCATTCATGCTACCATACAGATATTTCACCGTAAAATTATTATGCATCCCCCTTAGGAGGGAATGCATATATGTTTAGTCTTGTCGTCTGCCGTCTCTGGCTACGCCATGTATTTTATTTTCCTTATATTTCTTTCCCCTCTTGACCTGTTGCCTCCTATTTTGGTACAGATGATTTATGGGTCTGGGAAATTTTTCCCATATAATAATGTCAAAGGTCAATGTGAAATTAACATTGCATTTTTCTGCTAACTCAGCAATTTTTTACATATGGGCTTTCACCTATTTAATGGTGCCTTGTAGGCCCAAGGTTTCTATCAAACATTTACAGGAACATACCAATGGGCTTTCAATTTGAATGGTTTATTTCAAAACTTGAGTGAGTTTGAAAGGTCAAACTGCATACATTCCAATGAATTCTATGCAAGTCGACGAGGATTGCAATGCTAATTCACATTTTCAACTTCTTGTCCAAACCAATTGACTAGATTCACATCAAACTTAGTGGGGATGTACATTGGGTAGCTAGTCATCTACCAACTGTGTTCAAATGGTCATGCTCCAATGATTTTGGGGGGTTTATTATTATTATTTTTTTTTTGGGGGGGGAGGGCAATTTTTACATTTCTATTGATTACCATGTAAGTCAATGGGGTCTGCTGGCAGTTCACATTTTGACTTCAAAACTGTAAGCCAGATTCACTTGAAACTTTTGGTAAAGATACAGATACTGCATAGATTTGGGGGGAGGATTTTAGATGAGATTCGGCAAATTTATAGGATATATAGACCATGTCCAATGCTAGAATGCTATACAATATCAGTGACTTTGACTTTGAAGGTCAAGGTCAAATGGCCAGTTTATATATAGGGACCATCTCATGAATGCTGTGCATCCCACAATTTTTGAGTTAGGCCCATATAACATTGAGAAGTTATAAAGTGTATGAAAATCTTTGTTGACATGAATATTGGTGGTGCCACCTATAGTATCATGTAATATATAGGTCAAAATGTGGAAATCTTGTGACCGCGATACTGTCCATAGTTTTCAAGTCAGTCCAATATAACTTTCAGGACTTATAGGGTGTATGAAAATCTAGGTCTCCTTTGATATATGGTGCCACCTATAATATTCTGCAGTATAGGGGCTAAAATGTGAAAATCTTGTGAACACTCTATCATCTTTAATTTGTGTCGGATCTTCACCAGATTTCATGGGATTGTGGGGGAGGTCAAAGTCTAAATTATTAATGATAGTGGTGGTGCCACCTATAATTTGATGGAAAATAGGAGCCAAAATGTGTTTTTCAGATCCATACTTGGAAAAGTAATCGGATTAGATTTGCCAAATTTAAAGGATATATAGGCCATGTCCAATGCTAGAATGTTATGTAATATTAGTGTCCAATGCTAGAATGTTATGTAATATTAGTGACCTTGACATATTTTTGGAAGGTCACCATGCCTGTTAAGTTCAAAGAGGAAATTTTGTAATTGTAGGATGTAGCTTGGACATCAATGGCAATGTGAGGACAGCACCAGGGCCATGGGCCTTTTGTATTACATAACGTGGGTGACCTTGATCTTTTGTCCGAAGGTCACTGAGGACATAAAATGAAGGACTCCCTGATTGTTGTCTTGGCACATGCAGCAATATCCATCACAGGAACTGCACAAATAAGCTATGATTATATGTGGAGTGAAGTGCCATCTGGCGGGCTAATGAGACTAAAATCATGTAAGCGTAACATGTTCAGAAGTCCCTTGAGGACTCGCAACTTTGAAATAAAGATGTAGGTGCAATATAGCCACGGTGCCAGCAGAGCATAAGGACCATGGACCTCTAGTTTATTAATTGTTTTGTTCTATATTTTGGCTAGTTTTAAAATCCTTTTCTCCAAAACAGCTCACCCAATTGCTTTTATATCACACAGGAACACTCCTAGTTCTTAATTTGTTAACCAGGTGGCACTGGAATTTTTTTAAAAATATTGTATGATTTTTTAGCTCAACTGACTTGTCAGTTAACTGAGCTTATCTTATGGTCCTCCGTCCGTCGTCCGTCAACAATTCACATTTTCGAGTTCTTCTCCCAAACCGTCAGCCAGATCCACTTTAAACTTGGTGGGGATATGGCTTGGGTGGGTCTCAAGCAAGTTTGTTCAAATGGTCACAGTCCCGTGATTTTTGTATTTTTACCTCAGCTGACTTGTCAGTCAGCTGAGGTTTTGTGAGGGTCGTCAGTCCGTCCGTCCACAATTCACATTTTCGACTTCTCCTCAAAAACCGTCAGCCAGATCCACTTCAAACTTGGTGGATATGTGCCTTGGGTGGGTCTCTACCAAGTTTGCTCAAATGGTCACAGTCCAGTGATTTTTGGATTTTTAATGAATTTTTTTGTTCTTTTTTGGAGCAAATCGTAAAAAATTTTCTTCTCCGAAACCGCTCACCCAATTGCTTTGATATCATACAGGAACACTCCCTGGGACTCCTAGTTCTTAATTTGTTCACCAGGTAGCGCTGCAATTTTTTTCCTAATTTTTTTAAATTTTTGTGTGTTTTAGCTATTATCGACTTCTTCTCCAGAACCGTCACTCAGGTTAAGCTGAAACATGGTGGATAATATGTTCCTTGTGGAAGGGTCAAACAAAGTTGTTCACTATGTGGGAATGCTGCAGATTCCTGATTTTTAACTATTTTTTCAATTTGGGTACTTATCGGTCAATGCACCTTTCCTATTTATTACTATGGAAGTCAATGGGCATTCTAATGCTAATTCACATTTTCGACTTCTCCAAAACTATCATCCAGATTAACTTCCAACTTGGTGGCAATGTATCTTGGGTGGGTTTCTACCAGGTTTGTTCAAATGTTCATGCTCTACTGATTTTTGGATTTTTAATGAATTTTTTGTTCTTTTTTTGGACAAATCTTAAAAAATCTTCTTCTCCCAAACCGCTCACCCAATTGCTTTGATATCACACAGGAAGACATGTAGGGACTCCTTGTTGTTAATTTGTTCACCAGGTGGCGCTGCAGTTTTTTTCTATTTTTTTATGAATTTTTGTGTGTTATAGCTATTTTCAACATCTTCTCTAGGACTGTCACTCAGATTTAAGCTTGCACGTGGTGGATTTGGTCCGTATGGAAGGGCCAAACAAAGTTGTTCACTATGTGGGAATCCTGCGTGTGATTTTTAATGATTTTTTCAATTTGGCTCCTTTGCGCTAAATGCACCTTTCCTATTGATTACCATGTAAGTGAATGGGCATTCTAATGCTAATTTACATTTTTGACTTTTTCTCCAAAACTGTCATCCAGATTTACTTCGAACTTGGTGGGGATGTACCTTGGGTGGGTGTCTACCAGGTTTGTTCCAATGGTCATGTTCCAATGAATTTTGGAATTTTTTTTATAATTTTTTTTCAAAAATCTCTACAAAAGTTTTAATAGGAAAGTTTAACATGGGAATTTCTTGTAATGGTCATAACTTAAATAATATTGGCCAGATTCACTTCAAAATTGGTTGGGATGTGCCTTGGGTGGATTTCTACCAAGTGTGTTCAAATGGTCACGCTCTGTTGATTTTTGGATTTTTTATGAATTTTTTTTGTTCTTTTTTGGGGCAAACCTTAAAAATTATTCTCCTCTGAAACCGCTCACCCAATTGCTTTGATATCGTACATAGACACTCCTGGGGACACCTAGTTCCCTATTTGTTCACCAGGTGGCGCTGCAATTTTTTTATGAATTTTTTGTATGGATTGCTATTTTTCACTTGTTCTCAGAACTGTCCGTCAGATTAAGCTGAAATGTGATGGATATATTGTTGTGGAAGGGTCAAACAGTTGTTTACTAGGTGGCACTGCTTTGGATTCCTGATTTTTAAGGATTTTCAATTTGGGTACTTATTGCTCAATGCAGCTTTCCTATTGATTACTATGTAAGTCAATGGGCATTGTAATGCTCATTCACAGGACAACTGACACAAAATTTACTGTTTACTTGATAACTTGAGATCTGTTTTGAGTTAGCTGCACGTTAATTATTCTGTATGAAGGTCATGCTGAGACAGTACATGAATGACCTTGACCTTGTCTGTGGGGTCACAGTGCAACATACATGAATTTTACTCTTCATTATAACTTGAGAACTACTTGAACTTTGATGTTGCACATGCAGGTGTTCTTCTATAAAGGTCAGACTTACTCAGAACATGGTGTCCTTGATCCTTTCCCAAGTTCATAGAGCTGCAAGTGTGATGAATGTCAAGATCAGCTGAGGCTTGGGCTGTTCTTACAGCCCTCTTGTTATCTTTTCACTTTCATGGAGGTTAACTAAAATTTAAGGAAGAGTATTGAGACAGAAAGTGGGAACGCCATGTGTACATGGAATATTTCATAGGAATGCCAAAGTGTTTTAGTAACACATTTCTTGACAGGATAATTTGCAAAGAGTAGGAACTTCAATTAAAATGTATACAAAACAGCCTCTCAGGAGCGGCGTAATGTCTCATCATGTGTGGTCTCTAAGACAGGTTATCAGTATGACTGCCCCATGGCCAGTTTCCCTTACTAATGGCGCTTGTCCTGTTATAAGAGAAAACACCTGTAAAATACACAAATGATACATTGTAAACATTTTATTGAAAGGTTCCATGATGTAACATATTGCATAGCCATGATATGGACCTAGTCTCAGAACCCATCTATGCTGAAACACTTCAGTTACAATTTAAATCCAGGTGTAATTTCACAGTGAAAAAAATCATTATCTTGAACAAGAACTAAGAAAATTAATCTACTATTTCTCAAAAGAAAAATAATTTATTGTAATAACAAAGAAAAATAAATATATATTCCCATGATATTTCCAGTTTGTTTCACCAGAACAAATCCTATCTCACTGCCCCAATTTTTCTAATCATGTTTCAAGAAGCAAAAAAATTGGAAACTTTTTCTCTTGAAACAAGATGTTTTCTCATCTGAGAACAATGAGAAATCATGAATGTATGTATAGATTCACGTTATTTTCATTTTTCTCATATGAGAAACAAAATCCTCTATCCAAACATTTTCACCATTTCCATTTCAGACCACCTGTGTAAATTCAATAGTAAGACCAATACTTTACAATGCCAACTTTCTGTTTATTCTGTATAGGATTATATATCCCATTTAGACCACTCCCTATTAAGACCACATTGTTCAGTCCCTTGTGTGGACTTAATATGTTCCAATGTATAAATATTTCTTATTATAAGTAATTAATTCTTTCCAGAGAATGTAGTTTCTTACTTAAACAAAACTTAGTCAAGATAATGATTTTATTGTGTAACCAGCAAGAACACCTTCAAACAGTTGTACAATTAAAGCAATAGACTATTGTCTAATATCAGGTGTTCTTCCCTTGCATTCTATTATCATGATACATTTATGGCCCAATATCATGAATATTTAACTAATGGGTAGTTTGAAGAGCCTGTGCCAATGGCATGGTGTTTTACTATGTAATGATCAAATATCTGGAGTTGAATTTAAGATTCATTAGACCTAATTACACATATATTCAGTTTCCATTATCTTATATTCAGTTTAAGATATCTAAATAAAATTTAAGATATCTAAATACAGTTTAAGATAATCTTAAATTGAATTTTAGAAATCAAAATTTCAGGTATCTTAATGAACACAGATTCCATACTTATGTTTAATCATGCATTAAGTATAATATGAAAGTAGATTACATGGATAACATACTGTACAATCAAAGTTAAGACCCCCCCCCCCCTTCCTTAGGGTGAGGGGGCTTAACTTTTTTGTACAGTGTATTTCAACATCCATGCAGTTCGTTCAGCTGAAGTGGAAAAGGGCCAATACAAATTAATGTTCTACGGTGCTAGTATAATATTTACTACTTTGTGAGACAACAATCTCCATTCTATAGTTTGACAAAGATCAATCAGTGTCATAATCTGACTCTAGCACATCAGGCTCCGGCAAGTTGTGAACTGTGTCACCTGATCGGATTTGCATATGGTAGTCCTTATACATTGATGGAACCGTTCTATTCATACAAAGGGACAGCAAATCTCTCTTCTTCTTTTTTCCACACTGATTGGCAATCTGGATTGGTATAGTCTGGAACATTTTGTGAAATCTATTTTTTTCTTCTTTCGTGTTGATTTCATCAACTTGACAGATGCGAAACTTTCACTATCATAATCGTACTTGATGTAAATGTTTAAAGGATCATGTTTTTTTATCTTAATGACAGCAATGTCAGACCATCTCACTGGTGCTCTCCATCTCAGTTTGTCCTGGAATCAAAAATTTTTGTTCGATCTCTTCCAAAGATGACTCTGGGTGATTGAGAGCAGCAATAAGAGCCCTAACCATGAACTGGTTTTTATTCTGACCCATGCAAGAGTCACTAAACATAGACAACACTTTTACATATATGGTGGCAGTGACAAAATGTGCTTGAAGATACAAGTACCTATCTCACAAGCCCCTCTCTTATCATTGTCCTCCTCCCACAGATAACAGATACCTTGCTTCGAGACTTGCTCATAAATTGTAAAATTGTAGACACTAAGTTTGAGGGTATAATACATTGTACTTACTCTAGAGCAGGGTGTATATAACACACTCTGTAAGTCGTAAGTTTTTGTCATGTAAGACTTCATTTCTTGAGACTGAATTTTGTCCAGACTTTTTTCTTTTTGATATGCTCTTGATACAGTTGTGTTTGACCTTCTGAAGGGCTACCTATATTTTGATAAGCTGAACAGGTTTTGCATTGGTCCTTTTTGGGGCAATGAAAGGATAAGTTGTACCGTGTGGAAAATATGGATCTGTAAGAAGTTTCACTCACATGATTTGCTACATGTACCTTGGCAGTATAATCAGCACACATTTTCTTTATATTTAGAGTGGGATCGAAGTATTTCCTCTTTGAACTGCTTCTCACATAGTGGGGGTCCATTACAGGGAAACTTTCAATTGTGTTTTTATTTCTTTTAATTTTTCTTCTGAAATCTTGTTTATGGGCTCATTTTTGCCACGAGGATCACCAATGAAAGTACCGGCAGGTGTCTTTTTTTGAAATAGCACAGGATACAGTTTTTTTGTCCAATATCGAGTGTTTCAAGAAAAAATGTCTTGCAAACCCGTACTCGTTCTCCATTCAATCTCAAATGAAATTTACGTGTAATATTTCTATTTACATTTCGGTGACAGCTGTAGGTTTTGCACTGAGTCTCATCAACACAGCTTATTGTAAACTCTCGCTGTCTTTCATATGAGCCAGTACTCCAGTATGAATGAAATATGTCTTTTCTGTTATCTTCAGTGAAATCTTTGCATTTAAATGACTCATATTTGCACTTGCAAGTTGATGATTTGAGCTTTCTTGCATCTATTTTCTTCCCTCGTATTGAGGTATAGCTTTGGCCATGGTTTCTTCTCTTCTTTCTTTCACTGGCTTTCCACTGTTCTGGTGATCGGAGTCTTTTTCTTCTCAGTTTCTTGGAATGGGATTCATCATGTTCATCTGAGTTACTTTGTGTATCAAAAAAAGACAGGTTCATCAGGGGGTGATGTTGCAAAATCAACACCATGTTCGATGGTACTCTCAACTGTTGATTCATTATTACTTACGGTCACTTCAAAATTTTCATGCTGGTTATGGATCTCCTGTGTAATGTTACCCCACATTGGATTGTCTGCCACATCAAGAGATGCTGCAAGGAAGAGCAAAAAGTTCAGTACAATATTTACTGAACAGTGTGCATTGTTCCATTGAATTATTCTGTTTTTACCAGGACCCTAATTAAAGAATGTTCAGGGCTCACCAATTTGTATGCCATATTGTTCGGGACAACTAAAAATTGATGGGGGACACGTAAAATTTGTGAAAATTAACCTGTAAAAGATAAGAGCACTTGTGCCTGGACAAGTAGACCTTGGAGAGAATTATCTTGCCATGAAGTTTCATTTGATAATCAAGACATGAATATAATGCAACATTACTTTCTCTTTGTACTTTGTTGTGTACATGTACCTTGATCTATCTGCATCAAAAACAGTTCAGTGAACCCACTTTAAGCACAAATTGTGTTAAACCATATTTTTTGAAGAAATGAAGTCAGATAAAATTGTTAGATCCATTACCATTGGAAACATTCATTTAGAACATGCATTTGACCAACAAAAGAACAAAAAAAAATTCCTAAAAAATCCAAAAATCACTTCCAGAGCATGATCATTTGAACAAACTTGGCAGATACCTACCCAAGCTACATTTCCCACCAAGTTTGAAGAGAACCTACTGAGCAGTTTTGGAGAAGTCAGAAATGTGGCTGTGACCAGACTGACGGACATCACAGATGAGCAGTCCAACAGCCCATATCCCTACTATTTATATGTCCCCCTATACCACCTTCCATGGTAACGGACAAAAAGTGGCCATATAAGGGACCCATTGAAGAGCACACAAACAATTAAGTAACTATATTCTAACCTGAAGACTTAGTGTCTGGAAATATATTTTACCCTTTGAATATATATACATAAATTTATTTTTACTAATTGTTGTGTGTCAAGTCATTACAATAACTGGCACTACAGACACCTAATACTTACATCTTATACAACTGCCAACTGAAAATGGTTCAGCTGCCATAGCATCACCACTTGCACATGCACATGGTTCTGATGGCGTCATGAGGTCACCAGTGCCACCCACTGTATGCACATTTGGATCAAGGCCTAGAGTGCTACCACTCATGTTGGGTATGCTGATATCCACAGGGGTGCTACTCATAGTATGCACATCAGGATCTAGATCTAAAGTGGTACCACTAATTTTGTGTACCCTACAAGTATCTAGAGGGCTGCTGCTCATATTATGCACATCGGGATCTAGGCCCATAGTGATACCACTCATTGATGTGTGCACTGGTATCTACAGGGGTGCTACTCATAGAATGCACATCAGGATCTAGGCCTATGGTGGTACCAATGATATTGTGTGCACTGGTATCTACAGGCAAACTACTCGTATGCACATTAGGATCTAGGCCTTTTGTGGTACCACTGATGTGTACATTGGTCATCTTGGTATCTACAAGGATGCTACTCACAGTATGCACATCAGGATCTATGCCTATGGTGGCACCACTCATGTTGTGTACAATGGTATCTGCAGGGGTGCTAGTCATTGTATGCACATCAGAATCAAGGCCTCTAGTAGTACCATTCATGTTGTGTGCACTGATATCTAGGGCAGTGTTACTTATGGTGTGCCTATCAGGATCTAGGCCGAGAGTGATACCACTCATGTTGTGTACACAGGTATCTACAGGGGTGCTAGGGACTCTCTTGGTGTGCATTTTAGATTGACCTGCAAAGTGAAGATAAGATCATTGTTATGATACTTATTATAAAGGCAATTATAAATGGAAATGATATACATGTATGCTATGCTGCCAATAGAATTTTAAAAGTCAGCAAAAATTTGAGTGTTTTTCTGAGAAAAACTCCAAGTCGAAATTACAGATCTCAGCAAACAACTTGACCAAGATCAGAATTCTGAGCAACGTTTCACAGCATTTGACTATTTTTATGCATATATCACTTATGCTAACCTAGGTTAAATGAGCCTCACCTTAAGTTACTCTTGATATACATTTATGAATTAAATCTTATATAGGACAAACAAAAGATTAATATGGGAACCTATTTATGGACTTTGGCTGAGCTTACCTATGAATTTGCCATTTTCGGGCATACTAATTTGTATAATATTCATATACATATGTATGTGCTCTTAACTATATACATGTTGTTTTACCTAGGACACTCAACATGGATAATAACACTGTTTTGTATTATTTGTAACTGTACATGCACCACATCCAATCACAAACTTACCTTTCCGACAAACAGCATCATAGTGCTCTCTCCCTGGTATCTGTAGGTATGAAGAAGAATGGGCCCTTCTGCTTTTATTTGAGAAGATTCTGTAATACACATACTTGGCTGGATTTCGAAAACATTACAGGAACATAATTTGCTGGTAAAAATTATCACATTTTTCTGCAAAATGTTGGATATAATCAAAGGTAAAGCATCTGCAACAGACACAGTACACTGACTTATTTTGCGTATATGTTTTGCCATTGTCATAGTACTTTCTCCTGGAAAAAACTGAGCATAGTGTGTGCCATATTTTATAATATGGTCAGGAGTTTCTTTTCTAAAACAGGATGTAAAGAAAGCTATAACAGGGCTATTGTAGCTTCATGGTCCTTGCATGGATGCATTCATAACATTTACATTGTCATTGTGCTTCAAAGGTACAGGCCTACATGGGCCATGGCATAATCCGATGAATGTACACGATACGGGCAAAATCAAATACATACAAAGCCAATAAGGAGGAATTGGCAATGCACAAATCTATTAGAAACCTCGGGGGAAGGGATGGGCAGGTGTTTCTCCCTCTATACCTCTATAAAAGTAGGCCTATATTTAATTGCATGGTACGTCGGTAAATCTCTGGTCTATGGATAGGGACCTGCCACCATCCCCTACTTTCCAACCCCCGCTCCCCTTCCCGTAAATAATGCCCTATCCCTAAAACGGACCAAATGGAACAAATCAGAATGCAATGTATACAAACTTATCGAATCAATGTGCCAGAATAAAGGATAACAGCTTTCGTCCTGCCAACTTACATACCCCCCCCCCCCCCCAACTAGAGATAAAACCCATTGGGCCAAAAACTCTAGAAAGTGTTGCAGGTATACTCAATATCATTCCATTCTCTTAAAAGTATTAACATTAAACTCAAGTAAGCGATTTGTGAGCCTCGACTTGTAAACGCGCAAGCCTGGAATGATTTGCCCCTTACCTCACAAGGGTATTTATATGGTTACACTTACTTCACCCCTCTCATTATCATAAAAACCCCGGCTGGAAGCACAAAGATTTGCATGCCCTAAACGTACTAATTTCCAAACCAGTAAAAGAATGTTTTCCGAGTATACTTTGGAACCGGTGGAAAACTTTAGTTTTACCTCTACTTAACATGAAGCATCACCTTCCAAACAACAAAAAGATAACAACGGTATATATTATAAGAAGAGAGCTCGCGCAGAGTCTGGATCCTATGAACAAGTATAGTTTACGACAAAACAATTCGCTGAACAAGTAATTTAGGACCGTAATTTGTTTATTATGTTTCACCCCTACATAACTTAATACTCAACCTACAATGAATTTACAAACCCAGCTTTTGCGTAACCGACAACCGTTTACTAAGGCTATCCTCAACATATCTGTTTTGAGACTCCTGGGATTTCCACCTCCCATGTCTCTGAAAAATTCTCTCTTCAATTCCTGATTTCGCTGCGGCCGATGCACCTCCAGATCGAAACGAATGAATAGTATACATGTGGACATTTGGCAAAACTCCCTCAAACGATTTCTGATGACCCAGTTCATTCTAGTATAGCTTAAACTTTTGTTTGCCTGCACTAGTTTGCTTACATTTCCAGTTTTGAAACCTGGTTTGAATAAAAGTTGATCAGACGATGTATCTATCTGTGCAGTAGCCAAAAAATGGCGTAAATTATGAACAGGGCAAGATACATTGCCAGTAGCACTGATAAGAAGTTCATCACCTTGTCTGTATTGGTCCATCTTACTTTTACGTATATGCAATATGACATGATGCTAAAAAATTTGAATATCCTTGCAACGGAGATTGGATAACTCATTGTATCTTTAAAAACCAACAAATGCTAATAGGCACATTGCTATATCCCTGCGCACCAAAATATCCTTTGAATCATGAAATTTGGCGCACAACAATCCAAGAGCTTAAGCTGGTAAAGCAGGTCTGTGAACTACTGGTTTGGCATATACTCTTTTGCCAGATTCGACAATGTTCTTGATGAGTGCATTATCCAAAGGATTGCAAGTGCAATCAGACAATTGGTGAACCCATTTTAAAGCATAATAAGTACTCACAATAGAACTTGCTGACTTCTTGTCAAGTATTTGTAAAAAAGAAAACCATTAAATCCATGGGTCCAGCCGGAAAAACAGTCATACCAAATCTTTTGGCAAATGAAAGCCATGCCTTCAAATGACCAACATAAGTACGAACTGTTCCCGCCGCCTTTGATTGCAAAAAGATGGTAGGTATTTTATCAATGAGTGGTTTCAGTTCCTCTGGCAGATCGTTCCTGTACCTTCCAAAAATGGCCAGTTGATCCCAAACATTCATGTCTGCAATATAAAATATCTGCACTAAACATAATCCTCCTGATCATATTTTCGATAACGCAATAAATATTATATGACAAACCAGAAATATATTACCCATAATCATTAATCTCTAATGCGTAGCGTATAATATCCAGTGACCTATACTTAGGGGAGAGCGGGGCAAAGCGCACCCCTTAAGCTAGTTTTGCTTTTCCTGGATCTATGGATGAAGAGAAAGACCTGAAATTTTTAAAATAAATTCTGGAAGGTCTTATGAAAAGAAATTGATGATCATATTTGATCTGGCAACAAGCATATTTCCGTCATTGACGATTGAAAAAAATAAAATTTTTGGTCACTTTGTCTCATACTATGGGGCAAAGCGGTCAAGGGGGCGCTTTCTGCCCCGATGACACAATTATTATGTATTCTTATATAAACGTAACCAATGAGTTTTTATTCAATAAATTATTTAATAAATTAACATTGGACATTACTGTGACACAGTCCAACTTAAGTGGAACATTCATACAAAAATCTCCTTAATATAACATTTCAGACATGTTGAAACTTAGAAAAATGGTTTGAATACTTTGATCATTCTGAAATTATATTTTGCTTTCATCTGATCTTCATTTACTACTGGAACTTGTCTGTATACAAAAAACACACCGGAACATTTTAAACGTTAACCAACATTGATATGAACAAGTACTATTTTCGTTTTTGCTAAATCCTCTCGAATATCTGTTCATGGCCTTTTAGCTGTCATCTTTGCACATATATCGAAAGAAACATGTACATATCAAAACAGGACAAGTCTCTAAGAAAAATATGTAGTCCAAATTGTCTTATCTATCTGCAGATTACCTCGTAATAAATGACTTTTCCATTCTGAATATTAACGTATAGGCCATTTGTGGCTAATAAAAATGTACCACTTTTCCTTATGAATCGTCTGAAATTAAACACCTATGTGGCTCAAGAAATGAAATTAAATATTTGCAAGAACTACTTTCTTGATTTTTGGTACATGGTGATCCTCTGTTAAGGGGCCAAATCAACGATTGAAAGCAAATCAATTGCTTCTTAGATATAATATGATGCATTATGTGCATCTAGAAGTTTGAACTATGTATGAAAGTTTGAACAATTTAACCAAAAACGCATAACTCCAACATGATATTAACTGTCCCAGGAAATGTTAAAAAAATTGCAGTCATTTTGACTTACTAAAGGTTCTCTTGTCTCAACTTTATTTGTTGTTTTCAATTAAAAGACTCAAATTACAGAAGTCTTCCTCATTTCCACATCGTGCATGGTACCAGTTTCCACAGCCCAGCCAGTCTTCTGTCAGAGGTTCGATATACTGCTCATCACAATACAAACAGAAATGGGTACGAATATCTGTCACCACCTTATTCGAAGGTTTCTCTTTTGTAGATTTAGGCTGCTTTGATGATGCTGGTGTCTTAGAGCCTTTTCCAGTCTGTACTGCTTCAGCATTTGTTCTGTCACTTGTTGAAGTAACAGTTTCTTTTTGGACCTTTTGAACCTTGCAAACTCTTGTTTTGGTGGACACTGGCCTTTTTCTCTCCTGTGTTTTCTTCTCTCTTTCAGTACTTTTAATTTCAAGTAGAAGTTTTGTGTATGGCGAAGAAGTCACAACAACTGTTGTTTCCTGCTTTCGTTTTCTCTGCCTTTTTTTAGTGTGACTTGGGTTGAGGCGAAATTCTTTGAATCAAACTTCTGACAGATACTTCCTCACTGTCTGCACTAGTCGTGTTTGCCACGTGACTTCCATCGACTTCGATAAGATCATCTTGTCGTGGGTGATCCAGGACTTCATCTGGCATGGCATGAGAGATAGACTGTCTATCGTTCGTCGGAGCACTGGCACTTGCCACTGGATCTGGATCTTTTGATGTGCCTGGCGAGCGTTCCTCTGTGACCATACAGGGTGCAAAATCGCCATCAGAGAAAACATCTGGATTGTATGCACATTTACCTGTAGCTTTGAAGCCATTGACTGCTTTACTCATATTGGATGTTTGGATGTATGCAGAGCCAAATAACCCTGCTAGTTCAAAGTTTCCTATTCTTTGCCCTGGGTTGGCAGTCATCCATTTATCACATTCTCTGTTATAAGCTGCCTTAAGAGGTCCAAAAAAGGAGACATCTGACAGCTGGAGTCTATGTGTGGTGTGTGGCGGAAGCACAATCATGGTAACACCATGTTCTCTCGCAAACAGTACAGCCTCCAAGCTTTTATGACTGGAGTGACCGTCTAGAATCAAGATACATTTGTTGTCTTTGGATGGTTTTACATAATCAACAAAATGGTGAAGCCACTTTACAAAGAGCTCTCTATTTGTCGAGCCATTGTCACTGACTGCACCTACTGTTCCTGGAGGTGCTCCTTTCAGCAATGCATCTGGCGGCCTCTTTCGGGGACATATCAACATGGGAGGGAGATAGGTTCCAATGGTATTCATGGCACACATTACAGTAACATTTTTTCCCCGTTCACCTCTTGTAATCTTGCCAACTTGCTTTTGACCTTTTCGAGCCAAAATTTTCCCGGGAGTGTGAACAATGGTCAGTCCACTTTCATCAGCATTCCAAAACTGGGCAGCTGTGTAGTTGCTTGTATTCATCTCTGTCTTCAAAAGATGAAAAAGTTTATTAACAACTGGTTTATTAAATCCAATTGCTCATGCCATACTGGTTGCTTCAGGTGATCTGATGCTGAGGGTGGGATGGCGTTTAGGGAAAGAGGTAAGCCAGTCTCGACCTGCCATTTTTGTGTTTCTGTTGAAAGGATGAGTAATGTTTTGGTGTTCTGCCAGCTGAAATGCAATCTTGCGAATTTCTGTAGTGGACAGTCCATAAAACATTTTCTGCATATCTATAATATGCGTCACTGATTCACTTTCAAATGTTTCTGGTAGCACATTTCGAAATCGACCCAGTTTTCCTGGATTTTGTGCCTGTCCCTTGATGTGCCTCTGTAGAGTTCTTCTTGGAATTCCGTATCGTAGGGATGCAGCATGAATTGATGTACCAGTCCTAATTTCCTCTAATGCCCCTTTCAAAGCATTCACTCCAGACTGCCTTGTTCTGTCTTTCGTTTGTATGTTCTGACCATTTTGGTGTTTGGTTCTAATTTGACAATATAAATTCCACGTTCTCCCACACTGTATAATATTTAGATGGTATATACAATTTTTTTCGTATCCATCAAATGGTCAAATTTAGAAAGAAATTTTCGGCCACAGTCTAATACAGATAACTCGTCTTGTTCTAAGTCTTGAGACGTAAAATTTTCTATTAATGCGTGGAAACTTTCAAAACCAAATTGATCTTCCTTTTTAACGAATTTTATTAATGACTCCACAACTCTCTGTTGAGAATCATCATTTACTTCTGAGATGAAAAGTCTGCAAAGTCTTAGGCTTACAGTATCTCTGTGAAGCCTCCCTGTATAATTGCATCCTAATTGTACATTTGATATCTGTCGTAGAATATTTTCACATGAATATATCAAAGTCTTGCATCATGGACGCCTATAACAAACGAGAAAAAGAAAACAAGAATATTATTATCAGGAGTCATACATCAATGAATAAGTTTAATTCTTCTCAAAATATATGGGCTTCTGCAAAGTAGGCACATGTAGGAATTGGATCTGTTGTCCGCACTTTAATATTTTGGGACGTTCATTGTCTCTGAATTCTGAATCAGATTGATACAAAATTATGTAGGCCTATAAAGTATCCCTTTTTTTGATTGAATAGAATTGAATTGAATTAAGCCGGTGTTTTGTTTAGACCATAAGCATTTCATAAACTAGTTGACGAACTACAACTACCAATATTATAATATCAACTACCAATATTATCATAATGTATCATTTATCTGTACCCCCTTGAGACAACTTTATAATAAAAAACATATAAAAGCACTGGGGGAGCGGGGAGCAGGGTAAATTCAAACAAAAACTTTTATATTAAGCCTATGGTTTTATATAGGGGGAAAAAGCGCGCCGGGGTGACACTTTGCCCCGTCTTTGACATGCGCTCTTTGCCCCATTATAACCTAGTTTGATATTATTTCCAATATACTAAATATATATGATTCAACTGCGAAAATTTTCTGTCTTTATGAGAAGCAATTATCCTGTGCATATTATTATACTTACTACCACCCTTATGCTGAACTGTTTACAGCCAATGTCAAATATTATCTGAGCATGAAAAATTACATCAAAAGCTACAATTTACTTACTTTTGTTGTAGTGATGCATGGTTGCGCCCAGCAAAAGCATGGCGTGTTTCCGTGTGACCATCACTTTGATAGCCACACAAACGTCATAAAAAAAGTGCCCTCTACAGACGGTTTTCCGAAAAAGAGGGGGGTGCATTCTGCCTCGACGGTGCGCTTTACCCCGCGCTCCCCTAGTATGCGCAAATATAATACCAATGGCGCTAAAACGCAAATTATCTAAAAAAAAAAATACATTCTTATCACACCTATGTGGACACACAGCTGAGATTATAATCAATAAATGTTTCAACTGCTTGTGTAGAAACAATATAAGGATAAACATTTAATGTATAAATATCTGATTGGTAACTTTGAAAGAAGAGTCAAATATACATATTACTAGGAAAACTATATGTCCACTAGCTTTTTATGAATGTATTATATACATGTATATATATAAATATGGCTGACAAAAATTACCTATCTTAGGTAATTATATGCCTCCCAAAGGCTACCTGTCCAAGGTAATCATATGCCCCAAAGGCCATCCATCCAAGGTGATTATATGCCTCCAAAAGGCCACCTATCCCAGGTGAACATATACTCACATGCCTGTGCCTTGCAACCAACCTGCATCCAAAACAGACCCCCCCCCCCCCACACACACACACACGCTTTATAGGTATTAGCCTCCCATGGCAACCTATATCCAAAATGATCGTGTTACTCACATGCAAGTACCCCACAGGCAGCCTGTATCCAAATCACTCAATGCACACACATGTACGCTTGTCAAAAGCCATTTATATCTAACTTTCATAGATTGTAATTATCACATAAGCCGATGTCACATGCACAAATACCGCAATTTCCTATAAACTGCGTGCAAAAACCCCTTGTAGTTTTTCGTGCAGGCAAACTGAAATTCACTCGGAGTGCCAGCATGCGAAATTTCAACTTTTTTCCACAAAAAACTGTGTTACGATATTTGCTGATGTGCACAATTCCGGGCAAATCTGGTAATAATCTCCAATCCCACACATAGTCACCAAAATGTGTCCATCTGGACAAATAAAAGGCCAAAATTCACTTGACCGCCACAACGGAATTACTACAACACAATTTGCCTTGCATTTTCTCATATGTTTGATGACCCTTGTTATCATACATGGTTGGGGGACAACCCAATTATTCTTCTTTCTCCAATGAAAATTGAAAGCATAAACTCCTTCTGTATTGGGATTCCAAAATTTCGAATTGAACCTTACACATTTTGTATTATAAAAAGTGGCAAATCGGTCTAATGTGAAAGGACCCCAAAGAATATTTAAAACCTTGAAGACATGGAAATCCAGTACCCAATCATCTTTGTGGCAAATTTTACTTAATAAATCTGCTATTTTATTTTCCTCTCTGGGGACCCAGATCGGTTTTAAATGAATATCAAATTGGTGGCAAATATAAAAAATGCTAATTGCAATGGTATGCAAGTGCAATTTCATACTGCCCCCTTGTATAATTGCAGGCACACATTGATTGTCTGTATGCCACAATAACACCTTGTGTTTTATTTGAGTTTTGACAGACTGTAGCATCATTTCAACTGCTCAAGAACATGATACATCGAATTAATTTTACCAGCAATGGCTGCAATCGTACGCACAGGAACACGTTTTAAGCTAGCCAAAAGTAGAACTTCTTTGATATAATTGATTAAGCTTTCAACTCGTTGTTCCGTCACCCATATAATATTATTCTTAAAGTCGATAATATGCCCAAGCCACCTCACTTTTTATTTTGGTATCCATTCACATTTATCTGTGCTTTCTAAAAAAAACCCGATCTTATGAGACCTTCCCTCACTACTTGCGACTGCTTGGTCGCTTCTTCCCTGTTGACAGACCCGCCAATGCCATCGTCAATATAAATTAGGTTCTTAATGCCTAAACTTCTCCATTTTTTGACGAGTGGTTTGCATAATTTGGTAAACAAAAATGGTGCCGTGGAACAACCGAAAGGAAGGCAACGGATATCAAAATCTGTAACGGCACCCTTGTACCACCATGTAAAACCAAGATAAGTATGGAATTCGTTGTTTATTTCAATATGGTGGTAAGCAGATTTAATATCATAGGTAAATACAAAGGAACCCTTGTCAAAAATATTCCTCGCTGTTACAATATCTTCCATTTTGAATTTATTTTTGAACAAAAATAAATTGAGAAAGCTCAGATCTAAAATTAATCTCAACTTTCCAGATTTATTTTCCTTAATTGACAATGGATTTACCATGTAGGGTTCTTTTCTGGCAATTTGTATGCAGCCCTTTGAAAGTAATGACTCAATTTCCGTTTCAACAAACCCCGAATGCATATGAGCAGAGACATTATCAAATTTTGCAGATATAGGAATTGATACAAAAGGTAACCTATAACCTTCTGATATAACCCCAAAATAAATTTTGAATCTGTTATAGAGTGCCAAAACTTGATCTTGTCAGCAAGCCTCCCTACAGGCGAAATTACATCTTCCTTTGCGAAAGAACAGTACCCCAAACTATATAGCACAGAAAAAGTACTTAACTGCCCAGTTTGCTGATTGGACAGGCGTTTTAACGCCGCACAACCAGCCCGCCAATGTCCGAGTTGTCCACAGAAATGGCATAAGTCCTTAGACCGGTCCCTACCAGGAGTACGCCTGATGACTGCCTCAATGTCCTGTCCGGGCACCCTAGAAGCAGTTCCCGGATGGGGCGTTGGCCCCGAAGTCCGACGTCGTTTCGCCAGAACCTCCTTTTGATCCTCCGTGGCTCTTTTTTCCGCCCTTTGGACCGCCCCCCCCCCCCCCACCATTTGCGTTGGTCGTCTTCATCCGTACATAACTCATTAAACTTGTACTCCTCTGCAACTTTCTATCCCAACTTTTCGGTATCGGCAATCAAAATCAAATTTTGCCTATCTTGAAGAAAAAATTTACCTTTTTCAAGCACAGCTTTGGCACTCTCGTATTTCTTATGCTCAATGCTTGTAGTCGCAGTGTCCATACAATCCAGAATTTTTTCGTTAAATTCATACTGCTTCTTATTCCCTTTGCGATTGAAAACTCTGCGTTCCGAAAACCGTATACGTCGCTTTTCATCAATAGTCTCGTCAGTTTTGAAAGCAACCTCTGCCTTGAATTGGTCAAACTTAACGTCAATAAGGGTACTTATTCTTTGCAAAAGCAAGTTCTCTCCCCCAACATTTTGTGTAGCTGGACTACCAAAGTCACCCACACTAACGTTGGCAGAATTCGAAGCCACAAATCCTGTATCCGAGTCTGTCATGATAGAAACGTTGGCCCAAACGCCGAGCAGAGCCAAAAATCTCCACAGCCACATCAAGAAACAATAAGTTGACGTGAAAAATCAGTTCACCGGTCCCGATTGTGAGCCTCGACTTGTAAACGCGCAAGCCTGGAATGATTTGCCCCTTACCTCACAAGGGTATTTATACGGTTACACTTACTTCACCCAAAGATTTGCTTGCCCTGAACGTACTAATTTCCGAACCGGTAAAACAATGTTTTCCACCTATACTTTGGAACCGGCGGAAAACTTTAATAATGCCTTTCGCTGAGAAGAGATATCATGGCATTCCCCACATTATTTACAAGTAACAAGGTTTTATATGACTTAAATACCTTTTCTTCTGACACAACTACATCCATATTGTATCAAATATGTAAATAAAAAGGTAATAAACTACCATGTAACCTTGTTACTTGAACAATTTTTGTGTCTCGTGGCACTACAAGGACACACAATGATTTTATATGAAAAATGTAAATCCTCTTAAATCACTCAAGACTTTTCGGTCAAATTTCACATGTTTGGAGAAAACTTTTACTTTCAAAATTTCATATACAATAAAAGTGATTTTTACTGATGATTGTGACATACACATCTCATTTTTTTTGCCAAAAATCACTTTGTTACCTTGTTCCTCCCAATAGACGAATCCATGTGCATGTTACAGTACTTCAGTAATCACGAATGCACCCAGCCTCATTGGCTTATATGTCACTAATATATATCACATATTTATGAAAATAATAATCAAATTCTCTACATAAACTCATATCATACCTCTATACAACTGTTCTCTCCTCCTAGACCATGCTTCACATATATATTTGGCAACTAACTTACTTTCTTTAGACATTAAATAAATAAACTTTTCCTCATCTGTCTGATTAAAAAATAAAGGGCATTTTGCTGCTGCAGCCTAATACAAATTCTGTCTCAAGTCATTATAAAAGTCACAGACACAAAGAAAATGCAACTCATCCTCGACAGCTAAATTTGTACACGTTACATACTCGATCATTTACAGGAATAGCTTGGTATCTACCTGTCTCTACCGACAGGGGTAGAATACCTAATCTTAACTGTGCTAGTAATGATCTTTGTAATTTTGTTAGACAAAAATCCATGTCAAATACCTTTTTAAACTTTACATATGTTCTTAATTTTGGCTTAGTAATGAGATTTTCTTCCCACTCTTTTCACATTATTTGGTATAATTTAATTGACACAACCTCCATATTACACTGTTCCCGTCTTTCATACACGTCAAGTAAATCTATTTTTTTAAATAATAGTCTGATATCCGAACTCCAATTATTATTTTTACCAAATCTGTATAAATTATATAATTTGTTAACCTGTTATCCTCTAAAGAAATAAGATTATTCCAATAAGCAAATAAATATTTAGGAAATCTTAAAAAACTCTTCTCCGAAAGCACTTGGCCAATAGGATGTATTCATAGTTAAATGTGGTCCTACTCTAACACTTATTGAGCAACAGAGGGAGCCACCTGCATCAGGGCAGATCCATGTATTAAGCATGGTCAAAAGTACTTTCTCAATAAAATGAACAACACGTACACAGAATAATCTTAAGAAAATGTATTAACACATGTTTGAAACATAAAGGATATCTAAATTGATTAGAAATGGGCTGTCTTTTCATTGAAAAGGTGTTATTTATCAATTTTTATGTAGTATATGATACAAATCTGCCCTGATCATGGTGGAAGCATCAGTCTGTTGCCCCGGCAACACAGGAAGTGAGCAGGATTGTAACTAAATATGAATGTCTCCTATTGCTTTGAAACTGCATAGGGTCACTTTTGGGGACTCCCAGACCTTAAGTTGTTCAATAGGTGGCGCTGCAATTTATTTCGATTTTTTTTTTTATTTGTGCGTTTTCGCCAACTTCTCCAAAACCCTGTCTCAGATTGTGCTGAAACTTGGTAGAGATGTTCCTTGTGGAAGGGTCACACAAGATTGTTCAGTAGGGAGCTTTGGTGTGGATCCCTGATTTTTAACGGATTTTTCAATTTGGGTACATGTTGGTCAATGCAGACGTTCCTATTGATTACAAAAAAATGTCAGTCAATTGGGGATTGCAATGGTAATTCATATTTTTAACCTGATCTCCAAAACCACCATCCAGATTCACTTCAAACTTGGTGGGGATATGTCTTGGGTGGGTGTCTACCAAGTTAGTCAAATGGTCACGGTCCAGTGATTTTTGGGGTTTTTAGGATTTTTTATTGTTGATTTTACATGCCTAATGATTACCACGCAAGTCAATGCGGATTGCAAAGTCATTTAGGGTTCGCAATATTGAAAAGTTTTGACTTCTGAGAAACTATCCACTAGATTCACTTCAAACTTAGTGGGGGTGTTCCTTGGGTGGGTATCTACCTGGTTTCTTCAAATGGTCACAGTGCAATGAATTTTGGATTTTTTAATGTTTTTTTGTTTTTTTGTTCATTTTTGCCAAATGTTCAAAAGTCTTTATCGTTGTATATACGAAGCCAATTGCTTTGAAAATGCATAGGGACACTTCTGGATATGAGGATGATACATGTACAGTAGGTGAATGACCTGGACCTCATTTCCAAGGTCACAGGGCCACGTGCATGAAATTCACTGTTTATATAGTAACTTGAGAACTATTAAGGCTAGATCATTCGTATTGCACATGCTAGTTGCCCTTAATGAGGGCCAGACTTAGCCAGTAGATGAGTGACTTTGACCTCATTTCCAAGGTCATAAGGCCACTTGCTGAAATTTTACTGTTCACCTGACAACTTGAGAGCTATTTGAAATTGGACCTTGATGTTGAACATGTTGGTTGTCCTGAACAAAGGCCAGACTTTAGACAGTACATGGGTGACCTTTACCTCATTCCCAAGGTCACTTGGACCCAGACACTTAAGTGAATTTTACTTTTCACATTGTAACTTGAGAACTGTGGCAGATAGGACTTTGATGTTGAACTTGTTTAGTGGTCCTCTATTCAAGAAAGATTTAGACCATGCATTAGTGACCTTGACCTCATTCTTAAGGTCACAGGGCCACTAACATCAATTTTACTGGTCGCGTGATAACCTGAGAACTGTTTGTACTGTGACTTTGATTTTGCACATGGCCATCTATGAAAGTTAGATTCAGAATAGTTCAGTGACTTTGACCTTATTTCTAAGGTCATAGGGCGACTTAGTCAGCTGAGCACAGGACTGTCACAGTCCTCTTGTTCTAATCCCAGTACTTATAGGTAAATGCACATTTCCTATTGATTACTATGGAAGTCAATGACCTTTCTAATACTAATTCACATTTTGGACTTCGTTGCTGAAACCGTCATCCAGATTGACTTCGACCTTGGTGGCAATGTACCTTGGGAGAGTCTACCAGCTTTGTTTAAATGGTCCTGCTCCAGTGATTTTTTAAATTTTTAATGAATTTTTTTTGGTTATTTTTTGGTGCAAATCGTGAAATATCTTCTCCAATACCGCTCACCCAACTGCTTTAATATCACACTGGGACACTCCTAGTTTTCAATTGTTCACCAGGTGGGGCTGTAATTTTATTATATTTTTTACGATTTTTTGTTTGTTTTTGCTATTTTTGACTTCTCCAGAACCGTCACTCAGATGAAGCTGAAAACTAGTGGATATGTTCCTTCTGAAAGGGTCAGATCAACACTAGGTGGCACTGCTGTGGATTTCTGATTTTAATAATTTTTTTCAATTCGGGTACTTATCAGTAAATTTACACACTTTTTCCTATTGATTACTGTGCGAGTCAATGGGCATTATGATGGGCCTGTCAATCAGATTGACTTTAAACTTGGTGGCAATATACCTTGGGTGGGTTTCTACTTAGATTGTTCAAATAGTCACGTTTCAGTGATTTTTGGATTTTTTCATATTTTTTTTTGGAAAATCTTTTGAAAAATTTTAATAGGAAAGTTTAACTTAGGAATTTCTTGTAACAGTTATTACTTAAATAGTTTTGTCTAGATTTGTGTCAAACTTGCTGGGGATATATCTTCAATAAGTGTCTACATATCTTGTGCAAGCGGTCATGCTCCAGTGATTTTTGGACTTTGACCTCATGACCTTGACCCTATTCCCAAGGTCACAAGACAACGGACATAAAATTTACTTTTCACTTGATAACTGGAGATCTGGTTTGAGTTAGGACCCTGATGTTGCACATGTTAATGTTTCTGTATGGTCACGTGAAGACCGTATATGAGAGACCTTGACCTCATTTCTGGGGTCACAGTGCAACATACATGAATTTTACACTTCATTATAACTTTGAGAACTACTTGAACTGACACCTTGAAGTTGCAGATGTTAATGTTCTTCCATAAAGGTCAGACTTACGCAGTGCATGGGTGACCCGGATCCTATCCCTAGTTTGCAGAGTGACAAGTGTGATGAATCTCTAGGTCAGGTGAGCATGGGCTGTACACACAGCCCTCTTGTTTGTAGATTGTGCATGACTTTCAGGTCATAGGTCAAGGTCACAATGCCTTGCAAAATAAAAAAGTTTTCCCTGCCACATCTTCACAGGGGTATGATTAAAGTCCATGAGACTTGGTCATTATTTACCCAGGTGAGATATCCCTTAAAACTGTTAAGAGGTGTCTTTGAAGTCAAAGGTCAAGGTCAAACTTTCTGCAGAAGAATGGTGGCCCTTTTAGAGGGGTGGGCTCTGGTGAGACACGCCTGCTCTGGGGATGCATAATGTCTATCACACTAAAAACTCTTTTAGTTATTTTCTGGGTTCATCAAGAGTGATTGCTTGATAAGTTACTTGACCACAGTAGCCAGCAAATATAATCCTAAAATATAATCCTATTGTCTGCAAAAAAGTTATGCCCCACCCCTTCCATGAAACTTGTATTTGAAGTGGGCTTTTAACTTTTGCACAGTACAGGAAAGGCATTTACCAGGAATCGGGTGCACATACTGAATACTATGACAAAAACATTTACCATTTAGGTGTCCTAACATGTTTTGTTAAGTTATAGGTCATTTACGATCTGCCAAGCTGTTTTACTTTCATATTTCCAAAGCTTTGGTAATTGTATTGTGTTATAAATAATAATAAACCCAGAAAAAGGCAATTTTTTGTTAAATGTTGATGTGTGTTTGACACAATAGCTACATCAATTACAGTGATTTGAAATAAAGTATTTCAAATTTTTATTAAATAAGACAGACATGTGATCATGTTTTAATTTAACTTTTCTATGCCGGTGATATTTTGCCAAATATTCTTCACCTCCATTTTCATTATGTATCAGACTGCAAAGGCTGATATATTATGAAGCTGGAAATCCCCCCCCCCCCCCCCGATTACATGTTGCCATGATGACAGCAACAGTTACTGTATAAAAACTATTTTAACAAGAACTTCTTCCATGTGCTAATTTCAGGATTCAAGTCTTGTACCAAGTTTACATGGGAATTGTTTAAAATAATGAGTGAAATATAAAGATATTGGTATGTGTAATGTTGTGCATCATTGCTATGGGCCGATGTAATCACGTAATGTTGACAACATGTGCCAGCTGACTGACAGTTCTAGCTTCCATACATGTTGTGCACCAGGGTGTCACAACACTGCTCCACAAACCTTTTGTGTATGGAAAAGATAATGATGATTGCAAAAATGCTTTATGGTTTAGAAACTCTCAGGGTCCAGGCTTGGCCTGTTTGATAAATAAAACCTATTAAATGACCTCGTTTGTCATACAGAGGTGGTTCATTCTGATTTAATCAGCCCATAACAGTGATGCACAAATTTACACGTACCAATAACATCCCTATATGTCACTCTTTGTAGTATAAGAAACAGGGAATCGTGTACATGTATCTGATCTGGAGAGGAAACAAAATTATAACATTTATTCTGTCCCACTAAAATCGCGTTTTACACGAGGGCAGTATGATATCCTCTCTGACTTAGTAAAATATCTAATGTTTGAAAGTGCACATTTAAATTCAGATATCCACAGTGGGTCACAGACAGCCTCTGTGCCTAGCGTGCCAAGAAAAGCTGCGTACAGATCATTTTGCTCTCCCTGAAACTACAGACACACCAGTACTTCCAACAGCCTTTTTTGAGGAATCTGAATCTGCACTACAGAGGGAAGCATGGCTTTTGTTGGGATTGGTAGAGAAACAGTGAACATTATCTACATATACACATTCTGACCAACCTACATGTACATCTTTTTCAATATGTTCAATATCAAAATTTTTTAAACTATCAACATCAGCATGCTGCAGTTGAATTGAAAAATACATGTATGCCAGGTCTCCGCTCAATGGCCATGAAAAGTTGCCCAACACACAGCCAAGTCTGCCTTAAACATTTCAAGTGGCAGGTCATGCAGTTCCAAGCACAGGCGCTCCTAACGTTCAGTCAGGCAAGCTTCCGTGCCAATATACGCGGGGGGGGGGGGGGGCAGTGGATGAAGAGGGTGGACCTGGAACATCTATGCGTTCAATAACCCACATAGGGCCATATCTGCATTAAAAATTGTGTATTCATCTGTGCAGTCAATTATTTGTGCTAATAAGATGGTGGCGGATGGGCCTAAAACCACAACGTCGTCACATATGAGCTCCTATATAGAAAGGTTTGAAACGAAGCTCTCATCTGGACCACCATCCTGCTTCACGTTTGGCATGATTTCTCCGTTTCTGAACACGCCAACAAGCTGTAACTCACCAGTTTATTCCAAAACTATTTTCTACAGGTATATCACACAGATAATCCATTACAAACCGCATATATCCACAGCAACAGGCCTATAATTGTCGAAAATGTCACACAAAATCCATTTCGGGAAAAAGTTCGACAACCTCTTTATGTCCCACAATATTTCCTAAATATTTAATATTTTGGAAATAAAGAACAGTAGGTACAGGCAGATGGAAATTTATTCGTTTAACCAATTTAGGAAGTACTAAATGAGTATGACTTTGGCATTTGTAAACTTAAATTTCTCTAAAAGATACTAACCTCATGAGAAAAGGGTATATATCCTTGTCTGTGAGAGTGATATGCCCTTCTGTCCTCCATGATTGTCGAGCGCGAGCCCCATGCTTTGTGGCAGGAAATAAATATGCATGTCTCGTATTATCTCTGAATTTCTTGTGCATGATATTTCACTAACCAGATAATTTAGGATTGTGAAACTTTCAGACTTGATCACCCTTTCTAGAGTCTTCATTAAGTTTGAAGGACAATAATTTTGACTGGATGGAAGGTCATGAGATCTGTTCTCTTAATTTCTTGTGTGTGATGTCTCTAGAACCAGATGAGCTAGTATCATTAAACCTTAACAGCTGATTACCCTTATAAAAATCTGTGAGTTCAAACATCAGCGACATTGACCTAATTTCAGGGTGAGCAGGGTCAATTCTGCTTAAATTTCTTGCATGTAATGTTAGAAGAACTGGATAAACTAAGCTGATGGGATTAGGACATATACATTTGATCATCAGCAGCAAGTTCAAAGGCCTTGACCGAATGTCAAGGTCACCAGGATCATTTTTGTGGGGTTTTTTTGCATGCAATATTTGAAAAACCAGACAAGCTAGGATCACAAAACTTAAACAGTTGATCGCCATGGTAAGAGCCTTCAAGTTGTTGAGTTCCTGCGGTAATGATTTTGTTATGGGCACCATGAAGCTATAGTGCTGCACCATGACCCATACCTTGTAAACTTTTATCACCAAACTACATGCACTTCATTATAATTACATAAGGACATAGTGCCTGTAAAAGAGAAGTGTCTGAAGAATTCATCATTATCACTCCACTGCATTACAGTGATCAATATTATTTATTATTCTTTTCTGCCTCATTTGAATTTTGTGCAAAGTTTTTTGGAAATTGTTGAATCATAGAAGCTTCAAAATTTGGGAAATCATGCTCAGAAGTTGAACTTTAGGTCTTTGCATGAAGGAAGCTGGCCACTAAATAACCCACAATGGATATGAAACCCAATTGCACTCATTTAAAACCATAATGTCACATTCTGGAGGTCACAGATACTGTTAGATTGACTAAAAAGTGTAAGACGGTGATAAATTTGGCAGATGCAGACTTCAAAAGTACCCCCCAAACGTCAGAAATCCCATTTCTGTTGTGACACATGAGGACAGACTCAGTCCCTGATTGGATAATACTTTATTTGAACAAGTACAAAGGCAAGGTGGACACTGATTATACAGGGCCAGACACTGACACAGCAGCCTTGAGCCAGACTGTACCAGACCCTGGAGGCAAGACATTGGAAGATATGTTTTGCTGCAAGCAGAAGACTTGTCCTGGATATCTCTATTTTGCCTTTCCCTCTTGAACCGGCCCAAACCAGCAGCTGGTCAAATGTCAGCTTCAGTGTTTTTGACGACTTTTGACAGTAATGGGAAACAAGTTGAATGAGAATTGTAGAAGAGAGGTATCAAGATAACATGAGCCAGGTGAACAGCTTTCCTTGGCATGGATTTGGTGTTAAGTACCCAACCCACACCAAGGAAAGCTGTTGACTGAGTCTTCATTGAAAAAGGAAGGGTTAAGCGATGTTTATTTCAAAAGTATAGCTCACTGTCCTGATGAGATATTTGCCGTAAAAATTAACTTCCGAAAACTTGAAAATGCCATTGTTGAACCATCTGCATCCAACAAAACACACTTATCTATGAAGCAGATACATATATTTGCAAACTTCCTTCCCATACTTTTGTTTTTTTTCCCTCTGACTGACATTGGGGGTGGCTTGAGGGCTATCACAGTGGAGCTGTGTCCAATCAGATGACCACATGGGCACCCATCCAACAGAGGTCACTTTTGGCTGCAGGGCTGTGTGGTCTTAATGATATTGCTTGTTAATACCAACCTAACAAAATTTAGTTTTGCAATTTTGACCAGCAGGATCGCGCAACGAGATTAAACGGTATTTTGCAGGAAGTGGGACACCACTATCAGTGGGTCATCGACAGCCATATTAAATTGTATAGACGTGAAGAAAGCGGGGACGTTTGGAAGAGTGATTTTGATCAAGTTAGAGCTGTACTGTGCCTGTGTACAATTGCAAGGTACCAGGCTGTGCTCTGATACAAATATCCATGGATGTGTGGGGTTATGTTTCACAGTTAAGCCTCTGCTGTGGTCACAATAGCATGATCATAGCATGTCCCACTTGGTAACAGCAGACCAGGGTTACTATGAATTCAGTCATGCGCATGATAGTCACGATAATTTGACAGAAGGGAGAACTAAGATTTCGTTAGGCTCCTATTCATAACTTAATCATCTCAGAGATGGTGTATATAGTAGAATGACAAATCCAGGTGTGTATCTGAACTATACTAATAAATTGTTTCAGTGCCTGGTACTACAATAACAGCCAGCTTTGTCAATAGTATAGGAAATGGAGATTCACAAAACACATCCAACCAAAATTGTGTTTAAAATCGTTTTTATTCCTGAACATTCAATTTCCCAATTTTTCTCAAAAGCAAGATTTTCCAATTTTACCTTCCCAACTTATTCATGAATTGGTTTCAATATTTATATAGAAGATGATCACTGAGGCATATATTCCCAAATGGACCTCCGCAGGGAAAAAAAATCTGTACTATTTAGCCATCAGGACAATTTAGCGTGATACAGTGGGATTTTTTTTTTTTTTTTTTTTTTTTTTTGGTAGCCAACTTAAGGCACATGTCAACAAGTACAATGTTCTGTCAACAAGTACAATGTACTGTCCTAATATTGACTGCTGCTATTGCAATCAATGCACAATATGGAAATTGATTTCTCGAGATACATCGTCTTTGGAGACCTTTCAGGTCATAAGGTGATTGGCTAAGAAGGATTGTAGATCATATCCATGTGCCAATTATGTATATCAAATGTACACCAGGCATATAGCATGTGGCCTTGTGGTTAATGTTAACGTCATAAACGTATACCGCATCATGCAGCATCTGGACAATGTTAACATCATTAAAGTAAACCAAATCATACAGCAGTGAGTAATGTTATTGTTACTGACCCAAAGAGTCCACATATTTTTATGTGCATTCGCTAACACATCTTTTCTAGCTCTGCTGAGCAAAGGTAGCAGAGCTTATGTGATCACTCGTGTCTGTCTCTGCATTCATTCATCCATCTGTAAACTTTTTGCTTGAGAGGGCTATACAGACCCCAGTTTTTAACAAAACCTCATATAAAGTTCAGGATTTATAAAATGTGTGAAAATCTATGGCACAAGTGCAGTATTATGTAATGTATGGGTCAAAATTTGAAAATCCTGTGACCAGTCTGGCATCATAATTTTTTTATGGATCTTCATGAAATTAAGTGGGATAATGGAGGGGGTCAAAATCTGGGTTGCATATGATAATAGTGGCACCATTTATACTTGGGTGGAAATAATGTGTTAAAATGTCCTGAAAGGTATAAAATTCCTATCTTGATGATTGTTGAAAATAAGTAAATTAGAGCAGACATGCCAAATTTATAGGATATATAGATCATGTCTAATGCTATTATGTTATGTAAGATCAGTGACCTTGATCTATTTTTGTAAGGTCACTTGACCTATTAAGTTGGAAGAAGTGATTTTGTAATGGTAGGGTGTAGTTTGAACATCAATGGCAAAAGGAATGCTACAAGCCATGAGGCTTCATAGGAAGAAGCATTGTGCCTGGGGCTAGATCAACAAGAGAGCACTGCATCTCTGGGTAGAAGCCTGTAACGTGACATCCCCATCACAAAGAGCCCAGGAGTGGGAGAGCTGGTTTGACCACTCACAGCTTAACAATGTTCTAGTCCACAACTTCATGGATTTCATAATCACAGAACTGGAGTGTGGCACAATTGTTAAATGTGTAGATCAGAGTCACCTCGGTGATTTGCTCAAGCCTGCAAGTTGCTTTTTCTTGTAACCTGTGTGATGAGACCTGTGCTTCATATATACTCTAGTATCTGATCAGTTCATTTATTTGGGGGGGGGGGGGTTCTCCTCTTCTTTTTTCAATTTGATAAAGGAACAAAGACAGTCATGTTTTACCCGTAATTATTTCCCCTTGGATCATAATATAATGAAAACATTGTATATGGATGTACAGATAGTGTTTATTTCTGCATGTTCATACTCATACATACTTAAAAGGGCCGACTTTCTCTGGAATGGGCACTTACCTACATTGGGTGCTTTTTAGCTCAGCTGACTTGTCAGTGGTTGAGCTTATCTTATGGTCTTTTGTCTGTTGTCATTTGTCGTCAGCCAGATTCACTCCAAACTTGGTGGCAATGTACTTTGGGTGGGTCTTTACCAAGTTTGTTCAAATGGATATGCTCCAGTGATAATGATTTTTTTTTCTTTTTTGGGGCAAATCTTAAAAAATCTTCTCTGAAACTGCTCACCCAATTGCTTTGATATCACACAGGAACACTCCAAGGGACTCCTAGTTTCCAATGCGCTCACCATGTGGTGCTGCGATTTGTTTTACTATTTTTAGCTCAGGTGATCATATCACCTGAGCTGATACCGCAGTACTTTGGGTGGGTCTTTAAATCCTCTGTCCGTCCATCGTAAAAAATTTACATTTTCGACTTCTCCAAAACCGCAGGCTAGATCTGCTCTAAACTTGGTGGAAATGTGCCTTGGGTGGGTCTCTACCAAGTGTGTTCAAATGATCATGTTCCAGTGATTTTTGGATTTTTTATGAATTTTTTTGTTCATTTTTGGGGCAAATCTTAAAAAATCTTCCTCTCAAAAACTGATTGGCCAATTACTTCCAAATTGCACAGGAACACTTCTGGGGACCCCCAGACCTTAATTTGTTCAAGAGGTGGTGCTGTGATTTAAAAAATTTTTTAATGAATTTTTGTGTGTTTTCACAATTTTGAATATGTTGCTTGAAAAAGGGTCAAAAAAGTTTGGTCACCAGGTTGCACTGCTGTGGATTCCTGACTTTTAACGATTTTTTCAATGCAGGTACTTATCGGTAAATGCACCTTTCCTATTGACTACTATGTAAGTCGATTGGCATTTTAATGCTAATTCGCATTTTCGACTTCTTCTCCAAAACTGCTGGCCAGATTCACTTCAAACCTGGTGGCAATGTTCCAAGCGTGGGTATCTACCAAGTTAGTACAAGTGGTCATGCTCCAGTGATTTTTGGCATTTTAATGAATTTTTTTGTTCTTTTTGGGGCAAATCTTAAAAACTTTCCGATGAAACTGCTCACCCAATTGCTCTGATATCACACCGAAACATTCCTAGGGACTCCCAGTTCTGAATTTCTTTCACCAGGTGGCGCTGCAATTTTTTTTTTTTTTAGGATTGTTCGTATGTTTATATTCGACTCCTCTGATACAGATTCACATTTTCAACTTCTCTGACGAAACCGTCAGCCAGATTTACTTCATACTTGGTGGCAATGTTACTCTAGTGGGTTTTCACCAAGTTTGTTCAAACGGTCAACTTATGATTCACCTCAGCACAGGATCAGTCCTGATCCTCTGATTTTTATGATTTTTGTGCATTATTGCTGTTTTCCTCTTCTTCTCCAGAACTGTTATTCAGATTAAGCTGAAACTTAGTGAATATGTTCCTTGTGGAACCATCAAACAAAGTTGTTGACTAGGTGGCAATGCTGTTGATTCCTGTTTTTTAACTATTTTTTTAAATTTCGGGTAGTTATTGGTAAATGCACCTTTCCTATTGATTACTGTGCAAGCCAAGGGCATTTTAACACCAATTCACATTTTTGACTTCTTCTCTGAAACTGTCATCCAGATTGACTTCAAACTTGGTGACCATGTACCTTTTTGGGGGTCTCTACCAGATTTATTCAAATGGTCATGCTCCAATGATTTTGGATTTTTTCTGCCTTTTTGTTCTTTTTTGGTGCAAATCTTAAAAAATCTTCTTCTCACGCAATGGCCTTGATATCACACAGGAACACTCCTGGACACTTCTAGTTCATAATTTGTTCACCAGGTGGTGCTGCATTTTTTTCTAATTTTAAATGTTATTTCATATATATTTTTTCTATTTCTTACTTCTTGGCCAGAACCGTCACTCGGATTAAGCTGAAACGTGGTAGATATGTTCCTTTTGGAAGTGTCAAACAAACTTTTACACAAGGTAGCACTGCTGTGGATTCCTACTTTTTAACGATTTTTTTTTCAATTTTGGCACTTATCAGTACTTGCACCTTTCCTATTGATTACTATGTAAGTCAATGGGCATTCTAATGCTAAGGGGCCATGTCACTTGTCACGCGTAACAGCATTTGACATTAGACCTTTTGACTTTCCCACCCCGTCCCCTCAAGGTCAAAAGGGAACCTCTGTGATACGCAACGGATCTTTTCCACGTGCATCATGAGTCTGCTCCACACCATTTTTGCTCACCTATTAATACACAGGCCTAGGACTGGTGTTCTCCTATTAAACTTGTCATTAGGCCTGTTTATCATAGAGCCGACATCGAGTTTATATATTGACTCTAATAAGCATTGTTTATTTATTTATATTGAGCAACTTTTCACTTCCAATCTTTATGACAAGATGGCGGGTTTTGTCTCTGGCCTAGCCAGAGAGCAAACATTGGGCATGTATTATATATGTATTTATAGTTGACCCACAAGGACAAAAAGGACAACTATTTCTTTCATTTAAGACTGCGTCAACAGCTTTCCTTCACACACTTTGTGCAAAGTGCAACAAGAAAAGCTGTAGACTGAGACCATGTTTTCTGAAACTGAATTTAGACCAGCCATGTTGGTACTTGAGTGAAAGGTCTTTCCACGTAGAATTTGAATATCAAATTATAACATGGGTATAAATCATCTTCCCTACTAAACTGTATTAAAAATACACCTTGACACCTAATTATTTAACAATTTTACACTGAGCATTTATGACCAGGAGAAAATACACCTACACCCCTCTTTCCCTCTTTGAAATTTTGGCTTGTGTAAAGGCATGTGGAATGCATAGAATGCGTGATTCCAACACCATTTACCCTAGAATGAAAAAAAATAATGGTGGAAATACTTGTCAAAGTATGTTTTTGAAGTGTTTATTGGTTTTAAACCCTTAAATTGTTATATTATATATTAACAGCTTTCCTGGGCACACTGACGATGCTTAATGCTCAGAGCGCACCAAGGAAAGCTGTTCATTAGGGTTTAAAACCTCTTTGCAATATTCACTCCAATTGTTTTCTTAAAAGTGCAGGAAAAGAGACCCTGTTCCGGTTTCAAACGCACAGTTGGTATATATATCTATTATAAAGTTAATAATACAAAAGCTCAGTGGAACAGATTCTATACATATACCAGAAACATTATGAATACAGTGTATATAGGGATGGTAATGTGGCAACATATGTATATTGGTCGACCTGGAACTCGCTCCATTTTCTGATTTTTTTTTCTCCCTTTCATATTCGGTGTCACGCTTTGAGCAAATTAATGTCAACAGGTAATGATCCTCACACCTCCTAACGTCAAATGCCGTTAAGCGCGATAAGTGACATGGCCCCTAATTCACCCTTTTGACTTCTCCTCCAAAACCGTCATCCAGATTGACTTCAAACTTGGTTGCAATGTACCTTGGGTAGGTCTCTACCAGATTTGTTCAAATGGTCACGTTCCATTGATTTTTTTTTTTTATTTATTTATTTTTTTTTTTTTTGTTGGTAAATCCTAAAAAGTCTTCTCTGAAACTGCTCACTCGGTTGCTTTGATATCACACAGGGACACTCCTAGTTCTGAATTTGTGTGCCAGGTGGCACTGCAATTTATTCTATTTTTTATGTTTTTTGGTATGTGTGTGGTTTTTTTGTTTTTTTGGGTTTTTTTGGGGTTTTTTGGGGGGGTTTTTTGTTGTTGTTTTTTGTTTGTTTGTTTGTTTGTTTTGGGGGTGCTTTTTTTGCTGTTTTTGACTTCGTCTCCAGAACCATGGAAGGGTCAAACAAAGTTGTCGCTAGGTGGCACTGCTGTGGATTTCTAATTTTTAAAGATTTTTATTTTCAATTCAGGAACTAATAGGTAATTGCACCTGTCCTATTGATTACTATGTACACATACATGTACAGTGTATGCCCATCCCAAGTCCATGATGGCAGTATGGATAATAACGATCCACCTCACAGACATGCACTGTCTTGCGGCTTCTGGAATGTTAATGGCTGGTCGAAGGATGATAACTCAGATAATTACAGATTAAAACAAATGTGCATACAAAATCTGGATATTATTGGAGTTGCCGAAACAAAACTGCGTGTCGGTGAAACCCTCCATGTCCCAGGATATAAGTTTATAGCGCATAACCGTTCGGCGCCGCACGTAAATGCCAGAAGTGGATCCAGAGGTGTTGGAGTACTGATCCGAGAACCTCTCTATGATACATACAACCTCAGTGTTGGTGACGACACGTATGAGGGAATACTGTGGGTACACTGCGCCTCCAAACATGAGGATTTCAAGTTCCACTTGGTGTGTGTTACCTCCCACCTGAAAGCTCCAGTCGTAACGTTGATGCAGACTTTTTCCTGGACACGTTGACACAGGTCTATATGTACCAGAAGGAATGCGATTTTCTTATCTGTGGTGAATTTAACACTCGCATAGGGAACTGTGCAGACTTAATTGAGGAGTAGACCAGATTCCTCATAAAGAAGTGATTGACTTTACAGTGAGCTCATACAAGGACAAATTTATTGACTTTTTACTAAGTGCAAACTGCTGTGTGCTTTATGGTAGGTCAGATTTTTGTGTTAAAGATGATTTCACATCCATTTCGCACAGAGATTTTGATGTAGTTGACTACACTATTGTGCCACATGAAAGTTTACAAAGCTGTGATGAATTTAAGGTATTACGTGCTAAAGATATAGTTAATGATATAGCGGGTCTAGGTTTTGTTAACCCCCATCATAATATATACCTGACCATTCCCTTCTTACATGGAAATATCATGTACCAGTTCCCAGCGATGCCTCACCGGAAAGCGATATTTCTTCAATAGGAAAGCCGGTAACCAAATGGAACGTTCAGAGCATTAAGAATGACTTTTTTCCTCCACAGATATACCTAACAAAGTAGATGTTCTGATTGTTCAATGTGAAACTTCTGATGATATAGAAGATGTTTATAATCGTTTCTGTAATGTTTTACACTCTGAAATGGATGAGAAGTTACAGAAAAAAGTTATATCTATTCAGTTTGGTTTATCAAATAAACGTTGACGTATAAAAAAGCCTTGGTGGTCAGATGAGTAAACGGTAAGCAGGAATAATGTTTGTCAAGCACAGAAAAAGTGGTAGAAAGCCTCTGGTCCTCATAAAGCAAATTTAAAAGCTCAAATGAAGGTGTTGCAAAAACGTTTCAATAAATTAGTTCAAATTAGTAAACGTAGATATTGGAAGCATATGCAGCTTAATATACTGAATATGCAATCGAGTAACCCCAAGGATTTTTGGAAATTTATCGGTAAGTAGGGTATAAACCAAGAGTGGAAGAATAATATACCTTGGGAAGCCATTGACAAGGAAGGTTTGCCCAACAGGTTAAAAGAGTCTCTGTTAAATAAGTGGAAAAACGATTTCAGTTCTCTGTTGAACGACACTGTGACAGTTACAGGCTTGGCTGAATACGCAAATACACAACATGAGCCGGTCATCTCAAGTGAGTCAGTGAACCTTGACCCAGGGTCACTAAACAATGGTACATTTATAACCTTTTGAGGAAACATACAAGGCGCTGTTGAGAGCAAAATGTGGTAAAGCCACAGGTTAAGTTTGACAAGTTTTATTTGCAGTCCATATTCAGTACAAATGACTGTTGTTCCATGGAGGCTCATAACAATATTAAAACAAAGAGAATATAAAAGGTAAGTTATATATACAGAGAAATATAAATTAGGATAATAAGATGTGACCCACAATGATGGATGGTATGGGGTGGTTAATATGGAAATGGATGCACAGGGAGTATGATAATAAATAAGTTGCAGGTCAAATATAATTAAAACCGTTCTACATTTTTGAATATGTGACCCACAATGTTCTTTTTAAAACTGTAACAAGAGCGCACATCACGGATATGCTGGGGTATGGAATTCCATGTCTTATTACCTATAACTGTGAGGGTTTTAGATGAAAATGATTTTGGATGGAGAGTTTTATAAAGCTGGCCCTTGGCGGCAGATCGGGTATTATATTTGTGTGCGGAGGCAGCTGGAGTAAAGTATTTGGATAGGTACTCAGGAGTCTGGTTATTAATTATTTTCCAAAGGAATACAGAGTAGTTATAGAACATTCTCTGTTTTATACTCATCCAATTTAAGGTGTCCAGCATATCCGTGATGTGCGTTCTCGGGTGACATTCAAGAATAGTTCTCATTGCCCTATTTTGTATACGTTGTAGTTTAGTTAAGTCTTGTTTGCGCAGACTGGTACTCTAGACTGTGCTACAATAGTCAATGTGGGGTAGAACCAGGGTATTGAAAAGGGTAATTTTTACATGAGGCGGTACAAATTTTGCAGCTCTTGTAAAAATACCCATTGCACGTTTTAGTTTACTAATCAATGTGTCGAACTGTTCAATATATGTCATATTAGAATCCAAAGTAATGCCGAGATATTTGCAAGAATTTAGTTGTGTAACCGATTGTTCCTCCAAAATTAAATTTAGATCACTATTTTCAGGTTTCCGTCTTTTGGAGTGTATCAACATACTGTTAGTTTTACCTATGTGTAGGCTAAGTTTATTTGCCCTTAACCAGTTTGCTACATGTAGCAAATCTGTGTTAAGGGCAGTGGAAACCACATTGACATCAGAATTTGAAAAATAAAACAGAGTATCATCGGCATACAAATTGATGGTTGAGTGTTCGAAGCAGGTACCAATGTCATTCATATATAAGATGAATAACAGCGGACCTAGGATCGAGCCCTGAGGGACACCAGTAATGATAGTTTTAGGTTCAGAAAGGTTGCCATTGATACAAGAAATCTGCTGCCTCTCATTTAGGTAGCTTCTGAACCATTCAAGAGAAGTATTCCTAAAACCGTAGTGGGCCAGCTTACTTAGTAAAATGCCATGATCAACAGTATCAAACGCTTTTCTTAAGTCGAGTGCTATTAGTCCAACGCAGTTTCCCTCCGCAATCTCACTGAAGGCGAATTCAGTGAAGTTGTGAAGGGAAGTCTGCGTTGGATGTTTGGGTCTAAAGCCTGATTGCTGGGTTGCTAATATTTTATGTTCAGAAAGATAGATGTAAAGTTGATTATGAACAATCCGTTCAAGGATTTTAGAAATCACAGGTAAGATGGAAATGGGGCGAAAATTTCCAGGATCAGTTTTAGGACCTTTTTTATGAATAGCAGATACCCTGGCCATTTTCCATGGATCAGGGAAGGTACCTGTAGACAGTGACATATTAAAGATGTATGCCAGACTGTTGGAGATGGCCGGGGAGGCCATCTTCAACAGTCTGGCCTGTATATTATCAAGTCCGGTGGCTTTATCTCTTGGTAAACCAGCCAAGAGTTTGGCCACATCATGGGAAGAAACCCTTTGAAAGGCAAACCTGCCAGGGGGATGTGGATAGAGTTTAGAGAGATAGTCTAGGGCAGAGGTAGAAATAGGTTGTATTTGTTGAGATAATTTTGTTCCAATTTCGATGAAATAGTCATTGAAACAGTTAGGTATCTGCTGAAAGTTAGAAATAAGAGTTTCGTTGATGTAAAGAGAAGTAATGGAGTTTAGAGAGCACTTAGGTAAGAGTCCTTTGAGTAATTTCCACATTCCTCTGGCATTACCTTGGTTTTCATTAATACCATTTGTAAAGTAATCAGTTTTGGCCTGTCTTACAAGAGAGGTTACACGATTTTTAAACTTCTTATACAGAGCCCAATCTTCCTCTCTACCAGTAATAATTGCCTTACCGTGGAGCTGGTCTCGTGTCTGTTTAAGAGTTTCGATTTTATCATCATACCAAGGAATTTTAGTTTTTGAAGCTCTGAATTTTTTTTAAGGGAGCATGACTATTGGCAATTTCATCAAATAAATACTTCCAAACAGACCAGGTGTCATTGATGTTATCTAAACATTCGATAACATGCCACGGGACCAAATATAAATCTTCAAGAAACTTTTCCGGTACTAATTTTTTGAAATTCCTGGACGTAATGAACCGATGATTTGACTTCTGAAATTTTGAATCTAAAATAATGAAATTCATGAGGTGATCTGCAACAGACACGACACCAACTCCAGCAGTGTAGTTTTTTATATTTGTAATGGTAAGATCTATTATTGTGGAAGATGCATCAGTGATTCTAGTGGGCACCCTGATGACCTGCGTCATACCGTATGTTGTGACAATGTCATCAAGTTTAGATGCCGCTGAGGATGAATTGGAAATATGGGTGTAATCAATATTAAAATCACCTGTCAAAACTTTATCAATTTTGTGATTATCAAGCCATACTAAAAGCTCTTCGAGATGGCCATAAAAATCAACAGTGGATCGGGGATGTCTATATAGGACTGTTAGTAAAAGTGGTTTGCGATTTGTTCTGTAAATTTGTACACAAATATTCATGAGGGAGGGGTGAATTAGGTCAGGTATTTCTTGGTAAGATAATGCATCACTGATATATACACCCACACCCTGAGCACCACAAAAGTTTGAAGGTTTATCACGCCTGCAGAATGAGTAACCTAGGATGGTTACCGATTCTGTAGGTGTGTCTATATTGAGCCATGTTTCTGAAATGGCAAGAACGTCTGGTTTAAGTTTATTGCAGATATATGTAACTTCATCAAGGTGGTATAAAAGTCCTCCTTGGCCAGTGTTGATATGGCCTATTTTCAGTCCTTTGGATTGAATAAATTTATCGCAACCATGAAAGATATTGTTGCGCTTAGGACATGAGGTAGAAGTAAAACTCCTTGAGTTAATATGGTCATCGTTGAGAGAGTTGTGGATTGAGAAATTAAAAGAGTCATTTGTATCATTAAAAAATGAATCTGAAAAGGGTGGCAACATACAGAAATTACAGTACCAGTCCTTGTCAACCATGTTTCTATACGTAGGTAAGTCCATATTGATACATTTGGTATGAAACCATGTGTCACAAGAGTCACAGGCAATACCATGTTGGTTTCTTCTGACAGGTTTGGTACAGTGTCCACATGGGTGTTTCCAGTTTGGGCCTGGATTGGTCGCCACATCACCAGCAGTCAGTAATAAAATCAATAATGAATGAAAAGTATCTAAGTCTGTGCGTAGGTAAAGTTTACAATTTGTCCCATGGGCACGAGTCACAGAGGTAAAACTTGGAGATGCCTGGTATAAAATGTTCATAGATTCCCAGGAAATATGATTAAAATCCTTGTGGAACATACATGGATCCATAAATTCTTGGGTATGTTTTATAGGATGATGGCTTACAGAGACATCTGGTGTAGTAAATCTAAATAGAATTGCAGTCAGATGTATAACGAATGTAGCCATGGTTGTCATAATCCAAGGGCAATGGTCTGCAAAAGTCATATAATAATGAGCGTGGCAGCACTGAAGGGCATCAATTAGACAAGTTGGCCAAAAGAGCCACTAAAACATATGAGTGAAGTAAAAGCCAGTAAAAGTCCATAAAAGTCAGCTGTATCCACTGACAAGTCAAGATGATAATATGATAATATACCGGTAGAAGTTCTGAAAAATGATAATGCTATCCGTTTTCTCCATGTTTTGTTTCATAAATGCTACGAAACGGGCAGTCGTCCGTCCATATGGTTGAAAGGTATCATTTACCCTATACCGAAGGATTGTACAAAAGACAGAAGAGTACCATTGAACTATCGTGGTACTTGTATCACTCTTGCGTCTGCGGTATATAAGCTCTATCGTAGCGTCCTTGAATACCAGGCTAGTTAAGTGGGCAGAGGATTACGATTTAATTGCCGATGAACAAAACGGTTTTCGTGGAGGGCGTAGTTGTCTATATCATCTTGGTTCTCTCACTACAATTATTGAGAATAGAAAAGTAAAGAAACTAAGTACATTTGCTGCTTTTGTAGATTTTTCTAAAGCGTATGATAAAATCAATAGGGACAGACTGTGATTAAAACTGGAAAGGTTTCAGATACCTTGTAAGATGCTGAGAACTTTACGTTCCCTATATAATGATGTGAAATGTGCTGTACGCATTAATAATGTTAACACAGAATGGTTTGATGTTAACAGTGGCCTAAAACAAAGTTGTTTGATCTCCCCTCTACTATTTAACCTGTACATCAGTGATCTTATGACTGAAATCAAACGTGCTGGGAAAGGTATCAACATAGGTGATGAACATGTTAGTATATTATTGTATGTAGACGACATCGTCCTACTGGCGGAGACGGAAAGTGATCTACAGGTGATGTTATGTAGCCTGGGTGCTTGGTGCCAAAAGTGGTTAATGTCTGTCAATACGGATAAGACCCAAATAGTTCATTTTAGGCACCAGTCTATGATTAGATCGTCCTTTGATTTTAACTTTTAAGAGAAAACCTTAAATGTAGTTTCCTTTTATAAGTATTTGGGGTTATACCTCGATGAATTTCTTGACTATGGCGATACAGCCAAAATGGTAGCTCAATTTGCTAATAGAGGCCTTGGTGTTCTCATTGCGAAGTCAAAGGCCCATGGTGGTATGCCGTATGATACTTTTACTTACCTTTATGACTCAGTGGTTCAACCGATTATTGATTATGGTTCTGCCATTTGGGGAACACATGAATTTGCTTGTATTAACGCTGTTCAATATCGTGCTTTAAGATTTTTTCTCGGAGTTGGTAAATATACACCCAATGTTGCTGTGGCCGGGAACATGGGGTGGAAATTCTTTGGGGCTTATCCCAATTAAATAACTGGTGTTCTCGTGTAAGAAAAAAGTTTAACGACTTATCAATGCAACATTTAGGCAACGTGAATTACCAGTTTGATTCAGACGAGGTTTTACATGGTATGGATGTGGTTTTAGAGGAAATAATGGAACAGCTTTGGTTCGCAAAACTACAAAGAGAGGAAGCGGTCAGAGGTCAGCGGAGAAATAAATTACGAACATATAGATTGTTTAAAAAGGATTTTGGTACGGAACATTATGTTAAAAAAATATGTGCCCCGGGAAAGAGAAGTGCTTTAGCAAAGTTTTGTTGGGGCCGTATGGTTAACTTGCCGAGTACCAGAGTGAATAAACGTGTGTTTCTTTGGGGCTTATTCCAATTAAATAACTGGTGCTCTCGTGTAAGAAAAAAGTTTAACGACTTATCAATGCAACATTTAGGCAGCGTGAATTACCAGTTTGATTCAGACGAGGTTTTACATGATATGGATGTGGTTTTAGAGGAAACAATGGAACAGCTTTGGTTCGGTCAGAGGTATAAAATTACAAACATATAGATTGTTTAAAAAGATTTTGGTACGGAACAGTATGTTAAAAAAGTTTGTGCCCCGGGAAAGAGAAGTGCTCTAGCAAAGTTTCGTTGTGGTGTAGCCCCTATAAGATTAGAAACAGGTAGATACGAAGGCCTGCCTGAGGACGACAGACTTTGTCCTTTCTGAAATGAGGTGGAAAGTGAAACGCATGTAATTTTAAATTGTGAACTTTATCCCGATTTAACAGTGGATTTGTTGAATTTAGCCGCATCAACCTTGAGGAATTTTTCAAATCTAACCAAAAATGATAAATTAGCATTTTTACTTTCCGAACCAAATAGATGTGCTTTAACTGCCAAGACCTGTAAGGAGATTTTAGACAGAAGGTTATGCTTTTTACGTGTATTATGAGTTCTGTAATCTAACACGTCATCCTTTTTATTTTATTTTATGACTGATCTGTGTATTATTATCTGTTTGTTTGTACTGTAACTTCAGTGCCACCCCACCCCCCTTTTCTCTTGTATGCGTCTGGTGATATGATTTCCTGTTAGTGTAAATTTTGTCGCGTCGTCGTACCGATGATGCTGTTATATAATATATGTTACTTATTTTTTGTCTCTTGTCTCTAATATCTCGTTTGGAGAGGCCTGTGTGCTTTGTTTTCCATGTTTGTGTATTTGTATTTTTTTTAACTTCTATGTATATAGGGTGAGATACTAATAAAATATCTATCTATATATCTGTCTATCGAGCTATGTATGTATGTATGTATGTATGTATGTATGTATGTATGTATGTATGTATGTATGTATGTATCTATCTATCTATCTATCTATCTATCTATCTATCTATCTATCTATCTATCTATCTATCTATCTATCTATCTATCTATCTATCTATCCCTGACAAGACTTTGTCAATAAAAAAACATTATTTCACAACCAATTTAGAATCTAGAAATTAAGTTGCCTGCACCTCATCTTCATTCAGTCTACAATGCGGCAATGCATGCTGATTCCTAATGATAACAATTTATATTAGGCAAGCTGTGTGGTTGCACATTTTAATATCAGCCTCCACAGCAGGGGCTTCCTATGTTTGATTGCATGTTACATCAACCACCGTAGCTTCACCTTGTGCAAAGATGCATAACATAATAATAGGCTATATTTGTTCATAATTTCATCAGACAGAAGCTAAAATACTGGTACAAAATGTTTACCAAGCCGTAAAGAATAATAATGGGTTTTATTTTGCTGTTATAATGTGACTAAAAGTAGACGGCACTTGCAAAAACACAGCAAAGTATGTCTGCATATGTCTAAAATACTGATAAGGACCCATTGCACAGTGAAATCCCTTTTCAAGTGTAGCAACTTTAGATGTACAATCCTCTTCTGAATGTACAATTTGTTCGGGTTTAAACATTTATCTTATTTTACAAAAACGATTGAAGGATAGGCTATGCCTATATGAACCCCTTTTGCAAGGAACAAACAAAGTAAAAAAAGTAAAATAATGCGGAAAAAACAAAGAACAGTGTACAGGTGAAGGGGAAAATACAATGAAACTTAACATTGACTATGAACTCACAAGCAGAAAGTAATATGCCACAACGACAAAGCAGATAGGAAATACATTAGAGCAAGGAAGGTAGAGTACCCCCCCCCTCCCGAAAAGAGATAGTAAATACATTAACAGTTGTGTTGCTTGATCGGGGGAGCTGAGTATTGTGTTGTGATGATTTGACAGGTTACTTTCAAGAGTTCTGCAATTTGTGACATTGCAAAAAGGGCAGCCCACCCAGGGGCGGCCACTCATCCCCCTAGATCTACTTCAATTTTCCCGCTGTTGACTCTGAAGGACAAAAACTAAAACACCAGAAAACTATGACTTTTCCTACAGCATTTATAAAGACCCTTGCGCTATATTGCCACACATTACACATTGTCCACAAACTAGGGTTTTTTTTCTTCAAGTGTAAACTTTTGTCATGTTTTCCCGCCACTCAGTGGAACCTCCATGCTCGTTTGACGGTAATCGAAATGGTGCCGCCACGGCTGTCCTTCTCGTTTAAAACAGGGACCTACTTTGAAAACGACACATATTATAAGAGTAAATCCCACCAAGAGAGCTAGGGACGGCCACAGCATGGCATGTATCACCGTGTTCCTGGTGACAACCTCAATGATGGCATAAGACAAGTCTTGTGGATGATAATAGCACTGGAATCTTGTGCCTATTTGTCCGTACTCGTCATAAAATTCCTTTACAGCCAACACATTCCGCTTCAAGTCACGGCCGCAGTAATGAAATGAACACTGTAAAATAGAAAAGGAGATTTATATCACTGGCAGCAATAAGAGAGAGAAACTAGAAAAGAAGATTTGTTTCAAAGCAAATGTGTTTGTCAGCCTCAAAAGTTGTGAATACTAAATGCTACAACTTTTGTCCTTTGGTACTTCACATTCCAGTACGCTTATGGCTCGATGAAAATTTCAGAGTCCAAATGAGCTTGGCCTTTTACCTTGAGAGGTCATATGTAAATTACAAAAACGGGCAGTGCTGTAATACCTACCATTTGAGCCCAACCTGACTGAAATTAGATGTAAATTGACCACGTTATGGCTAGATAAAAATTCAAAGGCCAAAATGACCTTTATTTTTTACATTTAGAGGTCACATACAAACTACAAAAAATGTACAATGTTACAATATCTACAACTTAGGCTCAACATGAAACAAATTATATGGAAATTAACCAAGGTAGGGCTAGATGAAAATTTCAAAGGACCAAATTTCCAAATGACCATGACCTTTAGTGGTTACATGTGATTACAAAAATGTGCAGTGTAATAATACCTAAAATTGGAGACCAACATGATTCGAATTGGATGAAAATTGGCCGAGTTAGGGCTGAATGGAAATTTCAAAGGTCCAAATGACCTTGACATTTGACCTTTAGAGGTTCATATAAACGACAAAAATGTGCAGTGTTACAATATGCCTTTTTCAAGCCCAGCATGAAACAAATCAGATGAAAATTAACATTAAAAAAAGTTATGGCTTGATGAATATTCCAAAGGGCCAAATAACCTTGACTTTTGACTTTAGCGCTCAAATGTTTCTTTGCAAAAATGTGCAGTGTTACAATATCTACAATTTAAGCCCAACATGATAAAAATCGGATAAAAACTGACCAAGTTTCAGCTGGAAGAAATTTTTAATGGCAAAATGGCATTTGACCTTTGTCCTTCGAGGTCACATGTAAATCACAAAAATGTGCCGTGTTTAAATACCTAAAATTGAAGGTCCAAATGACTTTGATCTTTGACCTTAAGAGGTCACATGTAAATTACAACAATGTGCAGTGTTACAATATTTGCAATTTGAGCCAAACATGATCAAAATTGGATAAAAATTGACCATGTTATGGGCAGAAGAAATTTCAAATGGCAAAATGACCTAAACCTTCCTTCCTTCCTTCCATCCTTCCTTCCTTCCATCATGCACATTTGTCTTAAATGTATATTCAGACCTCATTATTATGTTTTCTACAACTTGTAAAGGTGTCATGTTCACTAATCATCAAATGTTTGATAATTATTGTGCATATGGAATAAGATATGGTAGTCATTCTATTTTTACACATACATGTATAGTACAGTCTGGTTTGGTTTACCACCGCATATCTGTTATGACAATTTTAAAACTGTGATGTAGGCCGATTTGAACGTATCTTCATATATATTTGACGATATACTTTTGTGGTTTATTTAAAAGGAAAATAACTATACTGTTCTTCCAATTTTTTGTGTAAACAGAAACATATTGGGTTAATGTATGCATGACATTGGCTTGACAATGAAATAATTTTTTTAAATGGTTGGCCAAGGATCGATTTGCTGCATGATTTATTCTCCTTGACCTATACTAGGGTGGTTACTTTATCAATGTGCTCTTTTGTAAAATAATATCAGATATACAATGATAATGTTCAATAACATTATATAGTCCTATCTTTTAGGTAGGACTTCAGTATAGTCCTATCTTAGTTAGCTTATGTCTGGATTCAGTTTATCACTGGTTTACACTGACTGGTGATATAAATAGGGCAAACCTATGTTTGTTTTTGGTATTTTCTGTTATATTGAGACAATGCATTGGTTTGTAATGTGCCTCAAGCTTTCTTATACTTCATACTTGCTATACACTTTGTGTGAAATGGTCGCTCTTTGTTGTCAACGTTTCAGGGAAAGCAAGTCCCCTTGGTAAGTCGCTCTTACCTCAATGGTTTGGAATGCAAATGTAAATGCGAGATATACATGTATGTACCTTTTTGTTAGTGAAGCCTCTCTCAACTGTGTCAGGAATAAGGACAGGGAGGTCTCCCTCTGTTAGTGGCTCCCCGCCTGTATTCATTTATATTGTTTGTGCTGGCATAACATATATAATACACATGAGTATGGCACATATACTTTTCTTCCCCCCCCCCCCCCCCATTGTTTGATTGGAATTCCTAGATTTCAACTCAAGTACACATTGGAAAAATGTTCTAGGGTACGGACTGTAATGGTCCCAATCCCAGCCACAAAATTTATAAGTATCACTGTAATTATCGATTTTTGATAGAAGGCAGATAACTCTTCCTTTGTGTTAGATTGCTTGACCATGTGACAGCGATACTTAAAATATCCACATGACCTCTTGTTTGATTTTGATTGTTTTAGTCCTGTATGTTACATGTTTTTCGTCCTGGTCTGGTGGCATTTACACTTTTCTCTTAGTTTGCAAACGTATAAAGAACTCGCTTATGCCAGAGGCCACATCTTTGTCTAATTGTAAAACGTCATGTATTGTCTTTGATCATTTCTGTATGTTTCATATATGCAATAACTTCAAAGCAGGACAAGCATTAATCATAACTATCTCTGGAAAAGCAATGCAAAATTTAGGCATATTATCATTTAATGTCACAGGTCTAAGACACCCACAGAAAAGAAAAGAAATGTTTATGTGGCTTTGAAAGAAAGAACACTATATTTTTTCTACTGCAAGATGTACACGGGATTGAGGACATCGAAAACAGTATGGTATGCAGAAGGGCGGGCACACACCAATTTTTCTCATGGCACAATGATGCTAGTGAAGTTGTTTTTTTTTTGTTTTTTTAAATAACTTTGATCATTAAACACATGAAATAATTATGATGAGTCAGGCCGTTACATTATTTTGGACAACCATTCCAGGAAAGAGAATAACTTTGGCAAATATCTATGGAAGTAATACAGATTCAGCTAAAATATATTCAAAAATAATATAGCAGATTGAAAATGTAGATAATGATAATAGAATTATAGGAGATGACCATAATTTTGTGCTAAGCGTAAATAAAGTTAAAGAGAGGGAAATCCGGTAACCAATACAAAAACACAAGAAGTAGTTCAAGTATGGATGGAGGAGTCAGATCTGGTGGATATATGGAGAGTGAAAAACCCAGATATCTTCAGATCAACATGGAGAAGGAAACAACTGACCCCAATACAATGTAGGCTTGACTTCTTTTAAATTTCATTCGGTCTAACTGGTTTGGTTTGTGGAACAGATATTTTACCAGGATATTAATGTGATTATTCAAATGGTAGTATAAATTTAAGATGTAAGATAAGTCAATGTGGACCTGATTTTTGGAAATTAAATTGCTCTCTCTTACGAGAATTGGATTATGTGCAAGAAATTAAACAATATATTGCAGAAATTCATGAAAAATACCAAAACGAAAATGATATTATGATTTGGCAGATGATCAAAATGAAAATCCGTGCAAACACTATGCAAATTTCAGGAAAAAAGAAACGAGACAAGAAAAAGAAAGGTGACGATTTTGAGGAAAAAATAACACATCAACAGACCTACAGACAGAAATCGATAATACTAAAATTGAATTAGAAACAGAATTAAAATATATGGTAAATGGATCAAAATTACGTTCAAAAATAACATGGTATGAAGAATGAGAAAAACCAACGAAATATTTCTGTAATTTAGAAATGAAAAATTACAATGATAAAGTTATCAATAAATTATGGGTCCAAAATAAAACAATTACAAACACCTGTGAGATTTTAGAAGAAATTAAGAAATTTAACAGAATTTATACACAAGCGAAACAGATTCCCATTTTGAAATTAATTGTGAGTTGTTCTTCACTGAAAATGTTAGAAAAGTTACAGAAGACCAGAAAGAAAGTTGTGAAACGGGAGATAACTGAGACCGAAATGTTGAATGTATTAAAAAATTGTAAATCTCCTGGTTCCCATGGTTTTCCGGCTGATTTCTATAAAGTGTTTTGGAATGATATCAAAACTTTCTTTACTGAAAGCTATAAATATGGCATGTCATAATGGTATATTATTAAAAAATTAAACACAGACTAATTTCTGTGCTGCCAAAGAAAGTTAAGAATATTTTAGAATAAGCAACTGGAGAGCTAAAACATTGATTAGCCAAGATTATAGATTAGCTTCTCAATGCATTGCCTGTAGGATCAAAGGGTTCTCCCAGATATTATTCATGAAGATCAAACTGGCTATATTAAAGATAGATATATTGGGGAGAATATCAATATAATCATGAATTTAATAGATTATATTGATGAACAGGATATTCCTGATTAGGAACTTCAAAGAAAACAGAATTCAAGGTTGCAGGATGGTTAAAATTTAGATGGACATCAGACTATGTTACAATCCTAGACGTTTAAATCATTACAGATAAAGATGAAATGGGAAATATGAACTATAGACCAAATATTTAAAAAATTATGAAAGTGCTAAGTTCTTGGGATAAGAGAAGATTGTCTTTAATAGGAAAAACATTAGTTGTAAAATCGTAAGCATTGTCACAGCTCCTCTGTTTTGTTTCAGTGATACCTAATCTAAATGACAAAAATACAAAAAGAATTAGAAAATTTACTTTATAAGTATCTTTGGAATAGTAAACCTTATGAAATTAAACGTAAATATGTTATAGCCCGAACCAAAGATGGAGGATAAGGGTTTCCACATATAAAAACTCAATTTACTGCATTTAAATGTGCGTGGATCAAAAGATTGCTTTCCGGTTCACCAGCTTTGTAAAAACAACTTGTACTTTTAAATTTACCATGTCAAGATAAATATTTGTGGAACTGCAATTTAAATGTAAATGATGTACCTCATGTTTTTGCGAAACTTAAAAGTGTTTCTGGAAGGAGTTATTGAAAGCTGGTGTCAATATAATTACCATGTTCCAAGTACAGAAAAGGAAATTTCAAAACAAGCAATTTGGATGAATTCTCATATCAAAATAGAACATAAAGTCACCTATTATAAAATCTGGTGTCAAAAAAGAGCAAAATATATTCATGATCTGTTAGGAGAAGATGGCAGTTTTTTTTATCAGTTGATGATTTCAATAGAAAATATGGATTGAATGTTAATTTTGTTATGTATTATGGTGTTTTATCGGCCATTCTAAATGGTTAGAAACAAATACTGAATGCTATTATAATTGATGAAGTGACAAATGAAATTTTAGAAAGTAATTTAAAGAAAGTAAGTAAAAAGGCTAAAGTTCCTAACTATGTTTATCCTATTGTATTGCAGAAAAAAGGTTGAAAGCCAAAACACAAGTAATCGTTAAATGGCAAAATGAGTTAACTACTGATATTGATATTGAAGAAGAAGAAGAAGAAGAAGAAGAAGAAGAAGAAGAAGAAGAAGAAGAAGAAGAAGAAGAAGAAGAAGAAGAAGAAGAAGAAGAATGGTTTCATTTTTTTTTAAATATTTCACATGAAGCATCCATATCAAGCCAAATAACAGAATTCCAGTTTAAATTTTGACACAAGAGTATTTATACAAATGATACGTTGCATAAGTGGAAAATAGTTGACTCAGATAAATGTATATTTTCTAAATCACATACAGAAACCTTTCAACATTTTTCTGGGAGTGTGAATTTAGTGAGAAATAAATTAAATGAATTTTTTAGACGTTGCAGCAATGACATGGTGAATACAAGATCCTTTTCTGTGAAAGAAGTCGTTTTTTGGGAATATCAGTTTACCACCTATCCTTAACTACATTTTTGTACTTGGCAAGAAGTTTTTGTATACATGTAAATACAAAGAACTTGTTCCTAATGTTCAGTTTTGATACTTGTTTCAAAAGCATTCAACAAATTGAAGAAAATATAACCCTACGTAAAGGAAAAATATCCAACCATCAAAGAAAGTGGGATAACTTTAAGTTTACACTTTAAAGCTTTCTGAACATATGATTTGTAAACAACTTACTTATTCAGTTCTGTATATTTAGTTTCTATGTCATAGGGGTCTCAAAATTAAATATTAAAAGTATATATGCCATAAACTGGTATAATTGGATTAATAATACATTCTGTATTAAACATGTTAATTTGGTGTACATTGCGTATGTCCTGTTTTGGAGAAAAAATGGGGGAGAAAAAAAAGGCCTAACCCTTTGACCTTTAGCGGTCACATACAAATTACAAAAAAAAGTGCAGCGTTACAAACATATGTATTGCAGTTGGAGTGGTTAGCTGTACCTATAATAATTTTGGAGATAGTCATAATTTTTCAAATGGCGCTAATTTGCATCAGTTTCAAAACCGTTGAACCTCTTTACAAACATTTCAAGACTTCATGTATGGAAGTATGATCATGCCAAGTTTGGAGTTGCAACGTTTAAAGTTTTCAAATGAAATGACGGACAAATTTGCCTGTAAAGAACGAAGGAAGAAAGAAAGAATTTATAGATAAACAATATGTTTGTGTTGGCACAGAGATATAAAAAGATGAATCAACAACCGATAGCTCTATTTTGTATTTTACCATTACAAAGAGCAAGATAAACACAGAGCACAGTATTCAATAATAATAATAATAATAATAATGATAATAATAATAATAATAATAATAATAATAATAATAATAATAATAATAATAATAATAATAATAATAATAATAATAATAATAACAATGATAATAACAATATAATAATAATAATAATAATAATAATAATAATAATAATAATAACAACAACAACAACAACAACAACAACAACAACAATAATAATAATAATAATAATAATAATAATAATAATAATAATAATAATAATAATAATAATAATAATAATACATTGTTTATCGGCATTGAAGTTATTTCACTTTAGTTTACGTATATTTCCTGGATGGCACAAATTCGAGAAAAAAAACCCCACGAAAATAAATTAGATACTTTATCTATTGGAGAGGGAAATTAGATACTTTATCTATTGGAGAGGGATTGACAAGAAAGTGTCCAAAAGAGCATATTCTTGCTAAGTAACGCTTATCACCAGTGGCCACATTCACAAAGAATTTCATTTGATCCTAACTTTTATCCCAAAATTAAAATCAAAGTGGTTTGGGCCCTAAAATACTGAATCCTAAGCTCAATGTTTGATAAAAATTCCGAGGATTTAACAATGTATGCTTTTAGCAACAAATGATTTACAGGTTCATTTTATTATTCTTAGTTTGATCCAGTATCTAATCTTTTGATCGAGGATAAAAATATGGATTAAATCAAGATTGATGTAATAAAATGGAAACTCAAAGTCCCAATTACAGCAGAGAACATAGATTAAATAATCCTGCAAGTTTAGATCAAACATTAGGCCAACAGTTAAGTAGTTCAAGACCCAAAGACACATTGACTTTCATTTTAGGATTAAATTCAGGAGCAGATTTTTTTTTTTTTTTTTTTTTTTTTTTTTTTTTTGTTAATACGGCCAGAGGTGCATTCACTGTGAGATCATTACAGTCAAAGTAAGTGCGCTGCGGGGCCTCACCATTATTTTGCGATTACGTGTCTTCGCATTTCCCTTGCATGTGGAAAGTTAGCCTCTTAACACTAATCAACCAGAAAAATGTTTTGCATCTTCTGATGTAAGCAACCATACCAATAATAGTTTGGAAAAAATAAATCTCAGCTATTTGAAATTTTGCCTGGGTGTGAATAAAAAAGCATGTAATTTTGCAGTTTTAAGCGAACTCGGCCAATATCTTCTCTCACTGGAAGTTTTCACACAAATGTCAAAATACTGGTTTCGAATACTAAAGCTAAATCCTGATTCAATTTTGTATGATTGCTTTCTCTGTAATGTACATAATAATTCTGGGAAACTTCAATGGTTGAAAACTCTGCAAAACGTTTTCCATGTGACTCACTTTACAGATATGTGGAATAATGTCGGTGGCAATAAGGACGATTTTCCGACGAGACGTTTTAAAAAAAGGATACAACAAGAGGGCTGTGTGAATAGCCCATGCTCAGCTGATCTTGACATTCATCACACTTGCAGCTCTATGAACTAGGGAAAGGATCAAGGTCACCCATGTTTTGAGTAAGTCTGACCTTTATAGAACACTAACATGTGCAACATCAAGGTTCAAGTAGTTCTCAAGTTATAATGAAGAGTAAAATTCATGTATGTTGCACTGTGACCTGAGGTCAAGGTCATTCATGTACTGTCTAAGCATGACCTTCAGACAGAAACATTAAGATGTGGAGCATCACGGTACTAAGCAGTGCCACCTAGTAAAGAACTTTGTTTGACCCTTCCGCAAGAACACATCCGTCACATTTCAGCTTAATCTGAGTGACAGTTCTGAGAACAAGAGAAAAATAGCAAAACAATACAGAAAAATCATTTAAAAAATGGACAAAATTGCAGCGCCACCTGGTGAACAAATTGGGAACTAGGTGTCCCTGGGAATGTGTATGTACGATATCAAAGCAATTGGGTTAGCCGTTACAGAGGAGAAGAGTTTTTAAGGTTTGCCCCCAAAAAGAACAAAAATCATAAAAAAACCAAAAATCAATAAAGCGTAACCATTTGAACAAACTTGGTACAGATCCACCCAAGAGACATCCGCGCCAAGTTTGAAGTAATTTTGGCCAAAATTATTTAAGTTATAACCATTACAAGGAAAAATTCCCATGTAAAACTTTCCTATTAAAACTTTTGTAAAGATTTTTGAAAAAAAAATCATTAAAAAATCCAAAATTCATTTGAACATGACCATTGGAACAAACCTGGTAGACACCCACCCAAGATACATTCCCATCAAGTTTGAAGTAAATCTGGATGACGGTTTTGGAGAAGAAGTCGAAAATGTACATTAGCAATAGAATGCCCGTTGACTTACATAGTAATCAATCGGAAAGGTGCATTTACCGAAAAGTAGCCGAATTGAAAAAAAATCGTTAAACATCAGGAATCCACAGCATTCCCACATAGTGAACGACATTGTTTGACCCTTCCACAAAGAACATGTCCACCACGTTAAACTTAATCTGAGTGACGGTTCTGGCGAAGAAGTCGAGAATAGCTATAACACACACACACACACACACACACACACACACACACACACACACACACACACACACAAAAAAAAACAAAAAAAAATAGAAAAAATTTGCAGGGCCACCTGGTGATAAATTAAGAACAAGGAGTCCCTAGGTGTCTTCCTGTGTGATATCAAAGCAATTGGGTAAGCGGTTTCGGAGAAGAAGATTTTTTATGATTTGTCCAAAAAAAGAACAAAAAAAATTATTGAAAATAATAAAAATCAATGGAGCATCACCATTTGAACAAACCTGGTAGAAACCCACCCAAAGTACATTGCTACCAAGTTCGAAGTTAATCTGGAAGACGGTTTTGGAGAAGAAGTCGAAAATGTGAATAATCATTAGAATGCTCATTGACTTCCATAGTAATCGCTAGGAAAGCTACATTGACCGATAAGTACCCGAATTGAAAAAAATTGTTAAAAATCGGGAATCGGCAGCATTCCCACATAGTAAACAACTTTATTTGACCCTTCCACAAGGAACATATCCACCATGTTTCAGCTTAATCTGATGGACGGTTCTGGAGAAGAAGTCGAAAATAGTTATAACACACAACAATTCATAAAAAATTAGAAACAAATTGCAGCGCCACCTGGTGAACAAATTAAGAACAAGGAGTCCCTACGTGTCTTCCTGTGTGATATCAAAGCAATTGGGTGAGCGGTTTCGGAGAAAAAGATTTTTTAAGATTTGTCAAAAAAAAAAATTTTTTAAAATATCAAAAATAAAAAATCACTGGAGGATGACCATTTGAACAAACCTGGTAGAAACCTACCCAAGGTACATTGCCACCAAGTTTGAAGTTAATCTGGAAGACGGTTTTGGAGAAGACGTCGAAAATGTGAATTAGCATTAGAATGCTCATTGACTTCCATAGCAATCAATAGGAAAGCTACATTGACCGATAAGTACCCAAATTGAAAAAAATCGATAAAAATCAGGAATCCGAAGCATTCCCACATAGTGAACAACTATATTTGACCCTTCCACAAGGAACATATCCACCATGTTTCAGCTTAATCTGATGGACAGTTCTGGCGAAGAAGTCGACAATAGCTATATCACACAACAATTCATTTAAAATTAGAAAAAAAATGCAGCGCCACCTGGTGAACAAATTAAGAACAAGGAGTCCCTAGGTGTTTTACTGTGTGATATCAAAGCAATTGGGTGAGCGGTTTCGGAGAAAAAGATTTTTAAAGATTTTTGTCCAAAAAAAACAAAAAAAATATTAAAAATAAAAATTACTGGAGCATGACCATTTGAACAAACCTGGTAGAAAGCTACGCAAGGTACATTGCCACCAAGTTTGAAGTATATATAAATTGAAAATATAAATATTGTTATTGTTATTGTTATTGTTATTATTATTATCATCATCATCATCATCATCATCATCATCATCATCATCATCATTATTATTATTATAATTATTATGCATTTAAATTTTCAAGTGCCCCTAGTCTACATACATTAAAATTCTATATCCTTTGTGTGTGGATCATTGGATACGCCCATAGTACAAACCTTTGAATTAAAGTAGGTATGGTACCTGCACCTTTAAGAGTTTTGAAGATTTTAAACATTTAAACTTTTTAGGGGTCCCTAGTCTGCATAAATTAAATTTCTACAACTTTTTTGTGGTTTATTGGATGCGCTTTTGCCACCCCTCCCCCCCCCCCCCCCATGAATTTTAAAGTTGGAATTTTTCCTCTAAGAGTTTTTCTTTTGTGTGTGTGTGTGTGTGATTTTTTTTATTTTGTTTTTTGTTTTTTTTGTTTTGTTTTGTTTTGTTTTTTGTTTTGTTTTGCTTTGTTTTTTTTTTTTTGTTTTTTTTTTTTGTTTTGTTCTGTTTTTGTTTTTTTGTTTTTTGTTTTGTTTTTGCATTGTTTTGTTTCGTGTCGGTTTTTTTAACATGCATTTACTCTCATAAACACGCCTTCACGTGTACAACTTGACTTATTGGGAAAAAAATCGGTACCGTGGGATATAAAGTAATGGTACAGTACACATCACTGAAGGTCATTAAAGAAATTTGTAGATTAGCCGGCTTTATTGTGTTTTGTTGTATTTTATCTCAATCGCATATGCGTTTACATTTGTGTGGCTGGGGACACGCCAGCATTTACCCGTTAAGAGTCAGAAAAAGACAAGGCTTCATGAGACAGAAAGGAGTCAACGCGGAGCGCTGTGCATGTCGAAAAAAATGTTTAAATAGCACGTATGTATATTCTTACAGTACGACAAAAATCTACGATGTTGTGAAATACCACTGTGAGAGAGTCCTGGATGAGTACTGTATGGTTGTGACGGTTTTCTTGCGAAACAGACCGGGACACTTAAGTTGCCGTTTGTTCCACTTCCGTTCACGGGAAGCAGAAAGAACGCAGAGCTTACGTCTGAGGCCTTTGTCAGGTTGAAAGCTTGTAAAATCTTGCAATATGTTAACTGGTGGTTTGAAAGGGATATTGTACATCATATCACTATGACAAAAAACAAAAACAAAACCAACACACACACACACACACACACACACACACACACACACACACACACACACACACACCACCACCACCACCACCACTACCTGTTAAACCTTGTTTACATGATTTGCTTAATCGCTTTAAATGAAAAGCAAACTTTGCAGATACAACAATACTAACATAAAGGCCTATATTTAATCTTTACGACACAGCAGCGATGAGTAAGACAAAAACCTAAGCATATTTTTATAACAAACCATCGTATCTTGATCAAGCATAATGAATGCACCAAACATGGTGCATGGCTATTCCATAAGTCATTCGGCCTCACGGGAGAGTGGGTTGTGTCCTATACGTGTACAGGCGCAGTTTCTATAATGTTTTAATTTAATGAAAACCTGTTATTACTACCAGAAGAAGCGTTTGAAGACATTATTATGCAGGAAAAATATACAAATGCTTACATCAATTAGAGAGAAAAAAATGTTAGTGAAAGTGCATTTAACCCTCCCCCTCCATCCGCCCCGCCGGTTCAAAGAAATCCTAACATAGAACGGGAAAGAATCATCAGGGTTTTGTTCCTCGTAATGGGGAAAAAAGACCAACACCCCTCCCCGAAAAAAAAAAACAACAACAACAACAACAAAAATAATAAAATAAAACAATAAAAACAACAAACAAGCATACCCCCACCAAAAAAAAACAAAAAAAACAAAAAAAACCCCTAAGTGTTTAAAAGCATAAATTAAGCTTATACTGTTGAGAGCTTGATGAGTTTTCCGGCGTCTATAACAATATGTTCATGCTTACCTGAAATTTATTTCTCTGAAGCCTGAAAGTTTCAAAGGAGTCGTACAGGCTTGAGTTGGACACATCATGAAACTTACTAGTGAAGTTCACCCACAGTCTTAGACATGGATACCGTGATATGCAGTCTCTGTTACTGTCCTGCACACACTTGCAAGTCACTAACTGACTAAACTTCTTGTCTATCAACTGACATTTAGATTCTACGAGGTCTTTCGTTTTATGGTGAGGCTCGGCATATAAAATACCAAACGCCACAAGTAGAGAAGCACCAAGAAGTCCTAATACAATGGAAAAGCCTAATACGATGTCGTCTTTCTTCATGTCAGTCGACCAGTATCATGTCTGCCGGGTGCATGTTGTGGGCCTGATTTTGTCTGCTGTTCAGCGAGACCTTGCGCACACTTCACTTCGATCCGAGTTCGGAGAACAATAATGTAGGGCATATCGAAATATGAATATTGGATTGGCTTTCTTATAACAATATTAAGGTCATTACAACACCTAGATAAATATATGTGATAAAGACAACTTGCCAAGACGTTGCAAATGCCTGCTTGAATTTTGTGTGCATGGCTTGACTCCGTCGACCAGGACCAGGTTTGGGTTGAGTCCGGAGCTTTCCTCGGTCCGCTGTGGGCGCAAAGCTGTTGGCCCGGACCCTCCTTATGGTCTCTGTGACCGCAGACTGGTACAGCAATGAAAGGCTGGTTTACAAAGAAAACGTGTCTGGTGTCGTTATGTTAATTCACAGCACATTGAATTTTGCAGAGATCGGCAATGAAGGAGACATGACGACCTCGGGTCTTGATTTTTAATTTGTTTTCCGGAAAAGTGCGACTCTGAATCCTTCAGTGCGCACTGAGTCAACAACACTTACTTTTCTTGACCAAAAGCTCTTCAGCTTGACCAGCTCTTCAGTTGGATCAGTCTGTCACCAGGCTTTGTTTCTCTGAAACTGTAGGCAAGCTGGTATTTGAAGGCAATTTGGATTTGGAATAATAAAATTTATTCAATGGACACAACTTGTGTTGTGATAAGCGGGCAAACGGCTGAACGTTGATAAATATGTAGGAAATGTGGGAGTAATTGATGCTAGTATTAGTCATCAGTATCCATTTGATTATCCGATTACCCGATAGATATTTTCAGCATACAGGATATTAATCTATCTGGATCTTTGTATTAGTTCGAAAGAAAGAGAGAGAGACAGCGAGAGAGAGAGAGAGAGAGAGAGAGAGAGAGAGAGAGAGAGAGAGAGAGAGAGAGAGAGAGAGAGAGAAACAAAACAAAACAAAACAAAAACAAACAAACAAACAAAAAAAACCCGGCCATAATTGTATAAAAACCTTGTTTCTGATTTGTTAGGATTTTATCGCACACATGACCCAAACTATATAAGACAAGAGGACTCTGACAGTCTTACACTCAGTTGGCCTGAGACTAAAATGACCATGTTGTGACCTTTGAAATACTATCAAGGTCACCTTTTGTTTAATTGTTGAAGACCGTTATGACTATTTGCTATATCAAAGTCTTCACTCACACTGTTCTGGAGTGATCAGATTTAACAGCATCTACTATTACCAAGATATAAGCCAATATGTTAGTGTGACCACACATAGGCCCCCTAGTGCCAAATTGTCCGGTAACTCTCCAGTGTTAGAGGTAGAAAAACCACAAAAATGTTCACTTCCGGCAACAAAGAACGATAATTTGCGCATATAAACTTGCCTAAATATATATCAAAATTAACGTGTATTGTCACAAAATATGTGATAAATGACTGATAATTCATAAATTAATAGATATCAAGGTTAGAAACAGGTTTAAGGAAAATAGCAACATGCACCTCCAACACAAGAGAGTACCGAACAATTTAGCTAACAAGTACACCTGCCCTTAAAGATAATTCCTTATTTCAATAACGTGTTTAAAACTCAGGAAATGTCAGGAGCACCATGTATATATTGTGTACAAAATTAGCGGAGATCAAGTTCAGTTACAGTCACACAAAATTTTGAACAGAATCAAACAGGCAGATTGGGAGAAGTCGAAAAAAACCGAAAACACACAATAATTCAAAAGAAAATTAAATCAGGTGAACAAATTTAAGTCCGTTAATGTGTGCATTAACCGATGTGTAAACGACTTGCAGAAATCATTATAAATCAGGGATACCGAGCATCACCACAACGTGAACACCTTCGTTTGATCCTCTCATTTCCACCAAATTTCAGCATAATCTGTACGCCGGTTTTAAGATAGGTCGAAAATAACAAAAACACATCTAAAAACTAGAGAAGAAGATTTGCTTCAAAGCAAATCTGCGTGCCTCCAAAATTTAACTTAAGCATATATTTAAATGCTATGTGTAACAGTTTTGTAATTGTTCAAAGTTTAAAGCTCATTTATTCTCCTAATTTGTACAAAACTTCTGGTTGTGGCTTATGTATGTACCTATAGCAGAAACCTATCAAGATTATTAAAGTGTGAATGGCACCTATCTCTATAATAGTTTTGAAAATATTCGACATTGAAACTTTTCAAGTCCTTCTTATTGGGAGAAGTCGAAAATAGCGAAAACACACAATAATTCATAAGAAAATTAAATCAGTTTAACAAATTTAAGTCAGTTCATGTGTGCATTAACCGATTGTAGTAGAATTTTAATTTATGATAATTGTAAAATTCTGCAACTTTTCCTTCTGGTTCAATGAATGTGACTACAAGAGAAACATATAAATTGAAGCTGGAATTGCACCCCTACCTATAATAGTTTTGAAGATATTCAACATTTTTACTTTTGAAGCGCCTCATGTTAGCATAAATTCAAATTCTACAACCTTTTGTTTGTGGTTCATTGGATGCTCCTGCAGCACAAACCTATAAATTGAAGTTGGAATCGCACTTCTACCTACAATATTTTTTCACGATATTCAACATTTAAATTTTCAGATGGCCCTAATTTGTATACTTTTCAAACCTGTCACCCCTCTTTACAAAAAGACCGGACTTTATGTATGCAGATATAATTATGCCAAGTTCGGGATTAATACGTAAAATAGTCTTAAATTAAAATGTTGCACAAATCTGCTGGCAAAAAATAAATAGGTAGAGGAATAGAAAAAAAAATGCTTCACAGAAATCTGTGTGCCAAGAAAGGAGAGTTGTTGCTTTGTACATTCGAAATTGAAATTTGAGAGAAAAGTCAGCTGATAAAAAGGAAATACCAGAAAGGAAGAAAGAAGCAATTTGGATAAAACAATGTCAACTGTCGCCATTTGGTGGCATAAAAGTGTAGGTCTGACGTGAGTGCGAACAACAAATCCTGTGATGTGCGTATACATGTCTGCTGAAGACATATCTTGGCCTGTTGTATTCCTGGTCTATCATAAATTATGTACAAGTCTGCCATTATTGCTCCTAATTTGGATTATTTCAACTTCACTGATAGGGCCACACACAGTTCAGGTTTTTAGCTTCGCTGGCGACTGCCATGAGTGCTTAGCTCTGGACAAAACTGATGATAGACAAAACGTAGGATGTGAAATCAGAATGGCATAATGTATTCCCAGAAACAAGATATAAGTTATTTAAAATGTATTGCACGAGTCTCTATGGGTGCCAACTTTGGGACTTTTCACGCAAAGACGTAAACAGTTTCTATACAGCCTGGCGTAAAGCTGTACGGTTTGTTTGGAAAATACCATATAACAGTCATAGCAATTTACTTCATCTTACTTGTAATGACGTACCCGTTGAAGTCCAAATACATAAAAGGTTTGTGAATTTTTTTCATACAATATTGAATAGTAATAATTGTTTGGTGCATGCATGTGGTGTCTTAGCTTTAGAAGGTGGTCGCTCACCAGCATGTAGTTCTTTGAATGCCATACTTCCTCAGTACAATTTAAACAAATATTCCTTCTTCAGACATGACTTGAATTTCAGCATGCAGAAAATCAATTTTTCAGTTCAGGCAGAATCATCTGATGACGCAATGAGCACCGCCATATTGGTTTGTGAATTATGCCAAGCAAGAGATGGACAGTTATCTACAATCTTGACTCGACCTGAGCTTGTCCAGTCTATCTTTGACCTTTGCAAAATGTGACACTACATGTATATGGCATGTGGTTCCATTCAAAAGCTCCTAATCACTAGAAGAGTTTAATTCGGAGCTTTTTCCACCTGCCAAGTATGCTGTTGGAATGATTTGTTTGTACTGACCGTTTTTTGTGCATTTCCCCCCCCCCATCGATACCATGTGTACTTGTTACGTACGAATAAAGATATATATATATATATATATATATATATATATATATATATATATATATATATATATATATATATATATATATATATATATATATTTATATATATATATATAGATATAGATATATATATACATATATATATATATATATATATATACATATCAGGCTTCTACAATTCCTATGATCCTGTTGTCCCGGACAAATGGATATCTAAGTGGGACAAGTGACTTTTGAACATCACTTGTCCAGTGGACAACCAAATTTTTTATCGTAAATAATAATTTATTAAAGCCCAATTGCCTGGAATACTGACTGAGCCAGTAGAAAATGCGAACAAGTTAGCAGGTGTAGCATGGGAAAGGGCTGAAGGTGTAGCGTGGGGACACGCTGAAGGTGTCACCAAACATTGGCAAGCTGTGGTTCTTTTTAAAAAAATATATTTGTAGCTTCTAAAACTATTTCCAGAAATACATGCATATGAGACAGACAATTATTCAGTATTGATTGAGACACCCCCCCCCCCCTGATTTCTTTGTAATGCATGATCTATGTTAGAGGGACGTACAAGTGAAGATTCAGATTCACTTGTCCTATAGACAAGTGATTCTGGAAAAAATTGTAGAAGCCTGCATATATATATATATATATATATCTACCTACCTACATGTACACATAAGAGTTTTGAAGGTAGATATTCAACATTCAAATTTTTCAGGCACCCCCTTCCAAATTATACAATCTTGTTTGTGATTCATTGGATGTAACTGCAGCACAAACATGTTAATTGAAGTTGGAGTGACACCTCTATTTACAAAAATCTTGTAGATATACATTTAAATTTTTTCAAGTGCCCCTAATTAGCATAAATTAAAATTCTACGTTTCTTTCTGGTTCATTGGGTGCACTTACAGCACAAATCACACTACTACCTATTATAGTTTTCAGGATATTCAACATTTAAATTTGTGAAGTGCCCCTAATTAGCATAAATTAAAATTCTAGAACTTCTGTTGCTGGGGGTTTTTTTTGGATGCACCTACAGCACAAACCCATATTGAAGTTGGAATGGCACCTATACCTATAACAGTTTTGAAAATATTCAACATTTAAATTTTCAGATGGCCCTAATTTGCAAAATTTTCAAAGCTGTCACTCCTCTTTAGAAAAATACCAGATGTTATATATATATATGTATATATATATATATATATATATATATATATATATATATATATATATATATATATATATATATATATATATATATATATATATATATATGAAGGTATAATCATACAAAGTTTGGAGTTTCTATGTATAATACTTAGTAGTCTTCAAATAACATGTTGAAGAAATTTGCTGGTAAACTCAGTAAGAAAGAAAGAATGTTTGAGGGAAAGAAAAAAGTCTGTGTTTGTACACAGACTTCAAAAAAGAAAATTGTGTCAACATTAGGTATGTGCACACGGATGTGTGTGGTGTTTAGAAGTTCAGCTGACTGGTCAGTCAGCTGAGCTTATCTTCGTCTATCCCTCGTTAACAGTTCACATTTTTACTTCTTCTCCGAAACCGTCGGCTAGATGTAGTTTAAATTTGGTGGGAATATACCTTGGGTGGGTCTCTGCCAATTTTGTCAAATGGTCACTCGCCAGTGATTTTTGGATTTTTTATGAATATTTTTCTTCTTTTGGTCGGTTAGATGTTAGAGGTTTCTGAAAAGAAGAAAGATTTCCCTAGAGAATGTTGCACATGGCGTGTTGTTGATTTTTAGTTGCTGTTGCCTAATTGTTCACGGAGTGCACATTTTTGTGCCCGGTCTGCTGTTGAATGATGGTTGGCAGGACTCCCTTTGAGTCTTCAGTGCTGGTGAAAAAATGAGTTGACCTTTAACCGTGAAGGAAAGCAATTTATATATATTAAGCCCTTACGTGTATAAAATATGCTGTTTTTTACTGTACGACTGTGTCATAATCATCTAATCATTTGAACCACTGTGCCACGTGATCATCATTCAGTCTAGACATAGTGAATATCTAGTAATAACATGAACATGGATGTGGAAGACGCTCTTTGCTGAAATGAAGGCGCCACGTTCTGAAGCTAAAACCTTTGCACAAGGCCGCCCATCTAGCGGACAATTCAGAGTCAGCAGTTATCGTTGTATGTTTGACAACGTCGAACTTTGTATGCATTCATTTAAAAATGTTGCGTCTCTTGTCGCTGTATAATCACACATTTACACCACTTAAACAGTTTCCCAAGCAGTTGTATTCGGTAAAATATAAACGGGAATTTTCAATATTTGGCTCTTTTCTTTCCTGTAGATCGACGATTCTGGAAAATAAATATTCGTGAAATTTTGACTTTCACTCAGTTTAGGAAAATGAATAATCGGAAAATTGGTTCTTATATTGTAGTCTGTTTTCTTCACTGTGTAAAAAAAAAGCAATTACTATTTTACGTGATTCAAATCGCATTCAAGAAACTCCTCAATAACATTTGCTAAGAAACTCGCACATTTATTGGCCCATACATAATAAGACATATGTCATATCAGGAAGACACAGAACTTGTATAGCTCTTGTTTCCCGTATACATAATCTGCGGAAAAGCAATATCACAAACAACTTCAAAAATATACACATGAGAGTAAATTGATGAAACACTGGTTCAATTTGAGTGAAACTGAATAAAATATAATCGTGCCTTCGCTTTTAAAGATTCTCTATTATGCAAGAAATACTAGGATAAATCAATAAATGCGCAACTTAATCTTCGTATGCAAAAATAGCATCTGCAGTTTTTGACTCAGAAATAAGTATCGGCTTTCAAAGGACACTTGATGTAGATCAGCCTCCTACAAATTAATATATTAATGTTGCTTAGGTTCATCACGTAATTTATTAACTTGTCTACAAATACTATTCAAAACTCACCTGCATGATAATTCATGCAATCTGTCAACGTGTACCTTCCAGCAGGGAGGTGTATACACCTCCCTCGTTGGAGCACTCCACACAGGGAGCCTGTACATGACCCGAAAGGCTCGCGGCACAGATTTTGTTTCAAAACATTTCATTCATTGTGCAATTATCGCGTGACCGCCCATGTCTTTGACATGAGACGTTTTAAATCTGAAGTCCTCCGTTTATTATACTTATAGAAGTAATATTTCCTTCTTTTTTCTTTGTATTTATTTACGATAACATATGATCTCAACCGATTGCTATGGTAATGGCGCCGGTATATTCGATTGGGACTAAAGCCTTGGTACATAAGCAGGTAAAATTAGATTTGAATGTCATACCTTTAATTTCAATCTGCAGCTTACGCACATAGTATTTCGTTCTTTTTATGCCCCGCTTCGAAGAAGGTGGGGCATATAGCGTTGCACATGTCGGTCGGTCGGTCGGTCTGTCGGTCGGTCGGTCTGTCGGTCGGTCGGTCGGTCGGTCGGTCGGTAGACTGTGGTTTCCGCACAATAACTCAAGAAATGTTTGAGCTAGAACTTTGATACTGTACAGGTGTATTATTCTAGTCAAAAGCTAGGCAAAGCTCGAAGATGGGTGACCTTGACCTAATTTCCAAGGTCACAGTGGTACCTGAGGTAACTTTGGTTTCCGCACAATAACTGAAGAGATTTTTAAGCTAGGACTTTTATATTGCACAGGATTATAGTCCATATTTGGGGCTAGGCGAAGTTTGAAGATGGATGACCTTGACCTCATTTTAAAGGTCACAGAGCCATTTTACTGAATATGGTTTCATGCTTTCTGCATGATAACTTATACCTTGGAGCTAGAACTTTTATATTGCACAGCTTTATGGCTCTCTGTAAGGGCTAGGTTGAGTCTGAAGATGGGTGACCTTGACGCAGTTTTCAGGGTCACAGAGAGATTGTAAAATTCCTGTGGTTTCCACACAATAACTCAGGAAGTTTTTAAGCGAGGACTTTGATACTGTACAGGTGTATCATTCTAGTCAAAAGCTAGGCAAAGTTTGAAGATGGGTGACCTTGACCTAATTTCCAAGGTCACAGTGGTACCTGAGGTAACTTTAGTTTCTGGACAATAACTGAAGAAGTTTTAACGGTAGGACTTTTGTATTGCACAGGATTATAGTCCATATCTGGGGCTAGGCGAGGTTCGAAGATGGATGACCTTGACCTCATTTTAAAGGCCACGGAGCCATTTTACTGAATATGGTTTCATGCTTTCTGCATGATAACTTCTACCTTGGAGCTAGAACTTTTATATGGTACAGCTTTATGGTTCTCTGTAAGGGATAGCTTGAGGTTGAAGATGGGTGACCTTGACCCAGTTTTCAGGGTCACAGAGAGATTGTAGAATTCCTGTGTTTTCTGCAGAATAACTCAAGAAGTTTTTAAGTTAGGACTGGGATACTTTACAGGTCTATAGTTCTTGCTAAGGGCTAGAAGAAGTTTAAAGTTTGGTGACCTTGATTTAATTTCCAAGGTCACGTTGGTACCTGAGTAAACTTTGGTTTCCACATGATAACTGAAGAGGTTTTTAAACTAGGACTTTAATATTGCACTTGATAATTGGCCGTATTCAGGGCTAGGTCAAGTTTGAAGATGGGTGACCGTGACCTAATTTCAAAGGTCACAGAGCCATTTGGTTGAATACTGTTTCTGCATGATAACTTGCATTTTAGAGGTAGCAGTTTTATATTGCACAGCTTTATGGTTGCCTATAAGGGCTAGTTTGAGTTTGTAGATGGGTGACCTTGACCCAGTTTTGAGGGTCACACACAGACAGTAGACTTCCTGTGGTTTTTGCACAATAACTGAAAGTGAAGTGAAAATGAGTGACCTTGCCCTAATTTCCAAGGTCATAAAGCCACTTTGCTGAATATGGTTTCTAAATGATGACTAATTTTACAGCTATAACTTTTATATTGTCCAGGTTTTTAGTCGTTTTTTAAGGGTTAGGTTAAAGTTTAAAGATATGTGACATTGATGTATCTTCAACCTTCACTAATTTTGTAAGGTCACAAGTGCCCCATCTACCACTTTCAATAGGGTAGCGAGGGCAAGGGTAACGAGGGTGGGGGGCATCTATGTTTTACAAACATATCTTGTTTTCTTTGTATTGATTTACGATAATATACTATGGAAACCGATTGGTGTGGTAATGGAGCCGTCATGTCGTCTTGGTCCTAAAACATTGATACGTAAGCCGGTAAAGGTAGATTTGAATGTAATACCTTTGACTTCAATCTGCAGCTTATGCACGTAGTATTTCCTTCTTTTTTCTTTGTATTGATTTACGATACCATACAATGGAAACAGATTAGTGTGGTAATGGCGCTGACATGTCTGCCTGGTCCTAAAACCTTGCTGCGTAAGCCGGTCAAGGTAGATTTGAATGCAATACCTTTGACTTCCATCTGCAGCTTACGCACATAGTATTTCCTTCTTTTTTCTTTTTATTGATTTGCGATAATATGCGATCGAAACCTATTGGTGTGGTAATGGTTCCAACATATCGGCCTGGTCCTAAAACCTTGGTACACAAGCCGGTAAAGGTAGAATGCCATACCTTTGACTTCAATCTGCAGCTTACGCACGTTGTATTTCCTTCTTTTTTCTTTGTATTGATTTATGATAATTACGATCGAAATCGATTGCTTTGATAGATAATACACAATTGAAACACATCGATGTGGTATGGTGTTGACATGTCCGCCTGGTCCTATAGGTAGATTTGATTGTCATACCTTTTACTTCAATCTTCAGCTAATGCACATAGTATTTCCTTCTTTCTTCTTTGTATTGGTTTAAGATAATATACGATACACCAGACTATGGATCGTCTTTGTTTCAGTTGGCCTGCTAAGCAGATCATGCTCCGTGGATATTTCTACTTGACCTAGTCTGCAGTATGGCTCAAAATTTCTGGCAATAATGATGATAAAACTGCTGGACAACCTTTCTTGCTTTATTCCCTTTTGCAAAACTTAGCCACAGACTATATATGGGGCCAAATGGCACATCAGGTGGTGTGGAAAATATAATACAGGGAGATCGTCCCGTTTAGCAGTGTTTCCCCCCCCCCCCCTTTTTTTTTCACCGCAGCTGAGCTTATATTGTGGTTCGCCGTCCGTCGCCCTTCCATCCATTCGGCAGTCATTCCTCATCCGTCGCCCACAATTCACAATTTGTACTTTTCCTAAACCAATAGCCATACTATTTACTGCAATGGATTGTGCAATGTAAGGCTTTCTTTATCATTTAAGGCATTCTAGACGAGTCCGCGACTTTGCAGAATTAGGAATCCGAGTTGGAGATCGGAGTTGAGCAAGTGTTTTGAGGGGGCGTCTCAGAAATACTACCCCCCCCCCTCCACCAATATGCATATGGAAATGCAACATACCCTGAAAACTATTGTTTTATATATCAGCAATGAAATAGTGAATCCCAAGATTACGGACGCTTGTGCTCCATGAGGGTGAAACTTGAATAAAAAAATAAAACACATTTTTTTCTTCAACTATTTATTGCGCTTACACTGTGTTACATGTGTAAATTAGAAGCTTTATTCACAACTTGAGGAGCTATGACAGCATCCCAATCAGTCCCATGTGCCTGGTAACTCCTGAGCATAAGAATCACCTCTCCCTTGGCGAAACGCGGCGCAAATACTCTCGAAAGTTTGGCCAAAATTAATAATAAATAAATAATTAATTTAATACATACACAATTTTACACGAAATTTTACAATAATTTTCATTACGGTTTAATTCCAAAATTGTTTAAAGTATATCTCTTTCATGTTTTGTATACTGTAGACCTATCTTTATGATAAGGTCACAATATTACACATGCACTATGCGCCAATCAGTATTGGTTTGAACCTAAAATTGGAACATTGTCTGAGAAGAATTCACCCCGTATACACCTTCTAACTACAGTTATTGTGTAAGAACACTTGTCATGTTCCCATTGTAACTACTCCTGCAAAGCTTTTGTCGTGCGCAACACGGTTATCCTTACAAGGCAGAGAGAATTTTACAATTCACGCGTTGAATTTAGCGGCAAATTTGGACTGGGACGATTAGTTGACCCGGTATTCTTAGATTATGAGGTACGTCGATAAAGAAACATCAAAATAACTAACATTTAGACATGACGTAACTTAAAACCAGCGCTTTCTTAGACAACAATGTGCACAGAAACAGCAACTTTGATTCCTGTGTGACCGGAAAGAAAGTCGATGACGGAACACATGTTGATTGCATAATACCGTGACTTGTGACCTTTGAATGCCGTGACTTCCGACCTTAAAAAGTCGGGGGAATTATCACTGATATTATTTTGTATCTTTGTTTTTCTTTAGTTTTGATAAGTGATTACAGGCATTTGACGCAATTTCGGAAATATGTTTTTTCTAATAGTGAACCTCACTATATTTAAGCGGTCTTTTAGGTTAATTTGAGATTTTTTCGTGAATTAACGTATGATCATCGGTGAGACTTCAGTCGCTGGTGGCACTAAAAGAATTACATAACAAATGCTGATCACCATTGTAACATTGGTTTAAACATATTTTATTATCAAAAGGCAATAGGTGAGAAAGTAAAGCCTATATTAACCCCTCCGCATTCTAACATCGTCATAGGTTAATAACTAATTAACGCATTATTTTCAGTTTCTTGTATCGGTTAAACTGGCGATGGATCGAAGGCGGTTGGTAAGGTGGATGCCAGGTATCACCTACCCACCTCCCAGTAGTATTCACATGAGAGCATTGCTGCCTATTTTGCTCTTTTTGGTGAGACCGCCAAGGACCTTATCGTACAGTCGTGCTATCCCGCGGAACCGGTTTGCTATCAATGACCAGGAAATGTGGGGAGGAAGGGATGTGTTCATTCTGTTCCAGGAGCATCCTCGTGACTTTTTCCGTGTATCAAGAGAAACGCCTGACACTTTATTGGAAATGCTTGTTACCGTTTATCCATTGGTCATCGAGATATCTTACTTTCAAAACTGTCCCCTTTCCCCATGCAATCAGCTACTTTTGGTGTTTTTGTGGCTCAAAAGCTACCCCACTTATTCTTTCTAGGAATTTTATTTAACATAAGAAGTCAGTGTGTTTGTGATTTTGTAAACCTTTACTGGCCAGTATTACATGAGACGTATGCGCCAAACGTGAGATGGCCAACTACAAATGAGTGTGGAAATGAGGGGCAACCGGAGACACATCTGTGATGCTGTAGGCGCCATGGACGGCACATCCAATCGGATACACAGACCTATTGTTGAGCCTCAAGGTTTATATTATTCTGGTTGTCGTAGTTATCATTGCATATACACACAAGTGATTAATAACAAACAAGAAAGAAATAGTTAACGTTCACCCTGGCTTCCGTGGGCACCGTATTGATGCCCAAATGTTGCGTCTGATGCCCGAAATAGGACCAGGAAGAGAGTTACGTTTCCCCAATGAATGTGTTCTGCTGGCAGACAAAATTTACCCCAATGGCCATCCCTTAATGACACCATTTACCAACCAGCAAATTAACCGGCGTCCTTTCAACCAAAGATTTATGTGTATCCAGTTCAACAGACAGCTCAGCAAATATCGTGTGTACGTTGAGCATGTCATCAGACTGCTTACGTTATTCACAATAATTGGAACACTTTATTGTCACCCACGATGGAAGATGGCTGCCATTGTGCAACTTTGTGCTGGGTTAGCGCAAAGAAGAGTCGACTTGGTTTGACTGGTAACGAACTACAGCAACTGATTTGCTCCAGCAGCGGAAGTTATCTGAAACATGAATGGACACACAAATGGACGGTGCAAAATTTAGACATTAGTTTCATAAATTTAACTAGTTTTAAGTTGCATTATGGAGTAAAATTCCACAGTTATTAATACAAAGTGTACTTTAAGATACATTCATAGTGTGATGTATATAAATGGGTATCAAATTTCCATTTATCGTTCATTTCAAAATTTAAATATGCAATTAAACAATGAATAGGTCAATGAATTACATGTGGCGTTGTTTCTTTGAAAAGGTCTTCATTTGAATGCGATTCTGTTGACAGAGCCGAGTCATAAGTATAAGTGAATCTGTACATTTCGGAGATGGCCCCCAAATTTTGACTGTAATTCCGATCTCCGCTTCCAATTCTAACTCCGTTAACTCGCGGATTCGTCTTCTATGTGCAGTATTGAAAGAGAAAATTAATTGAGAAACTAATCCTGGCTTATCAGTTTGGGAGAAATAAAAAAATGTGACAACCTGACAATCCCTATTGACTTAGTTATTATCAGATTGGACGTAGAATAATGTAATAAGTAACACTGCAGCCGACGGTAATGCGCAGCAGTTAAATGGTCTGATATTGAATCTGGTGAATTTACAGCTATGGGTCAGGTAAAACGTGGTCCATTTAATTTTCTCTTATCCTCATTTTTGTGTTTAGCCTGCATTAATATACATAAGAAGATACCTTAATGAGATACAGAAATCAAATTTCATAAAACCTGTGTAATGTCATGACCCATCCCAAACTTTTGTGGCTTGTGCATTACCTTCCTTATTTTATTACATAATTTCACTTCAGAAGAGAAAAGCGTCAGCTCTTATCTGAAGTGACAGCCGTGTGCCATTGATGCACTTGGACATTCAGAAGGTGATCCAACTCATTACAACTCAAGCTACGTGGACCATCGACTTTTATAAAGCTGAGGGTACGGCTTTTACCTTTGAAAAATACAACTTAAATTATAAAGAAAGGAGTTGTTCACTCTCAACAAGACTGAGCTGAGGTAATCTTACAATCGATATGGTGTTTCAAGAAATATCGTAACTCGGAAAATTTTGTGTTCAAACTTACGTGTCGCTTGAGGGTGTCTTGTTCACAACGAACGACTCCCAAACGGGAGCTCCTCAGCCAATGGTAACTGACCCCGGACTAGTGTCTCGTGGTCCAGATGGCACATACAAGTTTATGGAAGTTGGATTGTTAAATAATTCACAGGGTTTTGTGATACAAAACCCAGGGTTTGTAGCAAAACCTCGGGTTTTGTGGATGAAATTCAAGGTTTCGTTACAAAACCAGAGTTCTATGAACAAAACCCTAGGTTTTGAAACAAAGCTCCGGGTTTGTTCACAAAACTCTGGATAAGGTTAACGAAACCCGGAGTTTTATGCCAAACCCCAGGGTTTTGTAAAATACACTGAAATAACTGAACAAATCTCATATTTTAAATTTAATTTATCAATAAATCATAAAACCGAGGGTTTTGTGATCAAAACCCAGAGTTTCATTATAACACTCTGGATTTTGATCTGTAATGAATTCAATTTAATTGTATCATTTTTCAAAACTCGGGGTTTTGTAACAAAACCCTCGGTATTGTGCAAAAACGCCGAGTTTTCTGAACAAAACCGAGGGATTTGTTGAAATTTATTAAGCATAAATCACAAACCCCTGGGTTTTGTAAAACACCGAAAAAAAATTATTTAGTCTCTTCTTTTTCATATTAAAACCCAGGGTTTTGTAATAAAACCTTGAGTTTTGTAGTGACTGGGTATTGCAGTTTCCTTGTTCAATCCTAAAAAAAACCCCGGGTTTTGTTCCAAGCGAAACTCAGAATTTTGTTTATTTTACAAAACCCAGGGTGTTTTAAATGCCGCCAAATGGGTCAATGTCTGCTGTGATTGGTCGATTACAAAACCATTTTTTTTTCATTTCAACAAAACCCATGGTTTTGTGACCTCACAAAACTCAGGGTTTCGTAAAATGACAAAATCCTGAGTTTTGCTCTGTTATTTCCAAATTTTACAAAACACTGGGTTTTGTTCCGTTATTTCACTAATTAGCAAAACCCTGGCTTTATTGTTCTGTTAATTCTGTAATTCACAAAACCCGGGTTTTGTGGCAAAACCCAGGGTTTTGTAAAGAAAACTCACAGTTTGGTTACAAATTATCACAAAACCCTGGTTTTCGTGATCAAAACTCAGGATTTTGTCAAAACCCTGAGTCATGTTCACGAAACCTCAGGTTTTGACCTCAAACTCAGAGTTTTGCCCAAAATTCAACCATAATACAATAACTAAGGAAAACCCTGGGTTTTCTGCAAAACCCTGAATTTTTCTACCAAAACCCTGGGTTTTCTTAACAAAACTCTGGGTTTTGCGACAAAACCCAGGGTTTTGTGATTTATTGAACAATGCAACTTCCATACACGTTCTCATATGTTAGCATGCTAATGTCATCTTTGATGCGCTCAAATATGAAATCAATGTTTATTGTCATTGTTTTGTATACATATTGTCGTGTTTATTGCGTAAATCATTCTACCGTCTTGTAGTGTGTACTTGCACTTCGTCGACCACCGGTGAATTTTCCTTGTTCCTGTGACGTAGTTGCCTGTCCGGTTTGTCTCGTTCATTGCCCATTCATGGGTGCTTAAACCCCTTTGACAGAAGGTATACAAAGAGAGCCCTTCCCTAGCTCCAGGGAACTAACCCCCGCGGACTGTTGGCTGGCGGGGGCCAACAGTCCGCGGGGGTTAGTTCCCTGGAGCTAGCCCTTCCCCACAAGCGGGATCGCTGGAAGAATGGAGACGGGCGTTACACTAGCTTTCACGGAGTCCTTTCGCGTACCGTACATAAGCGATCGATCATTGCCTACGTGTCATAGCATTGAGAATTTACGTGTCATCGCCCTAGTGGCTCGAGCCTTGTCGATTATGTGTTATGCAATAAGTTACGCGATGACCTGGTAACACACTTGAACGTTGCAGATTGTAACCAGTTGATCAGTGACCATGCCCGATTGAAATACATTTTAAATGTTGTGGGTGCGATAGCTCCCCCGAGTATTTGAAATATTTTAAAACAATACCTGGGTCTGTTACACCGTATATCCTGTGGGACGAAAAGTCTACTGATCTATTTAGAAATGCTTTGAGTACACCTTACATTCAAAACCGTTTGCATTCGTTAGAGACGAACATGGCCGACATGTCAGTGGATGAGGCTGCCGCGGAACTGAACAGTATACTTTTTGAAGCTGCGAAACGCAGTCTAAAAATTATCACTGCTAAAAAGAAGCGTTCCAAAAAGAAAAAAACGAGCCGTAAATTTTGATAACGAATGTCAGAATCTAAAAGAAAAAGTAAAACATTTTAAATGTCTTTTCAATAAATATCCTAAGGACCCGTATATAAGAGGTCAATACTTTGCGTCCACAAAAAAATTTAAAAGTTGTGTTCGAGCTAAACGCCGCGAGTACAAACAAAAAATAATCGATAATATTGAACTATGTAAACAAAAGGGCGGTAATCAACAAGAATTCTGGAAAAACATTAAAAAGTTTCTGGATACAAAAATAGATTCTACTGATGTAATAGAGCCTGATACATGGTATGAATACTTTAAGAATTTGAATACAAAACCCAACTCTATTCCACTGCAGCCCCAACCATTACTTCATGATATATTAGATTTTTTTAACAAGGCTTGATAGTTACAATGTGGAAGGGGACCACCCGCTTAATGATAACTTTAGTGCTGAGGAGCTGGACATAATATTTGATAAACTCAAAACAAACAAACAACTAGATCCTGACGGAATCAGAAATGCTATGTTAAAATCCGGGAGACATCTCATTGGAAATTCTTTACTTGTGCTATGTAATTAAGTCCTGAGAGCACGTCAGTTTCCTTGTGCTTGGAAAATAAGTCATATCATTCCTATACACAAGAAAGGTAAACCAGATATCCCTGCGAACTACAGAGGTATATCACTCCAAAGTTCTGTAAGTAAGTTCTTTTCCAAATTATTACATCGCCGTATGTATAAATTTCTGTCAAATAATAATTTTTTTCACCAAGGCCAGGGTGGCTTCATAGAAGGGCGACAGACTGCTGATAATATTTTTCTTTCAGAAAAATTTAATTGACGATAAATTACTTAACAAAAGAAGTTAGGGCCTATTTTCTGTATTTGTAGACCCTCGCAGGGCATTTGACTCGGTTAACATTGATTTTCTCCTATTCAAACTACATGAAGCGGGTATCAGTATGCATGTCTTACAACTGATTAAAGATATGTATACTGCTACAAAACTTTCCGTCAAATTAAATGAGGGATGTACACCTCAATTCCACAGTTCCATCGGACTGAAACAAGGTTGTTCCCTTAGTAATTGTTATTTAATGTATTCATAAGTGATTTAGAGCATTTTTTTAGTCTTTCTGATCCGTCATCAGGTCTATCTATTGGTGACCTGAATATCACATCTCTCATGTTCGCCGACGATGTCGTTATATTGGCTGACTCGCCAGACAAATTACAGCAACGTCTCGTAAGACTTGCAGCATATTGCAAACAGTACTGTAGCCTTCAATTGAAAGTTGGTCTGGCCAAATTCAGAAATTTGGAAATTCTGAGCAAATCTCTGGATATTTACATAGTTGTGGTGACCTAAATCAGTAAATGTTGGTCCGACCAATCTGAGCAATCGGACCCCAAGGCTACGGCCCTGGCAAATGTTGGGGTCTGTCTGTTAACATCGAAAAAACAAAAGTTATTATTTTCGACCGAAACGGGTATAGTCAAATACACGGTAATTACACCTTTAAAGGGCAGGTCTCGAAAAAGCAGCTGCTGTCTATTTTTACCCATTTCTTATGAAAAACTTTGAATCGTGATCCGCGAAGTGCATGACGTCACATAGGGAACTCGTTTCACTTGCACAAGATGGCACACAACTCTACAGTACAAGATCGATGTCGACGTGGAGGAGGTTTTTTTTTTTTTTATGTGGACAAGATTGAAGAGGGAAAACAACGAACCGAACATTGGCCCAAAGCCCTAGCAAAAGGTTGGCGGACGGAAGCGGCCCAACCATCCAACGATCCTCATCCGTGCGAGGGCTGAGAGGATAACCTTCCTTGGTAATTTTATTTGTTTTGATTTTGAAACTTTCAGCATGTTCAGCCATGAACAACTGATGAAGCGTAAGTTTTGATACTTGGTTAATCACGGACTGAGGAGAGTGCAGGGTGGCCCAGTCGACGATAAATGTCAGTGTTAACCGTTGCATTGAACAGCACTGTCGCTGGAAACCCATTAATAATTATTGAAATCTCGAGCGCCTGCGGCCGCGAGGCAGCTTCGCCGTCTTTGTCACAAGTCCCATAGGCATAGGCCTAATATATCATATACTGATATAGTTACGTGCCTGGTTTTCGACCATGCCCAGTTTTCGACCAATTCCGAAATATCGCGATATTTTCTTCATGGCGTCTGCTATATATCGCCGCTTGTACATCTGAACTTGTGAGTTGTTTCTTCCTATGGACATTAACTCCTGGTATTATATTTTGATGCATATATGAAGATTTACTTTGAGACAAAACTGCGATAGCCAAACAAAAGCTTAAGTGGTCGAAAACTGCCCCCCCCCCCATCTTATTATAACTAATTTACTAAGTTCGAACATTCACTGGTTAGAATATGAATCATGTATGGTTGAAACTATATATAGCGTTCATCTTTTCTGGAGCCTTGGCTTTGAGGCTTGGTGGTTAAGAATAAGATGTATGTACAGTTGTACGTAATTATCAATAGAAAGCTTGACCATCACCCGGGCCAGGGCAGAATTTTGTCACTACTGACACTGCGTTGTATATCATCTGAAAAGACGGAATACACAGATCTATACATGCAACTGTTACAGTTGTCACCGTGACCTCTTTGATAGGCCTAAAAGTTCAAAGTGGATTGGTGCTGTATCCAACAACCACTCACTGGCTGAAAGACAAAATTATGCTTCAAAATTTGACGATGGGATGGGAAGCCATTGTTAGACTTCAAAGTTTAACACTGATTTAGCTGGCTTTGGCTGAAGGTAATTACATTTGCCGACTCGCTGTACACAGTGTTTTATTCACACTACATAATGGTTATAGACACAGAGTGCTCTTTTCTTACAATTTGAACAGGGCTAGTCATACATTACAGACGGGCATGGAATTAGATCTTGATACACAAACTGAATCTAGCATATTGCAGTATAATTAAACCAACACTTTCAGATATAAATGTAGATAGCTCCAGTTCCATTTTTCAATTTTCACCAAACTTGAATCACAAGTTACACAACAATCAGGAATCGTATTTGTCAGTAGCAGCATAGGAATCCTGGTGTATTGTAATCTGTTACCATGGTAACTACAGCTAATCATTTTTTTTTCTTTTTTGCAGCGTTAGAACTGGATCATGGGACAATAATCAGCCAAAGCACACATTAGAAATATCACCAGCTGAGTCTACTGGGGGACAAGTTCTGTGCCCCGGCCCAAGATGGTCTGATGTACCAAGATGGGCATGAAACTTGCAGCTGTTTCTTGTTCAATGTGCAATACATGCAAGCCACTATTATAGGGACAACCTTCAATGATTAGAACAACAGTGATATATATCAGGTTACAATGGGTTAAACCATCATTTTTGCTATTTTCACACATGTTATGCACTTTTCCTTTAAGTTTTGTATGCCGGAATCAGATTTCAGGTTATGTAAAGGAAAATTGTGAATTTTGGCAAAAGTATTGGGCCTGGGTCTCACTGTTTCGTGTGGCTGCGGCTGGGGACTAGCTGAGCTTCTATGCTCCGCCCTGCAGGAATGCAACAGGAGCCTCATTTACATACAGCAGGTGTGAGCGCTTCTGCGCATGCTCCGCACAAGCAGACTACGATCAGCTGGGCAGGCAAACCCCATTATCGCAGTGCCAGTGAGTCGGTGAAGATCCAGGGCCGTAGCTACCGGGTCCGACTGCCTCGATCGGTCGGACCAACTTTTCGCTTTAAAAAAAAAAAAAAAAGTCTTTATTACATCTAAATAAATCTTAAATCGTAAGCTATTGGTGCGACCAAAAGATCACGTATGTTTGTTTGAATGGGATACTAACTTTGGTTTACGGGCACATGATGGCATTCTGCCGGCATACTTGACGGCGGCGCATCAACCTGTCATCAGAAAAAGTTCTAGGCAAGCAAGACTGGATTGTTTTGGAAAATTTTGAAACCGTGCAATACATAAATCAACCTAGTCACAGTGGTGCTGGTAATGTTACCACTCTAACTCAAAACTATATATGCACATATAAGTAACCAAAGGAACAAGGTTTTCCAGTGCACAGAACACTTAAATTTTGTCATGAATACAGAATATTTTTTTGTTTTGTAAAAAAAAAACAAACAAACAAATACTTCTTAATATTCAGTCACATGACACCAGCTAAGATCAGGTGATGGTACATCAAAGGGAAAATCACCATGATTGAAATACAGTTTTAGATAAAGTGATTCTGGGAAACATTCTTCTCCGACACCAGCCTCAAACTTTGGATTGCGTGTTGGTGTTATTTGTGTCATTAATTCTCTCAATAGTTGAATCTTTTCAATCATGTGTCTTGTCATGTAAGAGAAATCTCACATTAACCCGGTGCTATTGCAATCAAAACTCATCTGAGCTACATATTTTAGCACTTGAATCTTGTCATAAATGCACAATGTGTCTTTAAAATGCTGGCTCATTCACAAGTATAACAAGTACATAAATATTTTGTAATATTTAATTCTAATTTTCATAATAGTTGAATCTTGTCAATAATGAAGAATGTTTCTTGTCATGAAAGTGAAATCTCATATTATCTTGGTGCTGTCTCTGTCAAAAGTTTTCATTTAATGCATGTAAAACTGGAATCTTGTCATGACATTAGTGTTGACAGTTGTGTATATGCCTTGCAGAATATTTCTTTAAATGACAGGTCATTTACAAGTACATAAACATGGTTCTGTTTATGTAGCTAATTCTTTAACATGTGATAGTTAAGTTTCTTGACAGAAATGTGTCTTGAAAATCAATGCAGCGTCTTGTACATAAACATTGTGCTGTTCAGATGCAATGCATCTCACCAAATGTTGCCATTTTACTTTAATAGTTTTAGATTGCTGAATGTGTCTTTGATATGCAATATAACATATTAGTAGTTTAGGAATGAATAACATGAAGAAGGTGTCTTAATATATGGTGTATAAGTTAACTTGGTGCTGCTGATGTCATAAATTCTCATACATAAATATAACAATGGAATCTTGTCTTAAGTGCATACCTCTTGCAGATGGAATATTGTCAGTGTCTCCTGATCTGTTATACACATTTATTTGCTAAATATAACATGGTGCTGTTCACTATTGAAGTAAAAATTATCATGCATAATAATTTACAAGAATCTTATAAAAAATGTGATAAATACAGAATGTGTGCTGAATAGTTACAGAAGCAGTACATGATATATCATGTACTGCATCTTGATATATCATGTACTGCATCTTTAACTGTTCAGCACACATTGTATATAATTTTATCAGCAGCACCAGGTTACTCATTATATATATTCATTAACCTGGTGCTGCTGATTTCACAAATCTAGCATTACACATGTTATTTGAAGAATGAATCTCATCCAGACTGTGACTTGAAGATGCAAACTCGTACATGTATTCAAAAGCTGGTGCTTTTAATGTCTTTTGTCTTGAAATCACCAATACCTAGTGCAAATATATATGCAGACCTCAACACTGAAAGAAATTTCTTCATGATTTTTGTTTTCATCTTGAATAGATAGTGTTTTTCCCATGTACTTTTGCATTTTTTGTGGGTCCAAATTTCTATTACTTTAAGCTGGTAGCTGTAGAGGCATAGGCCTACTAGTCTTACTCTATAAATATATGTTTTCAGGTGCTGTTAATCCTGTGAGAACAAAGTGAAGGAAACTTCTTCATTTCATTATTTTCATTTTAAATAGATTGTGAATATGCATGTAGGCCTACTTGTAGTTTTTTTTTCCTACTGCTCAAGGCCTTTAAGCTGACACAGCTTTAGTAAAGTGGTCACTAGTCCTTAACATAATCATTGTGCTTTATAAGACCACTTTTCATTGTTTACTATCTTACAAGTATTGTATTTTGTAGCTGGTGCTGTTTATATTGTGAAAAAAACATGAAGGTCTCACTTTATCTAAATCTGTATTTCAATGATGGTGATTTTCCCTTTGATGTACCATCACTTGATCTTAGCTAGTGTCATGTGACTGAATATTAAGAGGTATTTGTTTGTTTGTTTGTTTTTTTTACAAATAAATTCATTTTTATTGTCACACTATGATTTGTTGTAGTTCTTCTTTCCTTTATATGAAGCTTGAAACGCCTTAATCCTCAGAGGTATCCATTCTGTGGCAGAGACTTCATTTTGTCACACATAAAAAAAGAACTAAAAAAACCCAGAATTGCTGCTTGTATGGCCCTTCCTAGGGTCTCCAAACACTCAAAAATGCTGGAGCTTCCGGGGGCGCTGCCCCCTGGACCCCCAACGGAGCGCTGCCCCTGGACCCCGGTGGGGCCCTAGGCGGCCCCCACACCCCCGGCCTGAATTTGGCCTGACCAACTTTCAAATGCTAGCTACAGCCCTGAGATCAGTGAATTTTGGGGTATACTAGCAGTGTAAAAGTTACACAGGCCTGTAATGAGGACTACAGGGCTCTGGTTTAATTAATCGTTGTCCGAAAGTTTATGGAGCAATCCCTTTTGACCGGATCAGCAACTCGCCCGAGGTCTTCGTGAGGCTCACGTCGGGTTGCAGGGTCGTCTCCACTGGAGGGAACTGATTGTAGTATGATCCTAGATCAGACGCTTTTAGTTCACTTGCAACTGAAGCGGGCATCGGTCTGCCCCTAGGTTTTTTTCTTTCTCGGCATCTTTGCAATAGCACCTTCTAATCACACAAATGTAAGCAACGATCCTCTGAACTTGATAGAAACTTTCTGAACTGAGCCTGAAGTTCCGATTTACTGACACCTATATTGGGCCCCACGCAAGACGGCAAACATCGTAGAACCCGGTTGCCCCGTAACCACCTGTCAGTCATTTGTCGGCCAATCAGGGTAAACTTGAGAAACCCCAACATGGAATCCAAAGTGACAGATGAGCACGATTATAACATTTTTGGATGTAAAACCTCCAAAATAAAGCATTCTTTGAAGTTTGATGCTCCGAACGTGTCCATTTACTCAACAGGTAGAAGTGCGTAACGGAATACCAAGGTGTCATTGCGACCAAAGGCCCAAAGAATAGCGTAAGTCCTATTGAAGTCGGCATTTGCTTTGAAAGCGTTTTTCTCGGCATCATTCCTGGCCTTTGTTTCTCAACTTCTTGTGAAATCAACTTCGTCAGTTTTGCTCATAAAGACCTGGGGTTTGTGGCAAACTGTTCACAAGAATATGATCTTTAAAAACGTGTCTCAGATTTTTTCTATGTCGAGTTGTTTTCTCTCTACAGCGAGCCAAAAGTCAAAACCTTTGATGTAAGAATGGAATGTCATCTTTTCAACTTTAAACGTGAGTATCTCCACAGTAGCGCAAACAATGAAAAAAGTGAGACACGTCTGTGTAGAAAACCATGTCTGCTAGCTTTTGCAACAGAAATGCACATGCTCAAGCTCAAAAAAAAAAAAGTAGATTTAACAATTGTGTGATTTTTTTATGATCACTTTACCTGATTGTTGTGTTAACACAGAAGAACTGGTTCAAATGAAAATGCTATCAAGTTATTCCAAGATTTGTTAGCCTTCAGGAAATATATAGTTTATGGTACTTTTAGCGTATTTTTAGACTTTTATTAAGTCATTTGTAAGACTCACGCGTAACCTGATATATACCTTTAATGCTGACAGTGAAGACGGTATCGGGTACTATATGTATATTGTAGCAAAGCACCTGATGCATGTACACTTAATGTACCGCTATATGTGAGGCACACACTGCCTTGCACTATTTTTAACAGAGATTGTAGATTGCAAGTACATAGTTGTCCCTGTCTTGAGGACCACTCCATTGAGAGACCACCTGTCCTGAAAGGGCACCTTTTCAGCCCAATTCATTGGATGTAATTTGTGTTTCCAACCAGACACTAGCCATTCAGCATACTTTGCCTTATACATACATTTCATGTTAGTTTTTGCCATTTATGGTTTTTAGCTCTGCTGACTTGTCCGTATGCAGAGTTTATGCCATCCATTTTCATATACGTTAACTTTTTACATTTTCCACCTCTCAAAAACGGTTTTGTGGAATGGTTTTTAAGTTTCATTTTGCACATGAAGGTTCACCAGGTCGGCCTCTACCAAGTGTACAAACAAGATGAGGAGCCAACATTTTTTCTATTTTTCACGGATTGTTGAATAATTTTGGGGACCAAAAAAATCAGAAGTTTATTTACTTAAGAACCACGTGCCCAATTTGTTTGATATTGCATGTAGGGTCTTCAGGGGTCACTTAGTTCTCATTTTGGCTAGCAGGTGGTCATACTCTTTTTTTTTTTTTTTTGCTACTATTTAATGAAGTTTTGTGTGTTAAGGCTGTTTTCAGCTTCTTGTCTAAAAATATGCACAGAATTCTGAAATTTTCCTAGACTTTCTTTAGCACAAGTACGTGTAGATTTGACAATATGGTGAGGGTACAGTAACTTTTAATGAAACTGTGGCATGTTAAAGTTTTGGAATTTGTCAGTGAGCTTTGTTATAGTCAACTGTGGAAAGATTGTGTCCTGCTCTTGCCATGTGGCATTATGTAATCCAGCCTGCTTACAGATGGAGGAAGTTAACAATTTTAAGTGTTTACCTACAAAGAACAATATCATTTAGACCATAATGATGTTAACACTGTGCAAGCATGGAATATGCATATGGCTGATAAGTATCAAGACTGAAGTTACCAGCTGAGTTGAGTGTGTCATGCAAGCCCAAGGCTCAGCCACTTTTTTTTTCGATTTTGTCATCAAGGCAAGTATGATACAGTATTTCACTTGCCCCCATATCTAAAGTCTGGTTGTAAAAGCAGAATGCCCGGTTACCTACCCCAAAGGCAAGCGATTCGAAATTCTCATGCCGAGGTGGAATATATCATTGTCCTGGTATAAGGTGGTTGCCACAGAATGATGAATAAATGGTCAATAAATGATGAAACTTCTTGTTGTGTTTTAGGTGAAATACACTGTTTCCAAAGATCTGTTTACAGTGTAAATGAAGTCAGATGTTGTGAAGGAAAGAATACACTACTTGTGTATTTTGCTGTCTCTGGCATACCCTACTTTGGCGGAAATCCACAACAGTTTTATTAGTTCAAAATCACGTGTGCCTCACATTTACTATCATCTTGATGAGAAATATCAAAAAAAAAAAAAAAAAAAAAAAAAAGAGAACAAGGAATAAGAATGGTGTGGAGAAGTAAAGATAGCAGTTATTTTGCAGTCTTGTAGCTTATTCTAACTGGATTTTATGATCTGAAAATAGAGGGAATTTTGTGGGATCTGCCAGAGTGAATGAACAAAGAGTAGGAATACTTAATAAATAGCATAAATGGCTATGAGCAAACCAAAGGAAGACTTATCACTCAACTAGTGGCCTAAATGGCTGTCAGCAAAAGAAAGAAAAACTAAATGTCCATGATTCTTAAACACAAGCAACCATTAAAATATCTTGCCATGGCAAGCACTTGGTTACACTGGGCGGCACCGTAAATTTACGTTTTTTTCATTATATTTTTATTTTCGTTTGATGACACCAGTTTTAATTGCAAGAAAAAAGAGATGTCATTGAAATTGAAAGTTGTTTCAAATTATCACTCATGATGAATAAAAAATTGAGATCCCCATGCAGCGTATCAACATATCCAGGACTACGTACAAATTTCACAAATTAGCTGTGGGGCTCATCAAATGCAGCTTTGTACATGAATGCAAATGCTGCATGAGGGCATTTTAGAAAATAATGCAGTTAACTGCTGACTAAACAACGGATTGGTGCAGCCATAGCTGGTGGACTTCAATGTAACAGGACTCAAAAGATGCCCTTCACAGCACTTCATCTAGTAGGACCGCGAGTCATTTTTCAACTGGCAGTGTACAGAGTGCGGAGTAGCAAGGTAGTCTTATGCACACCACTGGAGTCTGTTAAGCAGGAAAACTTGATATGAGATGGCAAATGCTGGACGATGGGATAATATACAGTTGTACCTGCTGTATGTGGCCACCCCTTCTGCCAAGAAAAAGTGGCCTGTCACCACAGGTAAATTTTACAAAGAAATTGACTCCTATGTCCGAGCCTAGTGACCACAAAAAGCAATTCGGCTGCTCACAGGAGTGGTTGCATACAGCAGGTACCACTGTATATGTGTTTGAATGTTTTCAGTTTGCATAAAACTACCTTATGCATATACAATGTACATGCACAGAACATGCAGAAGTGTTTTGCAAATTGTTGAACTTACACGCTGCATTTAGTGTAATACTGTACATGCACTATATATATATATATATATATATATATATATATATATATATATATATATATATATATATATATATATATATATATATATATATAAAGATATATATTCTTAACATCAGATCAATAAAAGAACCAAACAAGCAACAAACTTATTCAGTACTTCCTTTTTTTGTGAAAAAAACAAAACAAAACAGAACTACTTCATATATATATATATATGTATATAGTGCATGTACAGTATTACACTAAATGCAGCGTGGATTTTTTTTTAATGAAAAATGAACCCTTGCTGTTTTCATTGCACAATTGCAAAAAAGTCCACTGAAGCTTAGGCCTAATATACGGTCAATGAATAAAACAATCACTCAGGGAAGTGCATACAGATTATAGCCCCAGGCCAGACGATTATCTTATATTGACCAAGAGTAAACAGGTATAAAAATTCCAAACGTTTTAGAAACAAAATATTGCATTCCTTTGTATTTTAATATATCGTAAAAAGTACACGGTTTCTAGTCTACCAAGTTTCTCCACTGCCGTGCTCACGCGTCGACGTCTGGACTCGGGCTTTGTGGCAGAAGCACCACGACCTCTCTTGGGTCCCAGGACACTGGCCAACTGCTCATGGGTTGGCTGTGCCTGTGGCTGTATTGAGGGCATAGCACCAGGAATAATGTCGATGTGGTATCGAAACCCAGCATCCTTCATCATACCACCAACAAACATAGAGTCTTCAAAATATATACATGTAGCACACAGCACGCTTTAAATTATAATCGGAGGCGTCTTTCCAGTCGACCGCAAACCTGTTCCATGCCGCTCGGAGGCTGGGCCTTCGGCCCGTCTTGTTGGTGTTACCACACCACATTACCACAGAGCGATGGGCCATAGCAGTGACAAAAATAATAAGCTAGGTCTACAAAATCAATTTGGTGCCAAAACCGATATTTCGCGCATAAAATTTAGAGATAATCTAAAATTTTGAGTGGAGACGAAAATGTGTATCCTATCACGAAATGGCCGCGACTGCCCAGGTCGAATGCCAAATTCGCAAACGTGTTCCCGCTGTGACGTCACCAAAGTGGATCTTCCATATTGAAATTTTCTCGGACATCCTCGGTGGCGCTATGTTTGAAAGCTCCAAAAAACCCAAGGTCAAAGGCCACATTCCATGGTAACTTTCTTCTAGCCATAACTTGGTCAATTTTTATCCAATTTTGATCATGTTGGGCTCAAATGGTAGCTATGGTAACACTACATATTTTGAATTTTACATGTGACCTCTCTAGGTCAAAGTTCAAGGTCATTTGGATGTTTGAAAGTTTGTATCAAAGGGGTGTCACATCTCAATTAAACTGCCAACAAGCCATACCCCTGGTATATATTTTACAAGATGTGACATCAAAATGACCCTTTGAAAATGCGGCATCCCTGGACTCATTCAGGACAGAAGTCTTCATTTACTGTCAGTAAAATTTGTATCAAAGGGATATACTGAGTATTCTTATCTTTTAAATTAGGGGGTTCTGATTTCAAATTTCTGACAATCATAATAGAGTATAATATCTGCTCATAATTTGTGATATTCTGACCTTTTTTATTTGTTTCACACATTGTATTAGCAATGCAAATTTGAAAGAATTAACAAAGAGCATATCCTTTGGGTTCATCACTGAATGAGTTAATTTTGTCATATAAACATTGGCTGCATTGATTGAATAGCTATGTCTGTTTGGTAATTTAATTATAAGTTAAAGTTTTTATCCAATTTTTATCCAATTTTGATCATGTTGGGCTCAAATGGTAGCTATGGTAACACTACATATTTTGAATTTTACATGTGACCTCTCAAGGTCAAAGTTCAAGGTCATTTGGATGTTTGAAAGTGTTATCCAGTCATAACTTGGCCAATTTCCATCCAATTCTAATCAAGTTGAACTCAAATTGTAGGTATCACAACATTGCACATTTTTATAAGAACATGTAACCTCGAAAGGGCAAAGGTCAAGGTCATTTGGCCCTTTGAAAGTTTCATCTTGCCATAACTTGGTCAATTTTCATCTGATCTGGTTCATGTTGGGTTTAAATTTTGGGTATTGTAACACTGCGCAATCTACATGTGACCAACTTCTACTAAAGGGTTGTTGACCATTGTGCAGCTAATGAATTAAAACTAAAAGTTCTAGCAATTTAATTTATGCTAAATAGCACCATTATAAATTTTAAATTTTGAATAACTTCAAAGCTATAGTAGATAGAGATGCCATTCCAACTTGTACTCCTGTGTTATGGAATAGTTGTACATTGCCACACCAATATGCTTTGAAGACACCCACACACTGATTTGCTGTGCAGCAAATCATCTTTTCTAGTTGTTATTATGTCTGTGTGCCAACACAGACATACTGTTTTTCTACGAATTCTTTATTAAAGTGTGTGTGTCAGCACACACTTTTCTGTTTTTCTAGGAATTCTTTCTTTCTTTCTTTCTTTCTTTCTTTCTTTCTTTCTTTCTTTCTTTCTTTCTTTCTCTCTTTCTTTCTTTCTTTCTTTCTTTCTTTCTTTCTTTACAGGCAAATTTGTCCGACATTTCATTTGAAAAGTATTATATGTAGAAACTCCAAACTTGGCACAATTATGCTTCTATGGATAAAGTCTGGCCTTTTTATAATGACAGGTCATGCTTTTCAAAATTATGCAAATGATGGCTAATTAAAGTTTTAAATCTTCAATATGTTATATACTATACAGTGCATTCCAACTTGAGCTCTGGGGGCCGTCTCATTAGTTGTGACCACAGTGCTGATGGGCCAAACAGCCTATCACTGACCTCTTTGCCTTGCCACTCAACCCGGCTGCTATGATTAGTGGTGTTTGTCAACAGGTCCACATGGGTGCTGCTGTAGACATTTATATGGGTTTTATTTTCACTTTTGTAGCGTCAAATAATTGGATTTTTTACAAAATAATCCGGCTGCAGGGACACCATTTTACTGTGGAGCTGGCCCTACTATGTGTCTGCCACCCCAACAAACACACATGACCAGTGACAGTGAATGATTGGTATCAAATGGCCAGCTTATACCAAAGTCCTGGCAAGTGTAACCACATCAAAATAAACCCTACCCTTTCCTCTTAAGTTTGTGTGTATTTTATTACCCCCAATAAATTTCACTCATAATCTAGAGCCTGTATCAACATTGTAAGACCTTTGGGATATTTTTACAGGGGTGTCACATCTCAATTAAACTGCCAATAAGCCATACCCCTGGTATATATTTTACAAGATGTGACATCAAAATGACCCTTTGAAAATGCGGCATCCCTGGACTCATTCAGGACAGAAGTCTTCATTTACTGTCAGTAAAATTTGTATCAAAGGGATATACTGAGTATTCTTATCTTTTAAATTAGGGGGTTCTGATTTCAAATTTCTGACAATCATAATAGAGTATAATATCTGCTCATAATTTGTGATATTCTGACCTTTTTTATTTGTTTCACACATTGTATTAGCAATGCAAATTTGAAAGAATTAACAAAGAGCATATCCTTTGGGTTCATCACTGAATGAGTTAATTTTGTCATATAAACATTGGCTGCATTGATTGAATAGCTATGTCTGTTTGGTAATTTAATTATAAGTTAAAGTTTTCTTTCTGGACACCAGTCAGTTCAGTGGCTCTTAAAGAAAACATTTTGGGCTACATTATTTATATACAATTACACAGTCCAGGAAATGTTCAAGATCCCAGCTCATGCATTCTATCATGTCTGTGTGCCATCACAGACATACTGTTCTTTCTTTCTTTCTTTCTTTCTTTCTTTCTTTCTTTCTTTCTTTCTTTCTTTCTTTCTTTCTTTCTTTCTTTCTTTCTTTCTTTCTTTCTTTCTTTCTTTCTTTCTTTCTTTCTTTCTTTCTTTCTTTCTTTCTTCTATACCAGCAAATTTGTCCGACACTTTTTTTGGACACTATTATACATAGAAAGTCCAAACTTGGCATGTTTTTACCTCCATACAAGGAGTTTGACTGTTTTATACAGAGAAATGAAGATGTTTAAAATTATGCAGATTAGGGGCATTTGAAATTTTCAATCTTGAATATCTTCAACAGTATAATAGAGATGTCATTCCAACTTCTACTGCGGGGTTGTTGACCATTGGCACCTAATCACCTGTTGAATTAAAAATAAAAGTTGTAGCAATTTAAATTGCTAAATAGCACCATTAGAAATTTTACATCTTGAATAACTTCAAAGCTAAAATAGATAGAGATGTCATTCCAACTTCTACTCCTGTTTTATGGAATAG
>CAXHWN010002478.1:132200-184200 GCA_964020975.1 Hermodice carunculata
TTGTACTTTGCCATACCAATATGCTTTGAAGACACACACACTGATTTGTTATGCAGCAAATCATCTTTCCTAGTTTCTTTCTTTCTTTCTTTCTTTCTTTCTTTCTTTCTTTCTTTCTTTCTTTCTTCTTTCTTTCTTTCTTTACAGGCAAATTTGTCCGACATTTCATTTGAAAAGTATTTTACAAAGAAACTCCAAACTTGGCATGATTATACTTCCATACACGAAGCCTGGTCTTTTTGTAAAGAGGTTCAACAGTTTTGAAAATTATGCAAATTAGGGCCATTTGAAAATTTAAATCTTGAATATCTCCAAAAATATTATAGGTACAGGTAATCAATCCAACTTCGATTAATATGTTGGTTAGACTGCACATTTTTGTAATTTACATGTGACCTCTAAAGGTCAAAGGTCAATGTCATTTTCACATTTGAAATTTTCATCTAGCCATAACTCAGTCAATTTTCAACCAATTTTAACCATGTTGGACCCAACCTGTAGGTATTGCAACACTGCATATTTTTGTAATTTACATGCAATGCCTAAAGATTAAAGGTCAAGCTCATTCAGGCCCTTTTGTTAAAACTAGCCATAAGCGTAGTGGAATGTGAAGTACCAAAGGCTTCAAAGATGGCATCAGTCAAGATTCTGGGGTCTGCTTTGGTAATTGATACTTTTAGCCCAGATAAGAGAGCCTGGGTTTGATATCAGGCTAGGGTCAGCATGCTTGTCTGTATGTGTGCCCCTGAGTAGCACACAGAATGCCGTGTGTGACTGCTTTTGTCATGTTTACACCAGACAGACAAGACGTAACTTAGAAAATTGGAACAACACATAATTAATTAATAGGGTAAGACATAACAGATTCAACTGAAAGCCACAGGAAGCTGTAGTTTTCCTTGCAGTGAGGTTGCAAGGTTAGGATTTCGTACAAGCCACGGGTAGCCAGGTCAGTGTTCAATGTAAACAAAGCATGCACAAATATAAATAGACTGACGTCTACAAGTTGTATCATGCTTAGAAGACTACTTGGTTCATGAGAATGAAATGGAAAACTAGGAAAGATGATTTGCTGCATAGCAAATCAGTGTGTGTGTCTTCAAAGCATATAAGTATGGCAATGTACAACTATTCCATAACACAGGAGCAGAAGTTGGAATGGTATCTCTATGAATTATAGCTTTGAAGTTATTCAAGATTTAAATTTTCTAATGGTGCTATGTAGCATATATTAAATTGCTGCAACTTTTATCCTTTGGTACTTCACATTCCATTAAGCTTATGGCTGCATGCAAATTTCAAAGTCCAAATGACCTTGACCTTTGACCTTTACAGGTCACATGTAAATTGCAGTGTTACAATACCCATAATTTAAGCCAAACATGAACCAAATCGGATGAAAATTGACCAAGTTATGACAAGATGAAACTTTCAAAGGGCCAATGACCTTGACCTTTGCCTTTTTGAGGTTACATGTTCTTATAAAAATGTCCAATGTAGCAAGACCTACAATTTGAGACCAACATGATTAGAATTGGATGGAGATTGGCCAAGTTATGACTGGATGAAACTTTCAAAGGTCCACTTGACCTTGACCTTTGAACTTTGGAGGTCACATGTAAGTTAAAAAATGTGCAGGGTTACAATAGCTACAATATGAGCCCAACATCATCAAAATTGGATAAAAATTGACCAAGTGATGGTTAGAAGAAAGCCACCATCGAAAGTGGCCTTTGACCTTGAAATGACCTTTGACCTCAAGATGACCTCTTCCTGAAGTGAACCTTGACCTCACAAATGACATTTTGGCTTAAAATTGACCTTTGACCTTGATATGACCTTTGACCTTGATATGACCTTTGACCTTGACATGACCTTGACATCTGAGATGACCTTTACCTTGCTATGATCGAACTCCTATACACTCGGAACCACATCTACTATAGTATATAAGATACTGAAGATTTAAAACTTTAATTAGCCTTCATTTGCATAATTTTGAAAAGCATGACCTCTCATTATAAAAAGGTGAGACTTCATCTATAGAAGTACAATTGTGCCAAGTTTGGAGTTTCTACATGTAATACTTTTCAAATGAAATGTCGGACAAATTTGCCTGTAAAGAAAGAAAGAAAGAAAGAAAGAAAGAAAGAAAGAAAGAAAGAAAGAAAGAAAGAAAGAAAGAAAGAAAGAAAGAAAGAAAGAAAGAAAGAAAGAAAGAAAGAAAGAAAGAAAGAAAGAAAGAAAGAAAGAAAGAAAGAAAGAAAGAAAGAAAGAAAGAAAGAAAGAAAGAAAGAAAGAAAGAAAGAAAGAAACCGTACAAGCCACAGGCAGCCAGGTCAGTGTTCAATGTAAACAAAGCATGCACAAATATGAATAGACTGACGTCTACAAGTTGTATCATGCTTAGAGGACTACTTCTTCAATATCTTATATACTATAGTAGATGTGGTTCCGGGTGTATAGGAGTTTGATCATAGCAAGGTAAAGGCCATCTCAAAATTAATGTCATGTCAAGGTCAAAGGTCAGTTTTAGGCCAAGATGTCATTTTTGAGGTTAAGGTTCACTTCAGGTAGAGGTCATATCAAGGTCAAAGGTCATTTCAAGGTCAAAGGCCACTTTCGATGGTGGTTTTCTTCTAGCCATAACGTAGTAAAATTTTATCCAATTTTGATCATGTTTGGCTCAAATTGTAGCTATTGCAACACTGCACATTTTGAAAATTACATGTGACCCCTAAAGGTCAAAGATCAATGTCATCTGGACCTTTGAAAGTTTCACCCAGCCATAACTCGGCCAATTTCCATCCAATTCTAATCATGTTGGACTTAAATTATGGGTATTGTAACACTGTACATTTTTGCAATTTACATGTGACCTGTAAAGGTTAAAGGTCAAAGGTCAAGGTTATTTGAACTTTGAAATATCATCCTGCCATAAGCTTAATGCAATGTGAAGTACCTAAGCACAAAAGTTGTACCATTTAATATTTACAGCTTTTGAAGGCACACAGACAGATTTGTTTTAAAGCAAATCTTCCTTTCTAGTTTTTATATATGATCTTACGTCTGGGGCAACAAAAACGTTGTTTCAAGCATGTTTATATTTTCCGAGACGTGCCCTTTAAGTATGATAGTAAAAACTTGGACGTGGTAAATTCGTACTGCTGCCTCGGTATTATCTTCACATGCAATGGTACTTTTACTTAAGCATCACAGTCTTTAGCAGATAAAGCAAGGAAAGTTTGTCATATGTTAAATAAAAAATGTACGGGTGACAAAGACGTTAATTTGTTACCGAGTACTCAATTACATTTATTTGACATATACGTCAAACCTATCTTACTATACGGGAGTGAAATCTGGTCACCTGCAAATTACCGCGCTCGTACTAAGGCCTTAAAAGACCCACATACTCAAAATCTTCTACAAATTCATGCAGTTGATTCTGTTCAAATTGATTATTGTAAATTTATTTTAGGCGTTGGACGTACAACCTCAAATGATGCTTCTTTGGCTGAGCTAGGTAAATATCACTTGGATATAGATATTAAAATGAAAATTATTAAATACTGGTTTAGACTGATTTCTCTCCCGGAAAATGATATTTTAAGGAAGTCCTATAATGTAGCGTTTGAGTTAGACAGATTAGGTTTTACCACTTGGGTTACAGCTCCAAGGATGATTCTCCAGAAAAATGGATTTAATTATGTTTGGCTCAAACAGGGAATTACGGATTATGTAGGTAGCAGCGAATTTTTCACAAAACTGGCATACTCTCTCACGTCAAAGTGAGGGAAAAACTACTAAATTTGATTTCTATAGATCATACAAAGACACATACAAATTTGAAAATTATTTGGACGAAATAAAAAACTTTAAATACAGACGTAGTCTGAGTAATCATAGTTTGCGAATTGAAACCGGGAGATATGTAGGCGAGGAGAGACATGAAAGAGTTTGCCAATTTTGCGATAAAAACGTTATAGAAAACGACAACATCTTTTAATCTCTTGTCCTTTGTATGATAAATTTCGCATTCCTTTATATGATACAATAAGTAAATACCACCGTAATTTTCATGACTTCTCGGACGAAAAAAAATTAGACGTTATTATGAAACCTGATACTCTCATTGTTGGAGCTGTAGCATCGTACATATACCGTTCCGTCGAGTTCAGGAGAATGCGAGTTCAGGAGAATGCGTCTCCTAAATGAGCAAGTCTCCTGAGCCCGACGGCCGAGTATATATTGTCTGAACAATTATTCATGTACAGGGTTTTCTGTGTTTTTTCAGTACGTAAATTTCATATATATATAACTTCTTGCCAATTTTAGTTTGTCTATCCTTCTGACATTTAAATTGTACATATTTGCTCTTATTATATGTATGATGAGCAATTTTACTGTATGTATTTTAATTGTATGCTATGAGCCCGATTGGGCAAAAGAAGCAATAAAGCACATGCTATAGTATGGTGTAAGTTCATTGCAGTTTTGCCAATTTTTGAATTTGCTGATATTTTCTTATCAGAACGAAATATGAATATATATTCGTCACGTTCTTTCTAGCCTTTCATTATGGGGGTACACGCCTGGGATACGGAGTTTCCCTCGGTTTTTACTTCTGCCACTTGCTGTTGCGAGTCACTATATGTAGGATAGGCCGCCAAATTTCCATTTAAGATATTTTTTGTATATGATATGATGTCTTGTGCAATATTTTACGCCGCGCTTGTAAAGTTACTTACGTCGCGCTTGTAAGGTCAATTAACGCGCTGATATATATATGCGTAAACTTGCGCACATTTATAGTTTCATGCGTGCAATAAAGCTTATTATTCATATTAAATGAGTCTTGATTCAGTGGTAAAAAATATGTGAAATAGCACGTAATATTGTATACAGGTGTATGTATTTCAAGTATGAAAAACGTAATATCGTGTCAGCGAAACGGATGAATATTATTTGATATGTATGGTGCAATGGCAAATATAAAACAAAATGCTTATGAAAGTTTAAATGTTGAATATGATCATGAGAATTTATTATATGAAATAATTATATATGTGTGTATGTGTCGCAGCACAAACTGTTATATCTGCGGTAAGTGTCATGGCGTGAAAATTATGCAGGTTTGAATATCGCGTCTCTTATAAATTTGTGAATCAAACGAGAATAATGAAAATGAGTATATGTATTATTACGCGTCAAAGTACGTTGAAAAGATCAGAATTATCTGAATCTACGCGTTGATAAAGTGCTTTTCATAAATGTTAAGTGTAAATTATGGCATATTAAATATTTCTCGTTAAAAGTCAGAGAAAAGGTAATGAGTAATGTTACGCGAATTATTGTAATTGCTTAAGAGTTCTCAGATATTGAAATGTTAGTAAAAAGTTTATATGCATTTTCAGTTCAATGGAACTCACGGACATGTGCTAAAGTGCTAAGTGTGTTGGAGCTCGTCGGTGACGAGTCCATATCTGTGTCAATGTGTTCGTGTATCCAATAAAAATCGGTGGTCAACCAACGTGTTCCCGGGTTTTGTGTAAACTCCAAATTTCGCAATAGTGATTGACAGTTAAAACTTCCTCTTGTTGACGGACAGACGACGGCGGACAAAGGGTCGACGATGGACGGAGGACCATTGGATAAGCTCACATGACTGTTGAGTCAGCTGAGCTAAGGATATATGCGTTGAAATACTTTTTATTTGATAACAGAGTGTTGAAATTAGAAAAATATCAGCCACCACTAAAACCAGTAATAATTTCACGTACATCTTCAAATGGACACAAAATATATGGCTACAATTTGATAATTGTAATTTGATATCTTATCATGTAATTCGGTCATCCAATATCGTTTTATCTAAAATATTTATAATCTTACAAACGACAGCTCCATGTCCATTTATTAATTGTGTTTCTTATTTACTGAGCTTGGTTGCTATTTTTACTTTCCCATTCGCGATATGCAAAGCATACGTAACTATTTCCGAGTAAAGAGTATGTCAATTCCAAGAGATTGTTGCAATAGGTTTTATTGTTGCGTTACATCTGCGCTAGTTAAAATTATACAGTTTTGCATGCAGACTGCATTTGAATACATGACATTTGAGCCCTGACATTGCATGCATTCGTATGATGTGTGAATTTTTTAAGAATAAAGTTGCTTTATTCCACACAATTTGCAACAAAATACTCTTCTTAATGCTTCAAATAAATTTTCCAACTGAAATTGTGAGACACATGCATATTTTGACAGCTATGATTCAATCGTCTATGACATCATCTACCAGATGCAATTTTCTGGGCCTGTATCTCAGCTCAAGCAGGCAACATACTTTGTCCACAATGCACACGAAAGGTGTCACTTGATGATTACAATGCACCGTTTATATGTTCTCTAAGCTTTAGAAACAGTTCTATTCCATCTTCTGGTGAGCTGGAATGATCAATGCGTTCTTTTTGCACAACTAGTGTGCACATATCATAGACATCGCGATGGCAAGGGTACAGTGTGCGATGTTCACATTCCAGCTTGCACACTGAAACATCTTCATCACCTACTGATTTCAAGAAATCCTGAGTGCGGTAAAGGCTCGGAACGTGAAACATTACGGACAGCCGTCCACTTGGAACATTTGGATTTTTCGATGGACGAATCAAGTGACTGTCTCATACTCTGGCGGTATTGTCAAGGGCATCCTGTAGAGTTCAGATAGATGTGAAATTGCAATGATACATGTACCAAGGTTTCATTCAGAGATAGGGTGAAAAAACGCCATCTAATTTATTCTCAGCATCTTGGTAAAAAGAAAACAGTATGTTGCCACCGTGTCGTAGGCGGTCCATGATGCCAATGGTCAGTGGTGGCATTCTTGAGGCAGGGATATCACATCCACACCTCCCTTGCACGGATTCAATATCCCTATCATAATAATTAATAGTGAGAACAGTGTTGTGAAGACATGTGGATTTGTGGCACTTGGAGGTAGTTGCTCTTCAGTTTGCAACTCCTTAAACTATGTCTCATCCAGTTATCAAATAGATAAATACAATTTGAATAGATCAAATTTGCAAAGTATCTTGCGATCTATTACGGATAAAGCAGTTCTATCGCAAGAAAACTATAACGTCTGTCACAGCGAAATGATCAGAGAACTTTGCTTGGCCAGAGATGCGAAATAGGACACCATTTTTACCAGGCAACAACTGTGTGAGACTATTCACTATCTATGTACAGTATAGTCAGTATAGTAATGGATATATGCCTTGATATGGACTAGCAATAACAGCCGTCCTTTTTTTTCCTTCTTTAATTCTGTATATTTGATTCACTGGCGGCTCTGTACAGGTATGTTTATTATGTATTTGGTTTTTATGTAACTTGTTTTTTTTGTTTTTGTTTTTTGTTTTTTTTTTCTCAGTGTACCTTTTGTGTACGAATAAAGACATATATATATAACTAGGCCGAAAAAATGGTGCGATATCGTAATGGCGTTGGACCAGAATCCTGTTTGTCATCGGTCTGTCAGTTATTTATTTATTTTTAATGAATTTAACATTCTGTTAATGAATGACCCATTCAAATATGCATAACGGCCAGCGCTATCATAGTTCCATAAACTCCTTTGTCCTGGTTGAAGCAGACATGTAGGACCGATGGAAAACTAAAGACAGATGACACGTTTTATGCTGAAAAATGCACTTTTCGCATTTTAAATTTTTTTATTTAATTATTTGTTGTTGTTTGAAACAGACCAAAAACATTAAAACTGCACATCTAAGATTCAAATCTTCTAAGACATAAACCAAAATGGTATTGTATTGTATTGTATTGTATTGTATTGTATTGTATTGTATTGTAAACATATTTATTTAAAGAACTGGATAGCCTAATAGTTACAAAGCAACTAATCTGGAGGTTCTCCAGTACATGCATTGACACACATAGTATGTACACGACAAACAGGACATTACAAGGAGTCTGTTTGCTATTTTTAACTGTATAATACCAAGCAGTAGTTAAGGAAACTATATCAATAAGTGAAACGTCTCGACTCTATGATAAATGTATGTACTGCAGAAAAAAATTCAACATTCTGTTCATTTAAAGGATCCGTACTGCCACTTAGCATTATTTCCAGAAGTCTGTCTCTAACGAGATCAATCAACAAGTTCAGATTTACACTTATGGCAAGCACGTTAACAACAGCATTCAAGAGTTCACGCCTTTGGGGGTTGTACAGAGGACAGTGAAAAAAGAAATGAATTGTATCCTCGATTGGGTGGCTACAGGAACAGGCTGCTGATGGTACAATATTTATGTTAAAAAGATGTGAGTTTAATTTAGACTGACCCAGGCGGAGTTGGGTGTGAACAATGCTAACAAAGTGGTCCCCATGAGAAAACTATGAAGGAATTACTTGCTGGGAAAATAGAAGTTTTTAAATTTCAGTTTGAAGTTCGAGAGTGAATATGATTCTCTTACAGCAGGCGGGAGATCATTCCAAAGTCTGATAGATGATGGGAGAAAAGATGTGTAGAAGCGGTCAGTTCTACATTTTATTTGTTGGAGTTCACCGGGATTTCTCAAGCAGAGAAAGGACGGAAGCACGGGACAAACTTAACAATACAACGACAATGTGCCGCCAACCACCGAGTTCAAGGAGATTCGATCGGAGGTGAGATGGAGGAACATACGAAAGAAGAGACGCCACAAAAACAAGCACAGATAGAGGGGCTCATGAGGCTGCACGTGTAGCCTCCTTGGTAGTACCAATGTACGGTGTCCAAATGAAACTATCAGCAACACTTATTAAAAAATTGTCAGGTTACAGTAAAATTAATAGCATTGTCGTCGAGGCTGCAAGAGTCGCTACCAAACAAAATTGTATTAATAGAAAATGAAGCCAAAGGGCTGATGATTGTATGCAAATTATCTCGAGCGACAGTATATTTTGGGCAAGCAAGAAAGAAGTGCCAAACACTCTTGGTGGTGGCGCCACATGAACAGGCGGCGAACTCCTTCACTCCGAGAGTCCGATCATTCAATTGACTGCGGCCCATGCGCAAGCGAGAATGTATAACAGATAACTATCTTTTACCTACATTAAGTAGTCCAGGAAGTTTGACCGAAAATTGTCTGAGAGTAAAAAGTCTCTTTTTGAATAGGGATAGAGTAGGAAGATTTCTAGTCTCGGATGGGAGAAGGTTCCATAAGGTGATAGCTGAAGGAGAAAAAAGGTTTTTCAAATAAGGTTGTTCTGCAATTAAAATAGAGTAAGGATTAGGATGGCGTATAGGAGCATTGGGAAGAGCGGAATAAAGATAACTAGGGGTTAATTTGTGATATATTTTGTACGTCATAATTTGCTTTGATCTTTCTCTTCGTTTGGATAAAGTCTCCCAACCGGTTTCTTCATGAAGCTTTTCACTGGGTGTGGTTTTCATTGCTCCTGTCACTATTCGGGCCGCAGTCAATTGAGTGTCTTCCAAAAGTTTTGCATCATCATGCGTGCAACTGTGTCAGACCACATTGCCATATTCTAAAATAGGACGTATGAAAGATATACCGGGATAATTGATTTATCAAACAAGTAAGTCAATGGATGTCCCTCAGCACTAGGATAATATATCAATCATCGAAGTTGGTTTAGTGTATATCCCAGATAATTGATTTATCAAACAAGTAAGTCAATGGATGTCCCTCAGCAGCAGAGTAATTTACATAATAGGACTGTGTACCGCCCATGCTCAACAGATTCAGAAATATATTCATTTTGAAATTAAACTCTCATATTTGCACAAGTTTTCCATTCTGTTATGACATTATCATTGGACAACTAACAAGGCTGTCCTTCTCAGATTTTTCGATTGGATCTACATGATGCAGAAAAATCAACATTTCACTTGCTCAAGAAATGTGTTGTGTTGTCCACAGGTTAAAATAGAAAGGAGATTTACCCTGCCTTTTTGTTTTGCTCCCTGTTCTTTCTGTTAACATTTTTCCATATTTGGGACAATTGTTTCTTCTTTTTTTCATAAAAATTCAAAATATTTTTGATTAATTGACAAGATGAGTATCAATCTGTCTATTTACCACGAGCAGATTAACTACAAAATACAAAGTCAGAATTACCCCCCCCCCCCAAAAAAAGTCCAGTTGGATTCAAGCCATATTTGACAAGAGGAGTATCAATCTGTCTATTTACCACGAGCAGATTAACTACAAGATACAAAATCAGAATTGCCTCCCGCTCCCCCCCCCCCCAAAAAAAATGTCGAGTTAGATTCAAGCCATAAAAGTGACAAAAAAGGTCTACCTTTAAGTTTTTGTTCACTTATAAACACAAAACTGTCCAATTGAATTAAATGATAAAAGAGAACATAAGGTTTACTTCCCAAGTTTTTCTACACTTAAAAATAAACTTGAATTCAGTACCATATACATTAGAAGATAGGACTTTTATCCATACACTGATAGAAAATGAAATAGATGAAGTCAGGGAAATCATGACCATGTTTCTTGGCCTTCAAACTTTATGAATCCTAATTTTTCCAGTTTCACACAAAGGCTCAGTAGAAATAGATTAACTTTTACCGACCTAATAGTTCGATTCATTGATAATACAGGTAGGCTATCGTAGAATCGAAATATTGATGAAATACGCAGCATATTGTAACAGCCATGCTGTTATATTAATTGTGATACAAGTACTAAGGGCAGCTCTGCTGCTAAGTGTCACCATTTATTGAGTGGAAATCTTTGCCGAGTCAAGTTGACAGGGTTAGGCCTAACAATATCATGGGTGCACCTGCTATGCTCAGGATGCTTACCTTTAAGTTAAACTTCAGAAATTCAAAGCTATTGTAAAATAACATATAAAATGTTGTAGCCAGTAGCATATTTGTAAGATTTGGTAGTTTATAAGGTTAAACTAAGGCCAACAAGCTTCATTCATGATCTTCTCCGTGAATGTTTTGGTGCTGCGCAGCCATTTTGTTGGCTTGTCGGCTCCGGTGCACTGTCACTTCAGAACGAGGTTTGGGGAGTTAGCGTCTGGAAAAGGTTACTAAGGCAACACTTGTATTAACAATGTTATGAAAAGCTATTGAGATGGAGGAACTTGGGATGTTTCACACTTTTGAGAAGTTTCGTTGCGAAACTTTCTGTAGTTTTAAAGTTATTTGGGTTTCAAGTCATTTGCTGGAATGCTTGGAACACTTGGAACGAAATTATGGGATGGCTCACTTCTATATAAGGCCGCGCGATTTGCGTTTTGGTCATTCTGACTCTGGTGGGTCAAGTCAAAGGTACTTGCACTTGCCTCTTGAGCCCTCTCTTCAACCTTCCATCTTCTTCTATCTCATCAGTTACATTTTTTTTGGAACGATTAATGAAACTGGAACAATTTCGACAAGAATAATTTAACTAATTTTGTAGAAGACAACACTGGAACGATCTGATTATTTATGGAGCGTTTAGGCCTACTAAGTCTAAGATTAGGATCATTAGCACGAAATGATGATTTGGAATACCAGCATTGTTGTATTGATTAGATCAACAGGCAACTTGACTTGACTCGGCACCCATCATTTGTACACCATGTTTTCGGCCATCCATAATAAACAGTTTTCCTTGGAATTTAGAAACGTCTCGGTGGTCTATGGCAAACGACAAGGACAATTGCAGTAATTTCGATCTCTTTTATTCAGTAATGTTGATCAGTGAAAGTTCAGCTTGTTTTCCACACTACCTGCTGTCATTCCGTTGAACTGGAACTGTATGAGATTGAATATTGAGATTGAAAGGGGGTGATCTGATAATATTTTTGAATGAATATTTGAGAGAATGGATTCCCGACTGACCGTGTGAGTGGTGCCCGTCTGCGTGAGTTCCCCGGCCCACGGTAAATCCGAAATAATGTTTGACATGAAAGCGCTCGGCGGGAGTGATGGTTACATTGGTGGCAGTGTTTTCTGGGATGTTTTATGTGAAATGAGCATCCTTTGGACCCCATTCCTCCGTCCGTAAGAAAAATATCCTCGGGGAACGTCAGTCGTCACGATACTTGATAGGCCTACTCCACGGAAAACAACATGCTTTCACAGGTTGACACCTGCATTTCCGAAATCCGAGTGCACATACTCCACTGACTGTGTCTGTGTTCCATGACAATAAAAAAAGTAAATCCATACATTGGATCTGTTATTCTTCGAGAAATAGTCCAACAAATTACTCCACGTTGATGCCAGATAAATTGGCGTTCGAACACACGCTCCACAAATCAGCTTGAGTAAAGTTGTAATAGTCATAAATCAGCATGAGAAAAGTTGGAACTAATTTCACAAATCAGCTTGAGTAAAGTTATAATCGTCATAAATCAGCATGAGAAAAGTTGGAATTAATTCGACAAAACAGCTTGATGGAGTTACAACCATTACAAACTAGGATTTAAAAAAAATGACAATAATTCTGATTAGCTTGGTGAAGTTGTAGCAGCCATGAATCAGCACCAGGAAGTTTTGTTTTACTGACAGAGAAATCAACAAATGTGCTTTGGTTTCTGGTGATTGATACAGGAAACATTGGATCATCAGGCTTCATGGACATTTGAAGTAGTTACATGATGGCCAGAGTGTAAAGATGGGAATTATCCTGAGTCAACATGTAATTTTGTGATGCCAAATAAGGATGTCTAGTGAAATATATATTCTTCATGGAATTATGTTTGATAGTGTGGTGAACATTATAATGGGCTGTTCCATGATGAGCAATGCTTTGTTGCCATTACATAAATCAGTGCATCTTTCCAAATAGATCCAAGGATTAGTCATTCATTAGGGATCATTCCAATTGTTCCGACTGTTCCGATCAATCCAACCGTTCAGACTGTTCCAGTGTTCCATGGTGGGAACAGGGATCAGCAATTTCATCAAGAATACACCGGTCATTCCAAAGTATACATCCATCCAGACTGTTCCGACCGTTCCAATTAATCCAACCGTTCCGACTGTTCCATTGTTCCATGGTGGGAACAGGGATCAGCACTTTCATCAAGAATACACCGGTCATTCCAAAGTATACATCCATCCAGACTGTTCCGACCGTTCCGATCGTTCCGACTGTTCCGACCGTTCCGATCGTTCCGACTGTTCCGATCAATCCAACCGTTCAGACTGTTCCAGTGTTCCATGGTGGGAACAGGGATCAGCAATTTCATCAAGAATACACCGGTCATTCCAAAGTATACATCCATCCAGACTGTTCCGATCGTTCCGACCGTTCCAATTAATCCAACCGTTCCGACTGTTCCATGGTGGGAACAGGGATCAGCACTTTCATCAAGAATACACCGGTCATTCCAAAGTATACATCCATCCAGACTGTTCCGATCGTTCCGATCGTTCCGACCGTTCCGATCGTTCCGACTGTTCCGATCAATCCAACCATTCCGACTGTTCCATTGTTCCATGGTGGGGACAGGGATCAGCAATTTCATCAAGAATACTCGGGTCATTCCAACTGTTTTACATAACTTTATATCCATCCAGACCGTCCTGATGTTCCAGTGTTGCACGGAGGGAACAAGGATCAGTGATTTCATTAGGGAGTGTTCCGACTGTTCCATTGTTCCATGGCAGGAAGCCTCAACAGTGATTTTAGCAGAGAGCTTTCCAACTATATGAATGTCCTAGATCAACTCATATGTAGTTCCAACTGGACTGTTCCGATCATTCCGACTGTATCGATTGTTTCGACTGTCCATTGTCTTGTGAAATACAAAGACTGTTCCATCATCCTATAAATAATTTAGATCATCCCATCACTACATTGACCATCAAAGCTCAATTATTTCATACATTGATTGTGTCTTGTCTTGCTTGTTTCAGGGAGGAACTGAAATCATTCCCATTGTTCCGAGTATATCCTTGAAGGACATTGATCAAGCAAATATTTGGGGAAGGAATAGAGGACTTCAATAGAACTCCCATCATTCCATAGAAAGCTTCATCCTGTTAGTTGAGGAATAGAGGACTTCAATCACTTCAGATATCATTTCATTACTATCTCAGATACTCTGCACCGATAGTTCCGATCATTCCCACTGTTCCATGGAGAATGTTGATCACTTCAGAGAGGAATAGCAGATTTCCATCATTGCATTAAAAGTGTCATCCTATGAGATTTTTTTTTTTTTTTTTAAAAAAAGGGACTCCAATAATTCTATGCATTGTCTTTGTCATTGTTTAAACACCATTTTCATTGGTCCCACCATTCCTACTGTTCCAATCGTTCCAATTCCCAGTGAGGATAATTCTGCTATGCATGGAGGAAATCAGTTGTTTATTTGCCTGTGATATCATATCAATTCATCCATCATCCAATAAGCACAATTCAACATATTAGGTAATAGCTTGGTCAGCTCTGAAAAAGAAATAATAAATAAATAGAAAAAAAAATAAAACAAAAAAAATGGAACATCAAGTAGATGAGGAAATAACTTTCAGAATCCCCACAGAAGGAAATCATCTCCTTGAAGGGAGTGGTATGTCAGAGCAGGCAGCCACAGCAGAAGTTGCATCTAGTGGCGCCACCAATCAGCTGAATTTAAATGCTGGCAATACCATGGATATTGCACCACGGGAGAATGTGAACCTGGCAGCCGATATGCCAACCCAACAAGCCGTTGTTCCTGAGGTTCAAATACCCCTAGGAGAGGGAATAACTAGCACCAGAAATAGCCACTTGACGATCAGGCCGGACAAATTTGATGGGACAATAGATTGGGAGGAATATCAAGTACACTTTCTGACCTGTGCACAGCTGGGCAAGTGGAATGATGCTACCAAAGCCTGCATGCTTGCTGTGAGTCTACAGGGTACGGCCCGGCATTTTTATGCTGGTTTGCCAGCTGCTGACAGACAGAGCTATGCCAGAATTCAGGCAGCATTTACAAACAGATTTGGATCACATAGACAACAGGAACAGTTTAAGGCAAAGCTATCTATGTACAGAAGGAGAGCAGGGGAGTCTGTTTCAACACTTGGTGATGAAATTTGGCGTTTGACTCTGAGAGCTTATCCTGATTTTGACTTGCGTATGCAAGAACAGTTGGCTTTGGACGCTTTCAAAAATGCCTTGTCCTTGGACATGAAAGTTAGATGCATCGACAAAGGTTGTAAAACTATAGAAGAAGCTGTCCATGCTGTGGAATATTATGAATCTCTATTCAGTGCAGAGAAAGATAAGAAAGGACAGGTGAGAGTTATCGATAGGACAGATAAATCTAGAAATGGTGAAGGGTGTGTGGCCTTGGAGAGAGCGGTTCAAGAATTAACAGCTGCTGTCAATAATATGATATCTCATCAGGGTTGGAATCCCACACACCCACGTCGACAGAAAGAGTCAGGACATGTGCCAAACCCCCAAACTAGAAGCAAGGTTGTTGTTTGTTATCTGTGCAATCAGGAAGGGCATTATAAGAGAAATTGTCCCAATATGGAAGCTGGGCAACCTTCCAGGAAGCCAAAAAACGTCAATCTGTCAGCTCAATAGGCCCGGAGCTGACAGATGTGCTGGAAATGATGCCAATGGAGACTCAATTACAGAACGATGAAAAGATAAATAGAGACTTTACAATGGAGCATTCAACAGGGGGTTCCATCTACCATTTGCAATCCCCATCTTCAAAAATAAGTGGCAGAGTCGGAAACGAAGATCAGGATTGGGATAATGGGGTTTATATTTTGGGTAAAATTGGCAACAAACCTATTCAGTTTTTATTGGATACAGGGTCTACTGTTACATTGATATCAAGCTCCATATACAATAGTATCCCTATGCAGTACAGGCCACCACTTCAACCAACTAACGTAAGAGTATGCAATGTGGATGGAAATGGGATGAAAGTGAAAGGCACTATATCAGCAGATGTAACAATAGGAGAAAGAATATATGAACAGAACATGGTGATAGCAAAGATGAAATATGATGGAATTTTGGGTGCAGATTTCTTCCTAAGAAATAAATGCCAGTTGAACATGGGAAGACTCTCGTTGAAGATCCGAGATGAGGAAATACCATGTTGGATTGGAGGTGAAAATGCCACCTGCTGTAGGGTAAAATTGGAACATTCTATAGATTTGCCAGCAGGGCATGAAGTGTTTGTTCCTGTGAATATTCAAAATAGTGGACAGTTGACAACATTGGGTCTGATAGAGAGCAACCCTGAGGTTCTCGAGAAACATGGGTTGCTAATGGCTGCTGGTATTATAGAAACCCATAAGGAAAACTTGGTGGTCAAAGTTATCAATGGTGCTGAAGACAGTCTTTCTTTGGTGAAAGGGATGACACTTGGACAATGCACCCCTTTGACACCAACACAAATCTTAAATGCAGAAAAACAGGTCAAGACAGTGAGAACCATCACCACAGAGGAAGCAAATGAAGACTTCAATGAAATCATAATACCAGAACATCTCACTGACTTGTGGAATAGGAGTTCACAAAATTTAAATGACCAGGAGAAAAAGCAACTTGAGAAAATGTTGGTGGAATACCAAGATGTATTTGCAAAGAGTAAGGATGATATAGGGCGAACCAATTTGGTAAAACACAAAATTCACACAGGAAATGCACCACCCATACGGCAACCTCCTAGACGGCAGCCTATTCACAAGAGACAAGCGGAAAAAGAAGAAGTGGAAAAACTTCTCAATAAAGGTATAATTGAGCCATCAACTAGTGCATGGTCATCACCACCAGTGCTGGTAACAAAGAAGGATGGATCTATTAGATTCTGTGTTGACTACAGGAAGCTTAATTCTGTGACAGTCAAAGATGCATATCCTCTGCCAAGAATTGACGAATGCCTTGACACCTTAGCAGATTCCAAGTGGTACTGTGTGATGGACTTGTCCAGCGGTTATTACCAAGTGGAAATGGATGAGAAGGATAAGGAGAAAACTGCCTTCAGCACAAGACATGGACTATATCATTTCAACCTCATGCCTTTTGGATTATCCAACGCTCCGGCTACATTTGAAAGATTGATGGACAGAGTGCTGAGTGGTTTACAATGGGATGAATGCCTGATATATCTGGATGATATAATTGCCTTTGGATCATCTGTGGGTGTCTGTCTGGAAAGACTTCATCATGTTTTGCAGCGTTTGAGGGAAGCTGGGTTGAAATTGAAAAGCCAAAAGTGTTCCTTCTTTCAGAAGGAGGTTCTGTTCCTTGGACATATAGTATCTGGCGATGGAGTAAAAACAGACCCATCTAAAATTGCTGCAGTGCAGGACTGGCCAAGGCCTACTTCCAAGAAACAAGTTAGAAGTTTTCTTGGACTTTGTTCATATTACCGTCGTTTTGTAAAAGGCTTTGCTGATATTGCAAGACCACTCCATCAATTAACAGAAAAGAATGCCCATTTCAAATGGTTGGAGGATCACGAAAATGCATTCACTACTCTGAAAGGAGCTTTGACATCAACACCTGTTTTGTCCTATCCAAGACCTGAAGGACAGTATGTCCTGGACACAGATTCTAGTGATTGTGCTCTTGGAGCTGTCTTGTCACAGATCCAAGAAGGGCAAGAAAAAGTCATAGCTTACATGAGCAAAGCCCTGACCAAAGAAGAAAGACATTATTGTATTACAAGGAAAGAACTCCTAGCAGTGGTCAAGGCAGTGAAGCACTTTAGACATTACGTATATGGAAGACCAGTGTTGGTTCGCACTGACAATTCGGCTGTGAGTTGGATTTATAGATTGAAAGATCCTGAAGGACAGATGGCCAGATGGTTGCAAATTCTTGGACAGTATGACCTCCAATTGCTGCACAGATCTGGAAAGAAACATGGGAATGCAGATGCTTTGTCTAGGATTCCTTGCAAACAGTGTGGAAGGGATGAGGAAATAGGACACTGTACTTTACAGCAGAGCATTGACGTGTGTGTCATAACAAGGCAAACTAAGACAGATCAAAGGGATCAATTTAAGGAAAACCAAGGCTGGCTACCTGGCTGGTTGCCAGAGGAAATAAGGGTGGCTCAATTGGCAGATGAATATATAGGACCGATATTCATTGCCAAGGAAGGAAGTTCCGTTCGACCGGAATGGCAAGACGTATCCCATCTCTCAGGAAGATCAAAGATATTATGGAGACAGTGGGAACGCTTGCATGTTAGAGGTGGCATGTTGTATAGGTCCTGGCATCATGATGATGGAAGCCAGCATTTTCAGTTGATAGTGCCAAAAATGAAACAGAAGGAACTTTTGTGGCACTGCCATGATACCCGAACAGCTGGGCACTTAGGGGTAGAAAGAACCAGAGATAAGGTCTCTCAGCAGTATTACTGGCCAGGCTGGAAAGAAGATGTCCATCAACACTGTAAGCAATGTGACCTCTGTGCAGCTAGGAAGCCACCTCTAAGAAATCAAAAAGCACCTCTGAGACAATACCTTGTAGGAGAGCCAATGGAGAGAATGGCTGTGGATATTCTTGGCCCATTGCCCTTGACTTATCGTGGCAACAGATTCATCATGGTAGTGTGTGATTATTTCACCAAATACACCGAAGCACTAGCATTGCCTGATCAAAAAGCAAGTACAGTTGCCCGTGGTTTTGTGGAAGAAATAGTCTGTAGACTGGGTACGCCAAGAATACTGCATTCAGATCAGGGGAGGAATTTTGAGTCTAATTTATTCCAAGAAATGTGTAGACTGCTGGGAATTGAAAAGACCAGAACTACAAGTCTCCATCCTCAGAGTGATGGAATGGTGGAAAGATACATGAGAACCTTGAAAACCATGTTGACTATGTATGCGGAGCAGGACCAGCGCACTTGGGACGAACATCTCCCATATGTTATGATGGCGTACCGGGCCTCGCCACATGACAGCACTGGTCATACTCCCAATGAGATGCTTTATGGAAGGCAGGTCACTCTACCTATTCATGCAGTGACGGGCACATGGAAGGACATCAGAAACCACAAGGGAGATGCAGATGACTGGGTGCACTCATTGAAGTCAAAATTACAGGATGTACATCACAAGGCCAGACAACAGCTAAAACAGAGTGCAGAATATCAGCGACAACAATACAACCACAAAGCAGATAAGGGAGGATTCAATGAGGGACAAATGGTGTGGTTGTACCATCCTATCAGGAAGCTTGGCAAATACCCAGGTCTAACATCTGCAAGATGTGGCCCGTATATTGTGGTTGAGAGGTTGGATGACCTCTTGTATAGAATCCAGCGAGGTCCGAGGTCTAGGACCAAGATAGTTCACTTGAACCGACTGTCTCCTTATGAAGGTCCCAAAAAGTTTAAGTGGTGGAAGAAGAGGCCACCAGAAGCTCAGAAGCCAATGAATAGACAGTAGTTACCAGGCTAGGGCCCATTCTGTTGGGAAGGGGAAGGGCCCTCCCTGACCCTTGATGGGAGACCTATTTTCTGGGCTGGCGAGACTGAGAGTAGAAAAAGGAACTTTATAAGTTGGGATTAATTTGGTGGATGGTTCGGGCTGGAGGATGATATCCAGGTTCATGGACACATCAGCTGGAGGCTGATGTATTCTGCTTGTGGACTGGGATGTTCTGAGCAGGACACCGAAATGGTTTTGGTGAAAAGCTATTGAACTGGAAAGGACACTGCAGTTCAGAAAGGGATTTCTGACAATAGCATTGTGCCTGGAGGTCAATAGGGAAATTTTGATTACTATTGTGCATAAAGGCCAATAGGGACACTTTGAGTGAGAGACAGGGCTTGCTCAAAGGGTACGGGATCCCAGAGTACAGGATCTTCTGGAAGTGGCGCCAACCAGCATAGAAGATTCTGGGTTTATGATCTAGGGATAGGATCATAGTTGCATGAACTCAAGGTGCTATTATGGAACCTAAGATGACCCCACACCCCTATCTGCATGAATGGAGGAGTGGAAGAATCTGAATCCTTTATAAGCATTGGGGCAGGAGTTTATTGTAAAATATGTTTTTGTTCTTATCTTATTGCAGGTGTGACCCATCATGTCTTCTGACCCACTGCTTCAGGCTGCAGTATCTGCCGGTGTGAGACCACCACAGATGGACAAAGAGGTCGCATGTGACAAGTGTGGGGAGATCTTCACGGGAGAGAGCCTGAGGGTCCAGCTGCGACAGCACCGTGTGAGGGAGCACAATGGGGTCCAGGTTTTCTGCCCATGGTGTGACAGGAAGAACCTCTTTTCCTGCCCCAGTAACCTGCGGAAACACGCAAAAGTTGCCCATTCCGATGAGGACCAGGGTTTGCTGTCCACAGCCGTTGTAGCCCTGTATGCCGCCGACATCAGTTGCTGGGAGGGTCCAACAGTCAAGATGGAGGACGACTTCTACCCGGAGGCCTTCATGCTGGCAGAGGAGTGGCGGGCAAAGCCTCGTGTCAGGAAGAACAAGAGGATGAAGAAGACAAAGTGTATTATCATCAACACTGATTCAGAGACAGAGACAGCCCCTGCAGAGAAGAGACAGCCCCCTCCAAAGGAAGCACCTGGAGCAGGAAGGATCATGCCCATCTGTCCGAAGAGGGTGGACAACAAAAGAAAAGCATCAAAGGGGACAGTGAAAGACAAGAGGATTCTGGAGTCACTTGCTGTCACACCAAAGAAAGAGAACATCACATCCAGAGAGGAGCCTGGACTACAAGAAGGGAAGACTCCGGAGGCAGCAACACTGCCTCTTCAGTCCAGTGTGGCCAAGATGACACCAGAGGCAGCATCATCATCTGCTCCACCCAATGTCGCAAAGAAGCCATCAGAGGCAGCAACAGCATCTCCTTCTTCCAATGTCACCAAGAAGGCATCGGCAAGGGGAAAGGAGCCCGGACCACAGGGAAATGTAGAGGAGGAAAGAAAGAATTTCGAGATAGCTGAAAGTCATAGCCAGGAAGGGAATCACTTGAAAGAAACAGAAAAGGCACCAGAAGCAGAGACCGGCAGTTCTGATGGAGGAGAGGAAGGTGGAACTAGCGTGGCCATTAGTGAGCACCAGGAGAAGCAGGCTGTTCCCCTAGAGGACTACCTCAGCCATGAACTGGATGTGATGGTCAGCCATGATGACCTGGATGAAGACCTGCTGCAAAGCTCGAAGGGTGAAAAGAACCCCTCAGGCACACATAGGCCACCTCTCAGATCAGTTGTTTGTGTGAAGGAGGATGAGAGGCAACTACAGAGGAGAGAAAGGGAGGAGAAGATTCATGCCAGGGCACAATACCTCCGCCAACATGGTAGATGGGAAGATGTGCAGCATAGGGGTGGGTCTGAGTGGTGCGTCATATTCAAAATCCAGGATGACCACCAGTATTACTGGGAGAAGGCACGAGTGGAAGTGGGGCAAGAATATGTGCGCCGACTGCTGGTTAGACGACAGGGTCTGCTGAGAAGTGGTGCCAGGCTTCCTCCTCGAGTCGAATGGGAGAGGCTCACTTTGGACAACTTTGAAGAGGAAAGGGCATCGTTGGCTGCAGCTTTCCAAGTGCAACCCAGTACCTCCATCAAGGAACTGTCCCGGGGCACCAAGGTCCAGAAGTACTCTCCCCAAGCTTGGGAGTCCTACAAGAGGAACAGGGACACCTCTTTGGCAGCACCAAGCCCTATTCTGACCCCACTACCATTGGATTTCCAACCAAGACCTGCGCCATCATCTCCAAGCAGTGTCATACCAGAGGCAGCAGTGGCTCCGACTGTAGCACAGAGTGGACAGCAGACAAGTAACATCGGGTGTGGTGAAGGAGCTGAGGCCCCAATCCCTGATCCAGATCTACCTGAGTCAACACAGACTGGATCCAGTATGACTTCTCTTACGGAGAACATCCGCAGAGTTATACAGGTCAAGCGGAGAGCAGCCAGCCTGGAAACTGAGCCCAGTTCGAAAAGGAGGAGAGAGCCAGTGATCAGAGTACAGGAGGGTTCATCCTGGACTCTGAAGACCCAGCCAGTCCATTTATGTCAGTCTGCCCACAAGATCCTCCGAGATGGGGCTTGGCCTGAGGTGCCTCCAGGTCGGCGTGATTGGAGAAGGGCTACAACAGTATCACTGCCGAAGGTGGATCTGGTGTGGCCACCCCCCAACTGGAGAGAGCTGTCCCCTGACAATCTGTTGTGGGCGTGGGAAGTGGCCACTGCAATGTGCTTCATCGACCCCAAGCTGGCCACACATCTTCAAGGGGTGCCTCTAGATTTGGAGCGGCTGAGCCCAAAGAAGGATGATGCCAGGGTGCCAGACAAGAGGGTGGTGGAGCCGATGGAGGAAGGGGATTGGGATCGCCTCCGCAATTCCTATCAGTAGAAGTTGAGTAGAGTGAAAGGTTCTCTCCAGTTTCATTGTTCAGTGACTCAAGTAGGGTGCATCTGACTAAAGGGACCAGCAGCACTGCAGGCCCTGGTTTCCATTTTCTGTTATTGTAAACTGTCCAAGTTCATGGACAGTAAGGGTAGAGTCTGGGGTGAGACCCTGTGGCTCCTGCAATGTACTCGATGGTTTTTGTAGCAAATGCTATGTTGGAATCTGCCCATGTACTGTTAAATGAATCAGACCCATATGCTGTCATGTATTGGAGTATGTTATTTTACACTTGAAATGTACCTAATTTGACATTTTGAATACCGGTCTTGATCTATACTGATCTGGCCATGTACTGTCATGAGACATCACAGGGTGTCATTTCATACTGGAAATGTACCAAAATTGTATAGAAAAAAATGTGTAAAGTGTTCAAGTGTAAACAATACTTGGACCTGTTCGAATGGTTACATCTGTGTATGACCAGGTGCGAATATGAATTAGATTGTAATTGTGTAGAAGAAATGTGTTAAGTGTTCAAGTGTAAGCAGTACTTGAACAAGTTAGAATGGTAACATCTGTGTAAGTGCAGGTGCGTATATATATTTCATTGCAATTGTATGGAAGGAAGGTTTAAAGTGTTCAAATGCAAGCAGTACTTGGTCAGGTAAAGCTATAACGACTGTGTAAGGGTAGTTACAAATATATGTGTATTCTCTGATTGCGTTGTATGGAAGAAAATTGTGAATTGTTTAAGTTAGACCAGTAACATCAGTGTAAGCACAGTTGAAAACATCTATTTGAGGGCAATGGTATTGGAGATAGGTGTATATTGTTCAAGTGTAAACTTTATTTGAACAAACCAGTGGCATCTATGTACTTGATTGTGATTATATCAAAGATTGATCATTATTGAAGGGTAAACGCTATTTAGATAAGACAAGTCAATGCTGTCTGGTAACAAGTTACATGTAAGTTGTAGATTACAAATGTATTGACTGGAAATGTAAATTGTTTCAGTATAACCAATACTTAGGAAGAATAGCTTGTGTATTCTTGCTGAACATCGAAAGCATTAATTGAACAACAGTTGGGAAGTTGCGGTGTAACCTTATGTACGCGAATACAAAGTGTATATATGAGATCTCCATCCAAGTGCAAGTGATGTTATGTCAAACATCAGCTGGGAAGTTGTAACAAATTTGTATGTAAAGGTAAAGACTGCAAATAGGACCTCTAGATGAGTAAGAACAGGTAAAATGTATAAGCACACTGGGCACTGAGTGTAAATGATGTTTGGAAGCTGACTTTGAAGTTGTAACAGAATGGATACATAGATACACTAAGTACACTGAGCAATATAAATATTGGTAGTAATGAATTGTAATCCTGCGGAAGTTGAATGCTTCCAACATTGTCAGTGTGATGAAAATTTGATTATTAGCGATTCAATGTGTAAAAGGGTGACTGATTATACAAATGGATTAATGCAGGATGGCCATGCTATGGCATGTTATTACAGCTGTACTTTCAAACTGTTCATGGCTGTTGATTAAGTTGATATTCAAGGTGTCCTGTATACAATTTAACATTGGATAGATGGAGTTATCTGTTTCAGTCTGAGGCCATGTTTGGGCACATGAAAGTAATTAATAGTTGAGGGTATGAGGGTGAGATTACACAGTATGTCGGTAAATTGTCCTAGCTTACAAGGTAAACTGATCTGTGTGAACACATAGTAACTTTTGGTATGAACCTTTGATCAACTGTAAACCATACAATGCTTTAAATGCAGGAGCATTTAATTTCTTAAGTTGGGGGTATTGTAACAGCCATGCTGTTATATTAATTGTGATACAAGTACTAAGGGCAGCTCTGCTGCTAAGTGTCACCATTTATTGAGTGGAAATCTTTGCCGAGTCAAGTTGACAGGGTTAGGCCTAACAATATCATGGGTGCACCTGCTATGCTCAGGATGCTTACCTTTAAGTTAAACTTCAGAAATTCAAAGCTATTGTAAAATAACATATAAAATGTTGTAGCCAGTAGCATATTTGTAAGATTTGGTAGTTTATAAGGTTAAACTAAGGCCAACAAGCTTCATTCATGATCTTCTCCGTGAATGTTTGCGCAGCCATTTTGTTGGCTTGTCGGCTCCGGTGCACTGTCACTTCAGAACGAGGTTTGGGGAGTTAGCGTCTGGAAAAGGTTACTAAGGCAACACTTGTATTAACAATGTTATGAAAAGCTATTGAGATGGAGGAACTTGGGATGTTTCACACTTTTGAGAAGTTTCGTTGCGAAACTTTCTGTAGTTTTAAAGTTATTTGGGTTTCAAGTCATTTGCTGGAATGCTTGGAACACTTGGAACGAAATTATGGGATGGCTCACTTCTATATAAGGCCGCGCGATTTGCGTTTTGGTCATTCTGACTCTGGTGGGTCAAGTCAAAGGTACTTGCACTTGCCTCTTGAGCCCTCTCTTCAACCTTCCATCTTCTTCTATCTCATCAGTTACATTTTTTTTGGAACGATTAATGAAACTGGAACAATTTCGACAAGAATAATTTAACTAATTTTGTAGAAGACAACACTGGAACGATCTGATTATTTATGGAGCGTTTAGGCCTACTAAGTCTAAGATTAGGATCATTAGCACGAAATGATGATTTGGAATACCAGCATTGTTGTATTGATTAGATCAACAGGCAACTTGACTTGACTCGGCACCCATCATTTGTACACCATGTTTTCGGCCATCCATAATAAACAGTTTTCCTTGGAATTTAGAAACGTCTCGGTGGTCTATGGCAAACGACAAGGACAATTGCAGTAATTTCGATCTCTTTTATTCAGTAATGTTGATCAGTGAAAGTTCAGCTTGTTTTCCACACTACCTGCTGTCATTCCGTTGAACTGGAACTGTATGAGATTGAATATTGAGATTGAAAGGGGGTGATCTGATAATATTTTTGAATGAATATTTGAGAGAATGGATTCCCGACTGACCGTGTGAGTGGTGCCCGTCTGCGTGAGTTCCCCGGCCCACGGTAAATCCGAAATAATGTTTGACATGAAAGCGCTCGGCGGGAGTGATGGTTACAATATTTAAGAATCCTAATCCTAAATGATCGAAGTTACTTAGGCATTCGATGCTATTTGAAAACTAAAAGAATTACCGAATTCAATGAAATAAAATTTCAATTAAACCTTATAAATGAAGAAAATCTCCATTTAATTGCCACAGCTTATACGGCTTATTAATCAAATACAATTTAATTGAACATTATAATTGTTACTGTTATTACGGTTTTTTTTACCAGCAAACTGCACTGCAAGCGCAACCATAATATATTTTCTTCACATCACTTTTATTAAAACACAGAGCCGTTGATATTAAACTCTTTGTTGTATAAACCTGATAATTTACCGAAAAGTTAATGAAAGGTGAAAAAAAAAGAAAAAAACTTGAAAAGAAAGAAAAAAGACCATTCCCTTGCCATTCCTTATACTGCAGTGAAAATGCTCGCTTTTTACGATGCTAGCCGTTTACATATTAAAACTAGGAAAGGTGGTTTGCTGCATAGCAAATCAGTGTATGTGTCTTCAAAGCATATTGGTATGGCAATGTACAACTATTCCATAAAACAGGAGTACAAGTTGGAATGGCATCTCTATCTATTATAGCCTTGAAATTATTCAAGATTTAAAATTTCTAATGGTGCTATCTAGCATAATTTAAATTGCTACAACTTTTATTTTTAATTCATTGGGTGTGCAATGGTCAACAACCCCCTAGTAGAAGATGGAATGACATCTCTATCTATTATAGTGTTGAAGATATTCAAGATTGAAAATTTCAAATACTGATAATTAGCATAATTCAAATTGCTACAACTTTTGTTTTAGATTCGTTACATGTGCAATGGTCAACAACCCCCTAATAGAAGTTGAAATGACATCTCTATCTATAATATAGTTTTGAAGATATTCGAGTTTTAAATTTTCAAATGCTGCTAATTAGCATAATTTAAATGGCTACAGCTTTTGCTTTAGCTTCATTACATGCACAATGGTCAATTACCCCGTAGTACAAGTTAAAATGACATCTCTATCTAAAATAGGTTTGATGATATTCAAGTTTCAAAATTTCCAATGCTGCTAATTAGCATAAATTGCTACTTTTGTTTTAAATTCATTAGATGCGCATTAATCAATAACCCCCTAGTATAAGTTGGAATGACATCTCTATCTATTATACCTCTGAAGGTATTCAAGATTTAAAATTTCAACTGCCCCTAATTTGCATTATTTTAAACATCTTCATTCCTCTCTATAAAACGATCAAACTCCTTGTAGGGAAGTACAATCATGCCAGGTTTGGAATTTCTATGTATAATAGTGTCCGAGAAAAGTGTCGGACAAATTTGCTGATAAAGAAAGAAAGAAAGAAAGAGAGAAAGAAAGAAAGAGAGAAAGAAAGAAAGAAAGAAAGAAAGAAAGAAAGAAAGAAAGAAAGAAAGAAAGAAAGAAAGAAAGAAAGAATGAATTTCGGGAAAAACAGAAAAGTGTGTGTTGACACACACTTTAATTAGTACAGTTTTGCCACTTCAGATGGCAAGAGAGAATTCACGAGCTCTTCAATGCGGAGACGTGAAATGTTAGGCCTCTGGACTCGTGACGTAATCAAAATATGAGCACAAGGGTATTCCGTTGAACGTTGGTGGCCGCGCTGAGAGCATTGTTTGTATAATATAGCTGGATTTATTTTGATTACCGCATTCAGCTTATTGTTATATGACAAAGGATACACAAAAGGCAAGATAATTCATATCGTAAAGGTAAGAAATGGGTTAACACCTAAGATATTGAGTGGCAAAAAGACAAACTTTGTGTAGCAAACATCGAGCTCACAGCTGCCAGTGCCACATTCATTATGACTCGAGTTCTTTCTGACACCGTCCGCAGGGCGATATGTTGTTGATTAGTTCGTGGGTGAGCGAATGATGAGCCATGCCCCCGTGGTACCCCGTAGTACGAGCCAAGTGATGAAGGGGACGTGCTTGTTCCATGAATCACAGCGAACTTGGTAAATGAACGAGTAACCTGTTTAATGTGAACTTACGCGATAATCAGCGAACAAAATGGGCACAGGAAGAGCGGGTCACATGTGGTCATGCAGTTTTGAACTCAAAATATATTATTGGCATCCGAAGGATTGCTCCGCCATTATCATTCAAGTTTTGTTTGGATTTACTTGCATAATAATACTACGTTTCGTCAGGGACCTGCAATTTAAAGGTTCCAGGTTTCTTGTATTTTTGAAATTTGATTTCATATGCAGTCAGTGAGCCCCATGCCATGGCCATGCAGCACTACTTTCAGTTTTGCACAATTTCTGTGATATGATTTCAATGGTTTGTCATAATTGTTATGACATGATTTCAATGAGTTGTTAATGTGATATGATTACAATGGTTTGTGCATATGCTACTATTTATATGTGAGCTAATAGATAGATAGATCAGTTTTATTTTACATCGGTTTTAAAAACATACAACATTAGCCAATGGCTAGTATCACCGATAAGGGAGGTAGTACATCGAGATGTAATGGCGGCATATACATATAGAAACAGGAGGTAAAAACAAAATTTTATATAAACATGATAAATGATAATGATGACTAGAACATATAAAAGGAGGGCTAATAAAAATAACTAAAAATGTCCATGTTACTAAAAAAGTTCATGGTCAAGCTTCATATTTTGTCCCATGTTTTTAGAAAATTTTTAAAACCAGACAAATCAAGGTTTTTAGCATAATCAGGTACTTAGTTCTGAAAGGCTGCTCCTCCCTTAGAAAAAGATTGAAGGATGTACTTTACAGTCCGACTATGTGGTTGGCATAGTTTGTTGGAATTTCTAAGGTTGTAAGCAATATATCTTGGTAAGAACAAGTTTCTTATATAAGGAGGAGAAATATTATTTACCGCCTTATAAATTTCTTGAAGAAGAGTTTGAGTCCTTGCAAGTTCCAAGGTAGGCAAGCCTGCCTTATGTAATGACTGTGGGTAAGTACTGTTAAAGTCCTGGTATATTAATTTTTAGGCCCTGTATTGTATTCTTTCTAATTTCTTGGTATTTGTTGTACCACAATGATGCCAAGCTAAAAAAACAATAGGTAAAGTGTGAGGAAATAAATTAGAAAATGGCCATTCTCGAAGAAAAGTCTAAGGTCTTGGCCAGTCTCTGAAGAAAGTTTCTTTGACCTGAGGTTTTTGGCTTATTGAACTTTAGGGGACCCGAGGCCCCATAGGACTAATAATGGTTCAAAGTTCACGAAAGTTCCGGAAATGTTGTAAATAATCATTAGCAACACGAATCACTTATCTGAGATGACTTCCGACCGGTCCTTACATGTAAATTAAGCATCAGCGTTTCTGCCGATGATCCAAGATGGATGCCGCAAGTGTTATTGGGGACCGTATCATATAATTTTAAATGTGATCATAAACAATAAAATTATCGCTTAACTATTTCGAAGAAAAAAATTACAAGAAAGAATGAACGCTGAGACCATCCCCGGGAATATCCCAGGGCATCACGTGCACCTGGCTCGTGCAGGTAAACATGCACCCAAAGCTCATTTGGTAGATTTACCGCGATTGGTTAAAATCTTGCTCCGGTGTTGCATTGTGGGTAATATTCGAGTCAAAAGTTGTTCGGTGCATATGCAAATGACGGCACGATAATCGATTCCATCGATGATTTCACGGAATAAATTCGAGTTTTTTTGGTATTTTACTTACACTATGCCTGCGGCGCAAACATCTATTCTACTAGAAAAACATATAGGAACGTTACCATAGTGCCTGCGGCGCAATAATCTTCGCTTTAGGTAGGAACATGGACATCGTTAGGGGATTTTACCTAAAGAGGCTTGGGTCCCCTAAAGTTCAATAAGGCCAGGTTTTTCGACAAACCTCACGAATTTGATTATCAAAATTTAAATTATTATCCAAAAGAACGTCTAAGAGTTGTACAGAGTCACTAGCAGTAATTTCAGTGTCCTCAAGAACCACCTTGTCTCCCCCCTGGCTCTATGTGGTTGAATGAAAATTGCCTGGAATTTACTAATTTTTTTTTTTTTTTGCACAGATTTTAAAGTTACTGATACATTTTAGTTTATATGTAAAGTTGTATTCTTGTTTATTAGTTGTATGTCTACTCTTATGTTGAATACTGCAGGCGACAAAAGCTTTGAACAAATGTTTTGCTGACAATAAATAAAGATGGAATGAAATGAATGTCCGTAGATTTTTTAATATTTTATGTTGCGACTAGGGCAACTGGTAACCAATGAATTTTAATAGAAGCAAGGGCAATGGGCAATACAGTTTCATGGTAAAAGGGATAAGATCAGTTGCAATGAGTCATGGCATAAAATGAAGTCAAAATAGACATGACAGCCAAGTTTAGAAAATAAAGCTTCCCATTTGGAACAAGCTGCTGAAAACTCAAAACTTCAGGGACATCATTATATTGGAAATGGCACTTAGAATATCGATTTGCTTAACTTTTCAAGCACAAGTGTTTTGAAGCTTCTTTGAATTTTACTTTTTTGTCAAAATGGCACTTTTCCGGGGGGGGGGGGGCGGGCATGATTGACAAAGAACAGTGGTGAAAGAAAGGCCCTTTTGAGTTTTCTGTGATAATTATACAATACATATTCACTTAAACGATGAGAGGAAGCTCTTGGCTTAACTTGATCTTGCCACATGTGGTAATTCACTGCTGTGGATTTTAAAAAAATCGCCTGTTTAAATCAGATGTGTATCCTAGGAGAATAAGCAAAAAGGCTTCGTTATTCAATGGTATAGATATCTCATTTCATTTTGGGATCTTCAATCTTTTACACATGATTTGTTCATTGTTACCATAAGTAGTGGCAAGCATATTATCTTCTATGATTTGACATTTCATTTTGGTTGTATTGTACCATAATGTTAGCACATTAGCAACATGAGCAATGCATTGAGTGACAGGTGGTAAAGCAGCATTTCTGTAAAGGGGGGGGGGGGAGTTTTTCTCTGGAAGTGTTTTTGAACTATGTTGGCACAGTTTTGTGGTTATTGTTTCATAACACCAGAATATAGTCAGAGAGTGCTGGCAATGGGTTGATATTCAACTTTATGTGAAACAAGAACTATTCTTGCCAATGCTTTATTCAGACAGACATGAATGTTGAACTGTAGCCAGAAGAGGTTAAACCTTTGAACCAGTGTCTTTAGGGTGAAAGTATTAAAAACTTTGTATTATACGTTGACGATAGTGACCTTGTTTTGGGGCACGAGTATGTTTCACGTTAAGGAAAAGTCACGCACAATTCAGGACCTGTCCCCACAGGTGGACCCCTGTGCACAACTGCTTTCTCATAGCATTCCTTAGAGAAAACCTCTCCAGGGCAAACCTACTTACCTGTGTACTTCTGATATGGACATCTATCCTCGTGCAAGCCTTACATGGTGAAATACTAAGCATGAATAAATGCATGGACAGTTATTAGTGGGAAAGGAAATTGGCAAGTCAGCCATAGAAGTAGTTATTTGTAAAAGCTGATCTAACATCAATAAATCAAGACAATTTTGGTAAATACAGTAAGTATGCTCTTTACAGAGAACTTTGGTGTGAACGTGCATTCTGTTGCGCCACTTTGAGATTTGTCCCGCTCTGTTGTGTCTTCTCCAGTCAAGTGGAAGTGAGAAAGTGTGTGCTTCACTGGCACTGTAGAAAGTGGATTTAAGCATGCTAAGGAAGAAATACACTGTGTTCGTATAACTGAGTTCTGAAACTACCCAACATTATTATGTCTGTGTGCCAACACAGACATATTGTTTTTCTAGGAATTATATCTGTGTCTCAACACAGACATCTTGCTTTTCTAGGAATTCTTTCGTTCTTTCTTCTTTATGCCTGGGTGCCAACTCAGACATACTGTAAGTGTTTTTCCGCGCATTCCATGGCACCCAATTTCGTCCGGAGTTTTTCTCAGACACTATTATTCCCCAAACCACCAAACTTGCCATGGTGACTAACCTACCAATGAAATTTTTGCTATTTTGGTTGGAATAGACATAATCTTTAAAATGATGTAAATGTGACGCAATTAAAATTTTAAAAGCTCTATATCTTCCAAACTATTGCAGATAGACACAGAGTTTTAACTTACACATGTAGGTTTGAGACATCTGGCAAATCCAATACAATGCAAACAAAAGTTGGTGAATTTTAATGTTTGCTAAGTTAACTGAATTTCCCAACAATACACAAGTATCTAGGGCTTCTATTGCTGCATAGACCTTCATGGTGCTAGGCAACTAGGCCAGCCTTAAAAATATTTCTGTTTCGTATAACAGAGCCTTGGAAAATTTGATGAGGCAGGGAGGATTTTGTTTTTTTTAAAACTACACATACCCTTCTGCGTATTACTGCAATGTGGGCATCATGCCAGTACGGGGACTGATGGACTTAGTATTGATACAAGATAAACTAGAAAAGAAGATTTGCTTCAAAGCAAATCTGTCTGTGTGCCTTCAAAAATTGTAAATATTAAATGCTACTACTTTTATCCTATGGTACTTCACTTTAAGCCTATGCCTGGATGCAAATTTCAAAGTCCAAATGACCTTGACCTTTGACCTTAACAGGTCACATGTAAATTGCATAGTGTTACAACACCCACAATTTTAAGCCCAAAATGAACCAAATCAAATGAAAATTGACCAGGTTTTGACAAGATGAAACTTTCAAAGGGCCAAATGACCTTGACCTTTGCCCTTTTGAGGTTTCATGTTCTTATAAAAACGTACAATAACACTGCACATTTTTGAAGCTTGCATGTGACCTCTAGAGGTCAAAGGTCAACTTCATTTGGAACTTTGAAAGTTTCATCCAGTCATAACTGGACCAATTTCAATCCAATTCTACTAATGTTGGACTCAAATTGTAGGTACTAAACTCTGTACATTTTTGTAAGAACATATAACCTCTAAAGGGCAAGATCAAGGTCATTTGGCCCGAAGAAAGTTTATTTTGCCATATCTCAGTCAATTTTCATCTGATTTGGTTCATGTTTGGCTCAAATTGTGGGTATTGTAACACTGTACATTTTTGCAATTAACATGTGACCTGTACAGGTTGAAGGTCAAGGTCATTTGGACTTTGAAATTTGTATCCAGCCATTAGCTTAATGGAATGTAAAGCACCAAAGGACAAAAGTTGTAGCATTTAATATTTACAACTTTTAAAGGCACACAGGTTTGCTTTGAAGCAAATCTTTTCTAGTTTTCTGAATTATTTTCATTTCCTGAAAAAGTTAATATAAAAAAAATCCCTCTGGCGAAAAAAGAAAACACACAAAGAATTTTGTTTGCCATATATATGTCTCAAGCAAAATGTGACATCTACATTCTGCAGTGAAGAAAGTGACAGTTATTATGCATGGCCTCACAGGCCCCTGCATATTCATATGGCCAAAATCCAGTCTGTTTGTGGACATGTTACCAAACTTACACATACACCACAGTACATTGGATTTTACATCCACATTAGTGGCATCACGAATGAATTACAGGAGAGATGGGGACGGCTATCTGGCCCCTCACTTTACAAGTGACTGGCTTCCAGACAGCATATTTATATATATGGCAAAAATCAAGCCTGTTTGTGGACATGTTACCAAACCTATACCCCACAGTACATTGGATTATGGGTGAAATGATACAATTCTAAGGCTGCATGATGTGAGAAGAGCCAAAAAAATGATCATTTGGCATGGGTTTTTTTTAGGTGGGGCTCCGTAAGGAGACCCCCTCTCATGTACATAGTACATAGTAGACCTAAAAGTTGAATATTTGAAAACCAGGAACTATTCCTGTCGTGTTAATAGTCCTGATTTGTGACAAGACTTTATTCTTAACATTTGATATCGGCAAAATAAACAAGACTGATACATGAAGGGTTTAATAAGAGAAAATACTCTCACCACTGGTCACAATTGCTGAAAATGCCTAACTGTTAGCTGAAAATGCCTAACTGTAAGAATGTGCCAACGACTCACATACGGCGAACGTTATGTATTCTGGTGCAAACAAGAAACAGATTTTAAAAAGTTGTAGGTTATTTTCTTTTATTTGTGCTCTTAATGGTAACACTGGTATTACTGCTCATTGATCATGTAAAATGTAGATATTCTTTATTGATCTATGCACATTATCAGGATCTTTTGGTTTAAAGAAGTTCCATATCTTGCTTGTATTCGTGCGTGAATGTGACGTCAAATCTGTGAACTTTGAACTTTTGTCAGCTCAGTGAGGCTCTCCGTAGGTTTTTGCATATCCAGACAGTTACCAGTCTGAACACGTCCAAAGATGCATCAGATGGAAAAAATCCATTCAGCATTCGTTCCAGTGATCTAAAAAGTCCACGAGAAAATGTAATCAAGTTATCACTTCCCCTTACAAGTCTTGTGCAAGTACCCTGTTTTGGCGCAATATGTAAAGTGCTTTAAAGTGGGTGAAAAGAAAGAATTCATTTGGGTTCGGAGATGGAACAAAATATTGCCGGTTCGAGTGCAGATTTTACAATGTGTATATGTGATTGGTACATTTGCGGGTCCTACTGTGCAATGCGTATTTTATATTTTGCCGGGTTCCAGCAGTTGTTTTTGAACGGTGATGGAAATATATCAAGACGTTTCAAAGATAGTTAGTGCCAAGAATCAATAGTCCGACGGCATAAGTGGCATCTGTGTCTTTTGCAGAGGTTTTAAGTCCTACATTTGTACAAAAAGACCATTGTTTTGTTCATCGGCTTGAATGTCATTAGCATAATGTAGGTAAATAAATAATGCTGGGCAAGCTCAATGTTATTAGATCTTATTACCGTTCGGGTTATAGGAAAGAAGTGCAATGCACTGATTTTACTGTTTGTGAATAACACAAATCTTTCACTTTGATGTATATTGTTTGAAGAAAGGACAGAATAGAAAATAGATGGATTTTTTGCATCTGTTGTCGTCTACTTTTGACATAATCAAACTAGCGTGGGAGAGAGCGTATTTTGGAGATCGTTTATGCGCACGTGTAATGTGTTATGACATATGTAAAGCAGCCACAGTGACGTATGAAAAGACCTGTTGCCGGAGCCACTGCGAAGAGGTGGAACCAGAAGAAAGCATGAGGATTACTCGGTAGTGTCACAGGTAAGTGTGTTTTTCATATTTTGTTGTTTTATATTGTGTATTTTACACGAGCGAAGATGTGTTTGTATAAAATTTGACAGGTTCCCTGCCACTTGCGGTGTCCTCGCATCAATGTGGTATCCACGTGGTCATTGCCATGTTGACCATCACATGAACATTATGGCAATGTCACTCATCACGAGCACATGCTTTTGAATATCAATGCATTGCTCACAAATTAAACTTGATGTGTGTTTTGAAGTCTTATACTGAGTTGTTATTGTATGTCACTTGGTCTGCTGTATTGATTGCGTTCAATTGATTGTGGGATTCTGAGATGAATCAAGATCTAGGTCATGGATCCGAGCGAGAAGTGGATGTTTGTAAACATTGCCATGCTGATACTGTCGACATTTTCAGTTCACGTTTTGATTGACCTATCACTCAGTGCTGTACTCACTCAACCTTGCGCTCGATAAGGCCACTTTGTTTGATGCTAAAACTATTTTTTTCTTCGATTGATATACTATATAGGGAAACTGTGCGCCAGAACAGTCACGGAGAGATGGGAAAAGTTGTGTTTTAATGGGAGGGAAAATGGCGTCAGTGAAAACTATTATTAAAGCAAAGCAAAATTTATATAATCTAAAAGTTGGTTTGATTCATTTACATGTTGAGCTTTAGATTTGTCACATCGTAATCATTCATAACTTGCCTTTTTTGAACGATCTGAATAGAGGTTGAAATGTATGTATGTATGTATATATATATATATATATATATATATATATATATATATATATATATATATATATATATGCATATTTTAAGTGTGATTTGTAAGGTCCATCTTCCTGCATACCCTTGGAATGGAAAATGACAACCTGTATGTATCAAATGTACAGGGTGGCCTTTTACAGATCAAGGGTAGAAACTAAACCAGAGGAGAAGCACTTCCAGTGATGAGGGGGCTAACAATTCTGTTTCTAATTTGCAACACCTGATTAAAGTGTACTGGAGCTCAAATGAAATAATACAGTGAAAACTCAAAGTGACACTCAGTTATCTGACATATTCATTATAATGACACAAATTTGAAGGGACTGAAGTTGTTGTTCCTTTGTTTTTTGACTCATTAATCTGAAATATTCAGATATCTGACTCATTTTCTTGGAAAAAAATAGTGTCATTCTTACAAGTTTTCATTCTGCCTGCTATGTGTTGACCCTTACAAACATTAAAAATGTAGCAATCAATAAAGCAGACTTAGTGACATACAATAACAACTCAGTATAAGACTTCAAAACACACATCAAGTTTAATTTGTGAGCAATGCGCCGATATTCAAAAGCATGGGCTGATGGTGAGTGACATCGCCATAATGTTCATGTGATGGTCAACATGGCAATGACCGCGTAGATACCACATTGATGCGATGACACCGCAAGTGGCAGAGAACCTGTCAGATTTTATCCAAACACATCTTCGCTCGTGTAATATATACAATGTAAAACAACGAAATATGAAAAACACACACTTACTTGTGAAACTACTGAGTAATTCTCAGGTATTCTTCTAGTTCCACCTCTTTGCAGTGGCTTCAGCAACAGGTCTTTTCATACGTCACTGTGGTTGCTTTACATATGTCATAACACATTACGCGTGTGCATAAACGATCACCAAAATACGCTCACTCCCACCCTAGAAATAAATTTTTGTTTGATCATACACAAACCTACATGTATTGAAATGTTAACAAAATATTCATATTAAGCCCGGTAAATTAAGGTCTTACAGATATGAGTATAATAGCCATGAATATTTACTCGCAAATGTACCCAAATTTCATATACATGTATATGTATATTATACATGTAAACATACGTTCATGCCCTAATGAAAACAAAGGAAAAACAACAATGAGCCCCACCTCTAGGCTTTAAGCCTTGTTTTTTTTTTTTTTTTTTTTTTTTTTTTTTTTTTTTTTTTTTTTTTTTTTAATATATATATATATTTGAGGTGGGACTGAATTGCATACATGTAAAACTGAAGGGCCTGGTATTCCATGCAGATTTAAGTGCGTAGGGTACAAAGTGTTATCCAAGGCTTAGGGTACGGGGTGCTATCCAGGTACAAAACCAGTTGATTGCAAAGCAAAACAAATTCCATGTTACTACTACACAGCGGAGTAGACAAAATTTGGGTCTGCTTTGGAGGCAACGCAGCCAGGGATCAATCTTGTATTTCAGGGTACATGAAGTGCCATATTTTTAACAGTTTGGGAAAACGCCTGCCTTAGCAGATTTTGCTGCCAAGTGCCAAAGGCAAGAAGCCAAGTCGGATGGCTATGAGGCATTCCCTCTGCAAATTTTTCAGTTGTTGGGTGTAAAATACTACTGTACAGTAGACAGCACTGATTGTGTCACAGTGCTTTCTATGTTGGACAAATCTGCATAGGAATGAAACTCGGCTGCATGTGTCAAGGTTTGTATGGTAGAATAATGCTTCCACCTTCATGTGAGGTGCTAATTTGGCCCTGGTGTCTATATCAGTCCCAAGCCCTGTTCAAGTAGGAGGTGCCAGTGAAACAGCTGATGTCTGAATTTTACCTCCCTCTGCATAAGTCCTGCCAGGAGGCAAGTCCCGAGTGTGCTCTGATGGTTCCTCTGGGTGCAGTGTGCCTGGTGAACATTGACTTCTCACCTTAAGTGATTGTGGATGACATGAAATTTGTGATGGACCATTTCTGGTATATTTCAATGGGGGTACCTGCCGCAGATGTATCAGCATCAGGTGAAAGGTTAAAGGCTGCAGTTGTGTATTTCAAGTTCATGTGTAGAAATGATAAAGATGGTGAGAGTGGTCCACAAACCATCTCTTTCTATTTTGAAATTTGATTCTGGATGTCGCCACAACTCCTTCCATTGATGGTGAACATCATTTCAGTTCCCAAATGTGTGCATGCCAGAGCAGGATGTCACTAGGACAGTGAGGTGTTGGTGTGAGCTGTGTAAAACAGTGCACAGGATACCGGGTAACATGTCTGATTTACCTCATTAACCCATCCAAGCTACTGGTGATGAGCCAAAGCAGAATATATCTGTGTGTTTTAATTGTTGTACCTTTGGTCAGTTGAGGGCAGCCTCGTTGCAGGCATAACATGTTCTGAGATATGATGTGGAAATCATGTTCAACTTTCTTCTTCTCCTGTGCATACTGTGATTTTGGGTGTTTAGCTCTGCTGACCAAAGGTCGCAGAGCTTATGCAACTGCTCATGTCTGTCCGTGTAGATTAAACAAGTGCTGCAGGATTCACATTGTAGTCAGGTATTTCAAAACTTACATGAAAGTTATCAACTGGCAGGAACCTCTTATGCTGTTATCAAGGACCAAGTAGATAAAAACAAGGAGTTGAAATCCATTGTCTCAAATGAGGACAAGAAATTACCAATTATATATGCAATTGTCAAAATGCATAAAAACCCTGTTAAATTCAGATTCATCATTGCAGCAAAGAAATATTTTTCGAAACAAGTTGCCAAAGGACTCACTAAAGTCCTCAAACTTGTCAGAAATACACAAAAAAGTAACTACTGCAAAAAAGTGAAAATATACACGGGAGTTGATAAAATGTGGATTACAGATAGCGCAAGTGATATTCTACTAGACATTGACAAAATTGACAATAATAATGGTGCCAAATCAATTTATACTATTGATTTCTCAACATCGTATACAAAGATCAACTTGACAGACTTGAACAATGTGTAAATTTCAATGTTGGATAAAGCATTCAAAGGTGGCACATGTCAGTATATTAAAATATCTGGTGCTGAGGCTAAATTTGATAAAGGTAAGAAAGGAATATCTTACACGAAGCAAGAGTGTGCTCAAATGATAGAATACATTATCAACAATGCATACTTTTGCTTTGGAACCAGAGTCTATCAACAAATGGTAGGCATACCAATGGGAACAGATCCAGTCCCATATATTGCCAAGCTTTATTTACATTTTTATGAATCGAAATGGATAGAGGTATTGGCAAAATCAAACTTTACAGCTGCAAGAAGATCATAATCTTACACAAGAAGATTTATAGATGACCTGTGTACTTGAAACAATGGAGAAGAAATAAAGGGGAATTGGAAAAACATATATCCCAAAGAGCTAATATTAAATCTGGAAAATGAGAGTGATACAAAATCTACTTTCCTTGATCTGGATATAAAAAAAAGAACAACTGGGAAAGATGGTTTCCTGCATAGCAAATCTGTGTGTGTGTCTTCAAAGCGTATTGGTATGGCAATATACAGCTATTCCATAACACAGGAGTAGAAGTTGAAATGGCATCTCTATCTATTTTAAGTGTGTGTGTCAACGCACACTTTTCTGTTTTTCTAGGAATTCTTTATTTCTTTCTTTCTTCACGGGCAAATTTGTCCGACATTTCATTTGAAAAGTATTACATGTAGAAACTCCAAACTTGGCACAATTATACTTCTATAGATAAAGTCTGGCCTTTTTATAATGAGAGGTCATGCTTTTCAAAATTATGCAAATGAGGGCAAATTAAAGTTTTAAATCTTCAGTATCTTATAAACTATAGTAGATGTGGTTCCGAGTGTATAGGAGTTTGATCATACCAAGGTAAAGGTCATCTCAAATGTCAAGGTCATGTCAAGGTCAAAGGTCAATTTTAAGCCAAAATGTCATTTTTGAGGTCAAGGTTCACTTCAGATGGAGGTCATCTCAAGGTCAAAGGTCATTTCAAGGTCAAAGGCCACTTTCCATGGTGGCTTTCTTCTAGCCATAACTTGGTCAGTTTTTATCCAATTTTGATCATGTTGGGCTCAAATTGTAGCTATTGTAACCCTGCATATCTTTAAATTTACATGTGACCTTCAAAGGTCAAGGTCATTTGGACCTTTGAAAGTTTCATCCAGTCATAACTTGGCCATTTTCCATCCAATTCTAATCATGTTGGACTCAAATTGTAGGTATTGCAACATTCCACAATTTTATAAGAACATGTAACCTCGAAAAGGCAGAGGTCAAGGGCATTTGGCCCTTTGAAAGTTTCATCTTGCCATAACTTGGTCAATTTTACTCTGATCTGGTTCACTGGGCTAGCATTAGGAATTTTTACCCCTTAGCCAATTTGGCTTAAACTACAAATTTCTTTTAGCCAAATGGGAATTTTCTTTAGCCAAATTTTAGTCCAATAAATCTAACACATATAAAGTCAAAATGCACCCCCCAGCCCACCTTCCCAAAAGACCTTAAAAATATTTTGTCAAACACACAACCATACATACTCACATTATTATTAAAATAAGTAAAGTTTCTTTTCCTTTTCTTCATTTTTATTTTTATTTTTCTAAAATAAAGTTTTAAGTTATGAAAATTGGACATGTGATAAGGTTAGTGACCAAGATATGTCAGAACTAAATTATATTATGATTTTAATTTATGGTTATGATACTTTGATTATCATCAGTAATTAAATCAACAGAAAGATATTTAAATCACTGCTGGTATATTTATCATAGCTTAATTTAGAGATAAAATATTAAAAGGAAACATTAATTTTCAAGATAACTTTTAATAATTTTCTTTTTGAAGAAACATATCAGCTCATTCCAGAATAGTTTTTTCTTTTCTTTTTCTTTCCTTTTTTCTTTCTTTTTTTAAATAACTGGAGTTGACAGTGGTAAATAATAATTGTAGTAAAGAGTTATTAAAATATGAACAAAGTTAAAACATAAGATATAAAAAAATAAGAAAATATGTGTATATTGCATTATGTTCACCTTGACAACAGACAAAATACTATGTAGGTGTACTGAACCATTAAACTAGCATTACCAGGTCAAAATTTGAACTGCATGATAAAGTCTAAATTTTGATTTGGTTTGAGAGAACTTGTAGAGAGAAACAAGAATCTGTTACAATTTTTGTTCTAAGTGTCTCCATTCCAAAGATATGCTCGTTCAAAGGTTCCTGAATTACCCTATTGTTGGGTCTATTATCCATGGCTGGAGGGCAAAATCAATGGACCCCCTAATTATACTATTTTCTGCAGTTGTCTTTCATAACTTTGTCATTGTTCAATATTTTACATAGAAATTTGGCATACAGGGGTTTTCAGGTGTGCTGAGTTCAAATAAAATATTTTTTTGGATAGCAGATCAAGACTTTACTGTCAAATTGGCTTAATTTGCATATTAATTAGGTACACTAAAAAGTATGCATAATTAGCAAATAAGTACCTAACAATGCTCATATCTCTGAATGCTAATTTTTATCAAAGGGTCAGTTACTTTTGCCTCACTATTCAAGTCACAAATACAATTGCAATTTATCATGAAAATAATGATAAAAATGTCAACAAAATAATCTAATTTGCATAAATTAAAATAACTTAAATGGATGTTCAATCGGAGCTCAGTATGCTGTCCAAATCGGGAGAAACATCACAACTAGGCTCTGAAGTAAGTCTTATGGCTTTAAGTAGTTCAAGTCTTTCAGCTTAATGTCATCAACATTACAGAATCCTCACAAACTTTTACAGAGAAACATTTTATTTAATAAATCATACAATGTTGTGGCACACAATTTAATAATTTCAATTTATAATTTTCAGTGCCACGCTCCATCCATTCTTACTAACGCCGACTCAGTGACTGTTGTTACTATAATACTTTCCATTTCATCATGACATATATCTGAAGACATTGTACTTGCAAAGTTGCAATTTGTATTATTTCATAAATATCCTTATTCAATTCTGTCTTCTGTAATAATATAAATAACATTCTCATTTGTGTAAAATCAAGTGTTCTGTGTCAATGAAACACGCAAAAAAGTTGAATCCTCTTGATGATAGAATCTCAACAATTTCAATGTCTCTGTGCTATTTAATTCCCATGTTTTTCTCCAATATAAACCTTATCTGGGTCCTTCGCCATCACATTCACTGCAAGATAAATTAAACCATGTTTTATATAAAAATTAGAGAATGAAATTTATTTTCTGTTGTTTTTTTCTGAAAAAATAATTTATTCTCTCAGATATCAGAAATAGTAAATGAAACATTTTTATTATTACTTATTAAATGAACATAGCCATGATTAGTGTACTGCAGTCTGCAACTTGCAATTGAAAACTTGATTTTGAAAATTTATTCTGACTTCTGTTCATGTTGGGTAGTTCACTGCTACTAGTACTAGTACTAATTGGGTTAAGAAGTATGTCTATTTATCATTAATTCAACCATAAAAAACATCCTCCCCACAAATTGAAATAAATCAAAATGATTTTTAAATTGTGTAGTTTTAAAATAAATTATTTAAGTATGGAAATAGGCAAGCCAGGGTTTGCATTAGCAATTCTTTTCAGGGGGTCACAACTTGAGGCAGAGTCAAATTTTCAGCATTTTTTTTTCAGTGTTTACAGAGAAAATACAAGAAGTTGTGACCCTTTGAATTTTGTTGAGGGGGTATTTCATGATTTGAAAAGGGCAATTTACCCCCAATTGAAGGTAAATGCAAACCTACATTTTATTTTCGAACCACAAAACTTATTTCGTTTGAAAAACTTGGTGATATGAATGATCATCTGATCATACCACTGGTATCTAGCACCAAGGCCATGACAGAATTATGGAAAATACAACTCATTTTAGCATAAAACTACTGGATATCTTCATTAAATTAATATAAACAACCTTGAAATCACAGTTAATACTGTTGAAAGTCATAAACTAATTCTTATGTGAAGATTTTGACAAAGAAAAATCGAAATTACGATCGAAAAGCACGGCTCCCAATTATCGCTCATTCCAGAATTCATGCTCAGTTTTGGTCCAGAATTTCTTCAAAATAGCCTATCGATCGTTTCAAACATGATATTTAGGGAAAATTATATCTTTTTCAACTTATGCGTGAATATCAGGGGCACAAGAAACGTAATTTTATGTTTATTGCGCAAAATTGACATGCATGTCCGCATTCGCCGATTATTGATCAATTCTCCCAACTGTTAGTGTCGCCCTAGCGGCAAAGGCACGGAACTACTACTACGCGCTGACGGCAACATGGCCATTTGAACAAGACATTTTAAAAGCAAAAGCCGCGGCATTTAATATCATTTTCTGAACATAAAAAACACACCGTTATTTTCAGAAAAGATTGAAGTTTATAATTATGGACATTCCAGTGTCTGCGCGGCATTCTTTCTGGTCTAAATTCTCACTCAAAGTCGACCCTTGAACTTACCTCGCCAGGACGATTACTTCCACTTGTAGTATTTAAATTTTGCTTACACCAATTGAAAGCTCATACTGTGCTCTGATTGGTCCACGAAGGTAAAATATTCCATGACATCATTTAACCACGCCAGAATAGTTTTTATGAATGAATGTGCCTGGGAACCCGCGGGAAAGTTGACCCACGCCGGCTTGGGTGAGAAAGTGGCTGAACTGACGCACTACTGGATTTTCACTCAGCCATCATACCAGTTGAATATGAGATTATACCCATAAAAAATATATGAACAGAAAGCTTAAAATGTGGTGAATCTAATGATACAAACTTTGATATGATGAATGGTAAAATGAGAATGATATGAGCATTGTTAGCTACGAAAGTCAAGCGGAGAGACCGCTTTCACACCTAGGTCCACAGCCGCGCTGGGGCTCAGTGGTAATGCTAATTAAATAGGCTTGTCAATGGGTAGGCCTAATATCTATTGAGAATCTGCAGATATTATACAGTTTTAAAAATCTTGGCTGCTTGAATCAATATTATAACTTCCTTTGAGTCAATGTTAACAGAAATAAACTTCAAGTATCAAACTTCTGATTAAAAACAAAAACAAACAAATGCTTGTTAATTAGAAATCTGTAAAAGATAAAAATACATGTACCAAATTTGCTGCCCATATCTGAAGGAACACAAGCGTTTTTCATTTTCATCAATAGATGGCAGGACTACTACACATGTGCCAATGTCAAGGTCAGTGAAAAAGAGCATGGCACCTGCAAATTTTTCACTTGTTTATTTCAATGAATTTCTTCACTACAAAGCATTTATGAATCATGACAAATCTGTCTGTGGTCATTAGTGGATAGATGACAAATCTGTCTGTGGTCATTAGTGGATAGATACAATGTTTTGACAAGGAATCCTTAACTTCAGAAGTTTTTGAGACAGGACTTTCAAATTGCACATGATAGTACACTCCTATATGGCCTACTTTGTGTGCAAGCATAGTTGACCTTGATGTAATTCTCAAGGTCACACAGTGGTCACATGTGCTAAGCAACGTTACCGCTCTAACTATTGAAAGCCTGCATCTAGCAATGTAAGTCTTACACACAAGAAGCTTCATAGAGTGATCAAAAAGCTTATAGAAAATCGAGGTCCTAGCTTTATATTTGACCTACTTTTGAAGCCAAAGCTCGTGCACAATGGTGTTATTGGTATAAATAAGGAAATTTTTGAGTCAGTTACATGAAATTTTATACACACATGTATCACAACCAAAGAATGTGTCATTAATCAAAAGTAGGTCACAAGGTCAAGTATCTGCGTCACAGTGACCTATTCATTGAAATTTTGTTTACCCACTATAACTTCAGAAGCTTTTGATACAGGACTTTCAAATTGCATATGATAGTACACCACTGCAAGCATAGTTGGCCTTGACCTAATTTTCAAGGTCACACAGTGGTCACAAGTTTGCTGAGTGACATTGTGCATCTAGAAATCTAAATCTAAGCATGACATTTCATGATAAAAAGGCCAGACTTTATCTATAGAAGTATTATTGTGCCAAGTTTGGAGTTTCTACATGTAATACCTTTCAAATGAAATGTTGGGCAAATTTGCTGAGAGAGAGAGAGAGAGAGAGAGAGAGAGAGAGAGAGAGAGAGAGAGAGAGAGAGAGAGAGAGAGAGAGAGAGAGAGAGAGAGAGAGAGAGAGAGAGAGAGAGAGAGAGAGAGAGAGAGAGAGAGAGAGAGAGAGAGAGAGAGAGAGAGAGAGAGAGAGAGAGAGAGAGTGAGTTTGTCTGTGTTGGCACACAGACATAATAAAAGAATTCCTAGAAATACAATATGTCTGTGTTGGCACACAGACATAAATACAGGCTACTCCAACAACATCACCTGCCTCCAAAGAAGTCAGTGGAGGAGCTTGGTGAAGGCTACATTTTCAAGTGGTCAATTTTGGTTCCATTCATTTGAGATAATCAATCTCCTACACACACCTGACCTGACATGATATCACAAGCAGCAACCTGGCACCCTCACAGCTTGTTATTGAGCTGTGGACATGAATCAGATTCTGACAAGACCAACTTCTGTGTTGTCCCCCCCCCCCCAAATCACAACTTTTTGTTGGTGTTAAATAGTACTGCAAAACTTTTATAATGGACTCCCAGTAAGCCCACCTTTTCAGCTCATTTGGAGAAAGGGTGGTGACGATGTCTTGTGAAATGACCCTGTAATTAAGCGGAAAGTCTGGAATTTGTGTGGTAATGAGACCAGTGAAGCATAGTCTCATTGGCACATGCCAACATTGTTGATGCCTCTGGTGATGTTGTAAAGGGCCTAGTACCTCTCCATTGAACAGCTATTGGTGCCAGGTGGCTGTACTTGTTTTCCAGTTGGTTTGTACAGTCAGTACCTTTAAGTGGAAGTGTGCGGGACACCGACATATACATATTGGCAGGTACAGTAAAAACTTGCTATCATGAAACTCTTTCTTCTGCACAGGTGTGGTTTCTATGTGAGAGGTGGTCTTTCTTAATGGTTAGTTATGTTGGAGACTGACATTAGACCCCACTACATGTATAGAATGATAAATAATGGGTGGATTTTCAAAGAAGAGGCCGCCAAACCCAATTGTCATTGTAAGAGAAAGGCTCTTTGTGCCCAGTCCACTCTTCTTACTGTTAGGCCAAAAGCTGCCTAAAGGGACCAGCCATGGCATCATGTGACAGTGGTCACTTGGAACACGCTTTCTGCATGTCTGCAAGACAAGACATTGAACTAAGATATACTGGTGAGGCAACTAGGACTGAGTCCATGTAACAGCAGAACACTTGTGCTGGAGGTAACTACAGGAACTGGTCTCCTGGTACAAATAGATCAACATGTATCTTTTTGTACTAATACAGTGGTCCCTGTCTTCAGAGGTCTCTCCAATGAGAGGCCACCTGGCTTGGAAGGCCACTTTTGGCAGGTCTTTGCTGCTATCATTTCCATATTATTGTACCTCTAATGAGAGGCCATCAGCCTTAAAGGCCACTTTTGGGCCTGCCTTTGGGGTGGCCTATGAAGACAGGGACTACTGTAATCCTACATCAGCTCCCTGTCACTACTTGCAATGTAAGCTTCATAGCACACACTCCCTCACTTGGCATCAATTTTCTTCTATGCATCTTTTCTTCTGAGGTTGAGAAAGTAAGTATATATGTCATCTCAGTAATGATTTAAATTTACTTTGTTAATAATTGATGAAATTTTGAGCCTCATTTAAAATGTGTAGGTCTCATGATGGATGTCTTTCATGCACTTTCACTTTAATCTGTAACCCTGAAGGAACTAATGTGTACACAGTAAAACCTGTGTTAAGCGGGCGCCCATGGGACCAGGCAAAAGTGCCCAGTTAAGACAGGTGCCCACTTAGTGTAGGTCCAGTAACATGAAAAGTATAGGGAACTGGGCCAGGCAACAGTGCTCACCAAGCACAGGGGCCCACTTAGTGGAGGTGCCCACTGGGACAAGTTTTACTATATATATATATATATATATATATATATATATGTACACATTTCTGCAATTTGTTTTCATTGAAAATTGGCAGAAATGGTCCAGTGGCATTAAAGTTGAGAGTTTTGTTTTACATTAGTGTGTGTGTGTGTGTGTGAATATTGATTGAGTTAGTTAACTGTTTGTTGGTGTATTATGGGGCATTGTGCCCACAGTACACCAGGAAATCTGTTGGCTCAGTTTCCAGAGGATTAAAATATTGATTTGAAGAGGCCGTGATGACAGTCGTAAGTTCTCTTCATGTACATATAACAGTCAAGGTCAAAGAGCTTCATTAAGGGCCAGCTATCCTAACATTGTTTACAAATGTAATGCATCCTCTGTGTGATGGTGTTTTAAGTGACCCTGTAGATGACATGGCTGTCCGCCACCTGAACCCAAAATTAAAATTGATCAGTGCCTCCCAAATAGAATGCATTGTCCAAGCAAATGTACACAGAAAGCTGAACTGGAAGACCAGCCCTGGGGACCACCAAATGGTGGGTCTCCAGCTGGGAACTTTTTTTTATTGTTGGTGTAAATAAGAGAATAAGCACAGAGCAATCTTGGAAAGATTGTTTTTCTAGGCTGGTGTTTTTCACTGCAATGATGTCTCCAGGCAGGGACTGCTCTAGAGTTTTTAGCTTTGCTGACCATAGGTTGCAGAGGCCATGCGATTACTCACCTGTCCTTGCATCTCTGTCCATCTGTCTGTCTGTAAACTTTTGCTAGTGAGCATGATGCAGTCCTCAGTTTTCAAGATAGCCCCATATAACCTTCAGGAATTATCAAGTGTTTGAAAATCTAGGTTGACTTACAGATTTCTTGGAGCTGTAGATCATGCCCAGTGGTAATATGGTATATATCAATGATATATACCAGGCCGGTAAATTAGAAAGAGGTGATTTTATAATGGTAGGGTGTAGCTTAGAGATCAATGGCAAAGAGAATTAAGCCTCCAGATCAAAATTGCACTTGAGTACATTGTAAACAAAACTCAACTTGGTTACCCACTTTTTGGGTAACCATGGCCCAATCGTAATAGAATAGGGGAGGTCACAATTACCAATTATCTGTGTATCCAGCTAAAGACACAATCCAAAGCACAGAATTTTTCATGGCTGTAGATGTGTATTCCCATTGGATTGCATGTGAAATTTGTCTCAAATTAAAAGACTACTTTTAATGCGGCAAGAATAAATTTATGTGAACATTCAGCTATGCACAAAGTTTGATCACGCAAATTGTGCTGTTTCTGCAACGAGTGGTTTTAAAGTTATTAAGCTGTAAATTACAATGAAAAGTAATGGGAATACACAAGTCTAGCCCTGAATGACTGAAATGCCCTCTGCAGGAGAGCAGCAGAAGCTTGTGTTCTTGCTCTCCCCTATTGGGCACTTGTTTAATGTATTTGTTCAATAAGTCCAAAAGTTATTACCCGATTAAAAAAAAAAAACAGACCATGCTGGATGCACATTTTGAATTGAATAATGTTTTAAGCTGAGTCAGATGAAGGTCATATGAGCACTTGGAATTTAGGGATTAAAATGTGAAAATCTTGTGAGTGGTCTGCCATCTGAAATATTCAGTTATGAAATTTGGTGGGATTGTGAAGGAAGTCAGAATCTGGATTGATGGGGATAATAGTGGTGCCACCTAGAGTTTGATGGAAATCTTGCTCAAGGCAGAATTTGTTGAAGAAGGTAAAATTCAATACCTCAAAAAATAAGTAAGCTAGACATTCAAAATTTATAGGTTATATAGATTAAGTCCAACACCATTATATGGTGGAATATGGATTACTGTGACTGTTTTATAGGTCACTGGACTTGCACTGTATTACCATGGAAATAAAACCAGAATACAGACTGTCGAAGAAGGGCCATACTTGGGTGGTAGTGATTACATCCTGTGTTGGGGTAGGACCATACTGGGGTGGTAGTGAATACATACTGTGTTGGGGTAGGACCATACCAGGGTGACAGTGTCTATGTGGATGATGATGCTACATTTTTGTAGTTTACTACCATCCAATCAAAGTACATGTATTAGGTCTTGTGTCAATCTTCTGCAGGGAGAGTTTCAACTGATGCCGATGCCCCTATGACAGTCACTGACAAGGGAGTATGCAAACAGAAGAGAAGACTGCTGCATTGAGTGACTTGATTTGTAAACTGAGGGCTTTTTATTACAGTGAAAACTCATTATAATGACACCATCTGTTGTCAAAGAAATGTTTCAAAAAAATTAATATGTTAGATAAACAATCAAATAACAAAGCAAAATGAACTTTTTCCCATGAAAATTTGTGTCATATTGAATATGTGGGATATCTGAGTGTCATTATAATCAAGTTTCACTGCATCTCTGCACCACTAGGTGGCAATGAGGAGATATTGAAATCACTGGAGTTTCTGCTGTGTCATTCGGTGATCTGAAATTTGGGATTTATCAGGCTTTATGTGTGTATGTTGTGGGAGGAAGTGAGTAACAAAAGTGTGCAAGCATTTATACTACTATCTGCCACAAAGATCTGAAAGAAAGAAAAACAACTGAAATACTGAGAGGGTGGGATTGGGTAGAGCATGTTTGAATTTATTTATGTCTGGGTCCCAACCCAAACTCTCTCTCTCTCTCTCTCTTTAATGTCTGGGTGTTAATGCAGTCCAAGAATTTTCTCTCTTTCTCTCTTTCTTTCTTTCTTTCTTTCTTTCTTTCTTTCTTTCTTTCTTTCTTTCTTTCTTTCTTTCTTTCTTTCTTTCTTTCTCTCTCTCTCTCTCTCGCTCTCTCTCTCTCTCTCTCTTTCTTTCTTTACGACCAGATTTGTCCGGAGTTTTTCTCGGACCCTACTATTCCGAAAACCCCCAAACTTGCCATAGTAAATGACCTACCAGTGAAATTAGACACCCGACTTGGAATAGTCATGATGATTAAAATTATGCAAGTGAGGGGCAATTAAAATTTTAAAAGCTCCATATCTGTTAAATTATTGGAAATAGACACAAAGTTCTAACTTACACATATGGGTTTGAGACAACTGGCAAATCCAATAGCACACAAACAAAACTTAGGGAATTTTAATGTATGCTAAATTCACAAAATTTCTCTCCAATCCACATACAAGCCTTGAACTGCTTGCTGTGTACATGACCTAGTGCTTGACCTCCATGGTGCCAGGCAACCATTTTGCATTCATAATTTATTAGCTTGAACCTGTCTCACGGCAGCTTTCTGTCCATGCATGCTAGGTGTATGCTTTGCAAAGTTTGTGTTTTGTAGCAAATGGGGGTGGGTGGGTGGGGGAGGGACACAGACTGGTAGCCCAGCTGCTCTCTGATTGGTTACACAGACTTTCAGCCAATCAGAGAGCAGCTGGGCTGCCAGTCTGTGTCTGGTCAGAAGTATGGCAACAAAACAACTTTGATGAATAGGAGAAGCACTGACCGAATCAAGTTTGGTCGGGTTTCACGATTTGTGGAAATGAACACAGGATAAAAATGCAAGTGGATCAAAGAGTGTGGTCTAATTGACCGTTGAGAACAGTTGTCATGTGGCTAATGTCACTGAATGAACTCGATTCAACATGGGATACCCATTTGAATTTGGCACTGGAATGTCGGACTTTTTGCCCAAAATGTATTTTGTAGGACATTTGCGACAATTATAGGCCTGTTGCTGTGGATATATGTGGATTTCAATGGATTATCTGTGTGATGTACCTGTAGAAAATAGTTCTGGAATAAACTGGTGAGTTACAGTTTGGTGGTGTGTTCAGAAACGGAAAAATCATGCCAAACGTGAAGCGGGATGGTGGTCCAGATGTGAGCTTTGTTTCAAACCTTTCTATGTAGGAGTTGCATGTGACAAAGTTGTGGTTTTAGGCCCATCCTCCACCATCTTATGAGCACAAATAATTGACTGCACTGATGAATACACAATATTTTATTGCAGATATGGCCCTATGTGGGTCATTGAACACATAGATGTTCCAACTTGCAGGTCCACCTTCTTTACCCACTACCCTTCCTTCCTTCCTTCCTTCCTTGTCCGGAGCTTTTCTCTGACACCATGCAAGCTACACTGTTTCAACTTGGCATGGTAAGGAAGTTGTCTCTCTGATTTGGAATAGTCATGATGTTCAAAGTTATGCTTAATAGGGGCAATTAAAATTTTAAAAGCTCCATATCTCAAAACTATTTTAGATAGATGTATTCAGAGTTCAGCTTATAGGTTTGTGACATCTGCCAATCTAATGGACAGTAACCAAAACTTGTAAAATTTAAAATTATGCTAATGAAGGCGCTTTGAAAATTTAAATCTGGAATATCTTCAAAACTATTATAGATAGAGATGCCATTCCAAATTCAATATATAGATTTGTGATAGAGGTGCATCCAATGAACCATGAACCAAACTTTCAGGATTTGAATTTATACAAATTAGATGATTACCTAAAATCTTGAATAGCAAGATAGGTTACTTGTAGTTAATGAGCTGGGTGACAGATTTGAATCTCTGTCTATGGAAAACGGTGCACTTTGGGGCCATAGTTACTATGGAACATGAGTAGGAAATGACATAATATTATAAGCTTTCATCTGGTGTTGTCTTTTTTCATCTAGAGTGACCTTGAAAGGTCAAAGCTAAACATGTCTACCTATATCATTCTGCAATACTTTTCACCAACTTGGCCATGCTGTAAACATGCCGTACATTTGGAGCTTATGTCACAGCTGCATACATTGCATTGCAGTTTCTCCACTGATTTGCTAACAAGCAAATCAAATTTTCTAGTTTGTGATCACATTTACTATATATATATATATATATATATATATATATATATATATATATATATATATATATATATATATATATATATATATATATACATGTATATACATATTAACTTTATTTAAGGAGGGTGGCTTGGTCAGGGAAATACTTATGTATGTCCCTAATCTTTCCCAATACCCTCAAAGTTTCAAGGTACATATAGACAATGACAACATTAAATCATACATTCATAGTACAGTCTGAAATAAAGGCAAAAATACTAGTGTGGTGGTATTATTCATAATATACATTCAGAGTTTGTTACGTACATGTTTACCTCATGATGTGTTTTCCACCTGCTCTGCCTTTCATTATGTGCTCGATACATTTTGCCTTGAAATTTTTGACAGATGATGATTTCCTTATGCAGTTAGGCAGGGAATTCCAAAAGACAGCTCCACAAAAAGCAAAAGAGGACTTTACATAATTTTTCTTAGGCTTTGGTAAATACAATTTATCGTCTGCTGAGGACCTTGATTTTCTCTGACATATATCTTTTACAAATGAAAACATGTTTTTGAGATAGGTGGGTGTCATATTGTTTAATATCTTACATATTTCTACTGCTCTTTTAAAATGTATTCTTTCATCGATGGTCAACCAATTAAGTTTTGTAATGAGGTTTTTATAGCTAAAGTGACCGTGGACATTCAAAATCTGATAAGCAGCAAATTTGTGCAACCTTCTCAACTTTGCAAGTAATTTTTTGTTGCATCCTCCCCATATAGTGCAACAGAAATCAAAGTGTGGCAGTACATTTGCATTGAAG
>CAXHWN010002479.1:0-19000 GCA_964020975.1 Hermodice carunculata
GTGACGGAGGTATCATGGGCTTCAGTACCTGAGGTAGACACACAATGAATAATGAAACGTATAGAGTTTGGAGCGAGTTTTCTTTACAAATTTGTACATAAAAATCGATGCAGATATTCCTGTACGTAAAGCCAATGTAAGCCATCCGGTATTTCTCATGTAAATCAGCTTTGCTGGTTCCATGTAGCAGCAACAACCACGAACGACTTCAACTGAGTACTTTCACATTTTTTAATATCATATAGTGTTTAAGTAAAAAAATCCCAAAGTGGAAATTTCCCGACATTGTTGAGAATAAAACTTTAGCCCGTTTCTTATATTCCCGATTCGCAATCTGAAAACGTTTCTCCTTGCCACGCTGTTTTAACCAGCAGCCAATGTCAAAAAAATCCTGGTTTGGTTTTATTCGAAAAAAAAATGGAAATTAAATACTTCGGGTATCTCCACTTATACAGAATTGTACAGCCACTCCAAACTAAGCAACTGTACATTAAAGTTGATCTTTAAAAGGAAACATAAGGAGCTTCTGAGCTCCTTCTATCCAATACGAATGTTGACACTTTCATTATATTGACCAGTTTGCAAGATGTGTTACAATTTGTAGAGTTATATGATCAGACCGCTCGAAATCTGGATGTATTGTGAGTGGAAGGTGCATGGGTTACTGTCTTGTAACTAGGGCCTTTGAAGAGGCTAGCGGGTTGATCAATTGGATTCGTTTTCCTAGAAAGTAAACAAGGTATCTGTTTTCATGACATTAAAGATATCCAATATGTCGCTAGACCATTGAAAGATATTCCAGTCTCAAATCGTCCAAAAACACTCGTAATGTAAATTATTGCGTGTTACCCTTTATTACTTCAAGTTCTCGTTGCTTGAAAACGTTTTTGCTCGGATATGGCGTAAGGACATTCATGATGGCATGCCCTAGGTCAACAACTATCCCTGACGCGGGTTGGGTGCAATGAGCAATGCGACTAACCCACGCCAAGGAAAGCTGTTGACTCAGTCGTACACTGACCAGGAATGGGTTAATAACTTCGGCTGCTGTCACTGGATCATCTTCATTCGTATACAGAAAGATGTATCGTCGACGTACAGTTTTAAATTGGACCTGACAAGGTCAGCTATACCGTTTATATATAGTGGAACCTGTCTTACGGGACCACCACGGGACCTGTGAAAAATTGTCCATTTTGACAGGTGATCGGTTAGGAGAGGTGGGCTCATAGATAGGCAGGTTCTACTATATATATATATATATATATATATATATATATATAATATATATATATATATATATATATATATATATATATATATATATATATATATATATATATATATTAGAGACATAAAAAGAGATCCGAGTACGGAACCTTCTGGTATATTAGCACACATACACAATCATGTTTTTTCCCAGTTGGAGGTTTGACCCTCCTCAGCAACACGTTGGAAGTGATCATCGGGATAATCAAAGAACCGGTCACGGAGATTTTCTTCGATACCGGCTTGCCACATTTTCTTTAATTTGAACAAAGCACTTAGACGTTTGTCCAGCATAAGCCTTACCACTTAAAGGCCAGCTGTAAACCCGCCATCAAAAGATATGTAACTTGAAACATGCTGAACAGTTACACACCTTGTATCGTAATGTAGCGACTTTGACAGAAGTCTATCACTACGGTCGAAGTTCATGATACATGTGCAAGTGTAATGCTGCATTGATACTGCACATCATTAGTTGTTGGAATTGTAGTTGAATAAAGACAAAGATACTGTGATTTTGTTGTCTCTGTGTGTATGCGCTTGCTACCATAACCTGGTGTTAGTTACACTACTCTGTTTGCCTCAGCACATCAGTACCTGCTGTGTATGACGGACATTCCTGCCTGGCTATGGTTATCACATGCGGCAGATGGTGTTTAATTTTGTGTATAATTACAAAGAGCAAATACATCTGTATCCTCGAGTATGTGGTCAAAAAAGCAGAGTGGTCTTTGACACAGGGATCTCATTTTGTAAGTACTTCTTCAGCAGATATTTTACAGTACCGGGAGGAAAATATAAAAGGTATTAACAGATATGTTTATAAAAATGAAGACAAAAGTGAAGAAAAAATATCACAAGATCAAAATGAACACGTGAGAATCTATTAAAAGTCGAAGTGGAAAACTGCCATATTTTGGGGCTATTGTTATCACATGCTGGAGGTAATTTCAAATTGTTTGTATGATTACAAAGAACAACCGTGTGCTCCAGTATATGGTCAGAAAAGCAACGTGATCTTTCATAACACTGACCACATTCAGAAGGGACATCGTCGTGTACATTTTACACTACCAAGAAGAAAATATAAATGATATTAGCAGACCCATTTATGAAAGGAGAAGTGACGAGAAAGTGTCACAAAAATCAAAATGAAGGCGACAGAAGTCGGAAACTGCCACGACTTTCAAACCCCCATATGGAGGCTCGCTTGGCGATTCAGACCGGAGCATGCTTATTCAAAAAGCTGTCAGAAACTGAATTCGAGAAAATTAACACCTTTGCATCCCGTTACAATGAATCTTGAATGTACAGCTACTTCCATGATATGGAAACTTCAAGCAGATTTTCCCACTGCTATGGAGTCTCTTTGCTCAAGTCAAATACGTAGTACACATGAGGCCTTGCAGAGGATTTTCACGAAATATAGAGGCGCATTTACCGAAATCTAAGTACCCAGGATTTATTCCCAAAATATAAGTCAACCAATCGTCGGATACCGTTCTAAGAATTTCCTTCGCTTTACATGGGGGTACACAATTAGCGCATTATCACTGAACTCATAGGTTTTTCTATGAGTTTTTCCACCTCCACTCAAAACGGTAGCAAGTATACTAGTCTTCTCCCACAGCCCATGTAAAACGAATGGGTCTGTATTTAAAAAAATGTATTTTTTTGACATTTACTTGTGTGCATTTCAAAAGAGCATATACTAGAGAAATTTAATGTTTCAATGATGAGGTTTTTGTTACATGAAATAAACTGCTCGTTCGTGGGCTGGAGAGGCAGTGAGTCTTCAAATGTCACCGAATTTCAACACGCAGCCCAGATAAAAGCCCATATGATCACGTACCGTAAATCGAAACAGCCGTCGTGGTTTTTACGGCCGCTGCTTCGGAGCATATGGGTATACCTTAAAAGTGCACATACCTTGCCACATAACTATTTATTATGCATTTTTCATTTCCATCTGAGACAAGAGGATTGTCAACAGACTTTTTACACAGACCTAGACTTAAAAAAGTCAACGCAATATATAATATCAATTGACAAGGCATGCCTGACTCGATGAAGGCAGTCCTTCAAATGCTTTATTTTGTCCCCCCCCCCCCCCCCTCAACAGTGGCGTAGGAAGCTCATGAATACGGAGAAGGGAGGCTAATATTGTTTGGGGTTTTTTTTAAATTTCATAAGATACTTTTCAGGGGGCCTGTCCCCTCCTTGAAAATCTTGGGGGCAGCCCCTTGCCCCCTCCAGTTCCTACGCCACAGCAAAAACTGAGGTTTGTTCACGACAATGCAGAATGGAGCAAGAGACTTGCAGGAGCGCGCGGGGGGGGGAGGAAGGGAGGAGGCGAAGGAGATAAACTGCGCAGCTAGTTCACCTGGGGAAAAGTTTTGGATGAGATCAAAGTAAGGTATACTGTAGTTGTAGAAAAATTCATGCGTGCTTAATTTCGTGCAAACTTGTTTTTCGTTAAATTAGAAAATATTTACGTATTTTAATTTCGCGCATCATGGCTTGTCTATATATGTATAACCTTTCATTATGTTAATTAATTTTAGCGCATCTTATTTTCACGCATCGAGTACTAGCACGAAAAGCACGAAATTAAATCGAGCGCGAAAATTGTAGAACTACAGTATCCCTACTCTTTTCGAGAAGGCTCCAGCTTTTTTTTGTTGTTGTTTTGGAAAAGCAGATATTTACAAGCACACACAAACGCTCATAATCAATAGAAATAGGTAGCAGTGGCGTATGTGGAATAAATTAAGATCAGCGGTACCCAGGACTGCGCTAAAGATTGGCTGATTATACACAACCTATAGAAAACACCCAGTCAACAATTCCATTTTTCATGAATTTGATGTAAATTTAGGGAGCAGCTTTGGACAGTGTCATTATAAAACAATAATTATGTCTGGAAGAGAAACCAGATATTTATATTTTACCAAGAATTTCTCTCTCTCTCTCTCTCTCTCTCTCTCTCTCTCTCTCTCTCTCTCTCTCTCTCTCTCTCTCTCTCTCTCTCTCTCTCTCTCTCTCTCTCTCTCTCTCTCTCTCTCTCTCTCTCTCTCTCTCTCTCTCTCTCTCTCTCTCTCTCTCTCTCTCTCTCTCTTTTCCTGACGACCAAATTTGTCCGGAGGTTTTCTCAAGCACTGTTATTCCGAAAACCACCAAACTTGACATGGTTACTGACCTACCAGTAAATTGTGCATATCGTTTGAAGCAGTCATGATGTTTATATTATGCACATTAGGGGTAATTAAAATCTTAAAATCTCCATATCTACCAAACTGTTACAGATGGACACAAAATTTTAATGTGCATGCGTGGGTTTGTGACACCTGCCAAAATAATAAACAGCAAATGAATATTGTAAAATTTTGAATTGTGCTAATTAGGGGCACTGAAAAAGAAAAAAAAAGTTGAATATATCAAAATGTTATACGTTAAGATGCCCTTCTTACTTCAATTGATAGTTTTCTGGCAAATTAAGCCACATCCAAGTGTGCATGAACCAAAGTTGTAGGAGTTTGATTAATGCAAACCAGGTGAAGAGGCAAATTTCAATCTTGAGTAGCTTCTAAACTATCATAGATAGAGGTGTCATTCGAACTTCTGTTTATACGTTTTTGACATGGCCACATCCAATAAACCAAGGACCAAAGTTATACAATCTTAATTTATGCCAATAAGATGAATACACAGGATTTAAGTCTTGAATAACTTGAATAACTTCAAAACTAATATACATGGAGGTGGCATTCCAACTTTAAATTGTAGGTATGTGGTTACAGGCTTTTAATTTATGCAAATTAGACAAATCCACAAATTTAAATCTTGAGTAGCTTCAAAACTATAATTATAGATAGTGGTGTCATTCAAACTTCAGTTTTTAGTTTTGTAACATGGCCACACTCAGTGAACCAAAAACCAATTTTGTAACATTTTAATTTGTGCAAGTAAGACTAACACACAAAATTAAGATTATGTTGAACAATGGCAAAGCTTAGCATTTGAAACTGTTCTTATTTTGAAGGCACCCAGACAGAATTGCTTTGAAGTAAATCTTCTTATCTAGTTTTCACTTATATTTATATAGAGATAAAAATTGGGTATCATTTTTTCTAAAATAATGTACCAATCTCAGCTGGTATTATTCGAACGCGCACACATACAGGGGATTTGGGAAGAATGTCCCCAATGTAGAATAATGTACAAGGAAAATGACATTCAAAGTCAAAGTAAGTTTGGGTAATAACGCCATACATGAAAACATTATATGGCTTGTTGATAAATTACATACTGATCTAGTGGAAGTGATTTTTCTTGTGTCGTCTGCCAGCCACGTGGCGACATAAACGAAAGAGAGACTCAATTGATTGTTTGTTCCTCGGTTTCGTATGCTCAATTTGCTAGCGAGTCGTGCTTCATATGGTGCGACCTTGATGAATCTTTTAACACTAAGATAACTTTACATGTAGTTAGAATATTTTTTAGCACAGCTGAAGTTATTGCTAATTCACGGGTAATGTAGGCGAAATACAATGTCCCGACATATAAAGCTACTCCGGTCTTTTGGTTTTATTTAGCATGTAATTCATGTGCGCGTACGTCAGTTTGCGTTTCTTGAGCCACAAAAATTCATTGACTTAATATTATTCCAAATCATCCTTTCTGACTTTGAGTGAAACGAGATGGCAAACTAGTCAACCATAGCGTTTCTGTTATGTATGACTTGGTGAAGTGTTTCATGGTATATGAACTTTGGAACGGAACAATACTTCTCGGCCTGGAAGCGATATTCTCTTTATTTCATATAACAGTTTCATTTTCGATAGAATGAATATGCTGACTTTTTAACTAAAATTTAAAAAAACAAAAACAAAAACAAAAAAACAAAAACAAAAAACAACAACAAAAAACAACAACAACAAAAACATCCCCCAAACACACACACACACACACTTGTGCACTGCAACTTTCTAAAATCTGTTCTGTAGTTTCTATAATAATTTGGTACTTTTCACAATCAGAAATAAAAGATCTCACCATACACGTGCTAAGGATTGGCGTCATTTATAAGGATCTGTGTCCCCCACACTTATTACATCATTCAGACAAGGGGGTTTGTGTATACTCCCAGTAACGATTTTGTAAAATAAAATGTTGTAAATGAAAACGTCAACTATTTGTCGACCTGAAGACTGTACATCAAGTGGAAAAACCGACGAAGGATGATATCGACTGACTAGTCCCCAATGATTTCGAGAGAACTTAAAGGCCAATTATCCACAGGTTCATAACCAACACGATTCCTTTATTAATATGATAAAGAATACGTGCTGTTACACTATCGTATCCACTTTCTCATGACAACTGAAACAGTTATAGAAAACCCGTTTGTCCTTAGGAGCGACAGGAGTCAACAACAGGACAACTGTGTTAATATTGCTGATCATACAAGGACAATTGACGATGTCCTCATCATACTGAGTTTAACGTCAGTAAGTCCTATGTAAATGCGTGTGAAGACACCTGTCAGAACCATCCAAACATTTGTCATAGTCGGAATCAGCTGCAAAAGGTGCCATTGTGTCTGCTTTTACAAACATGACTCCTGGCATGATGGCAAAATGTATTCAGAAATTAAATGGCAAGAAGGCTACTGGAAACAACAATATACCTGCAAGTCTGCTGTGATCCAGATTTGAACAAATCACAAGTCCTTAAAGTCATATCATGAACACTTCTACAGCTGCAAATATTTTTCCGTCAGCAGCAAAAAAGAAGCAGTTATAATCATCCTGTACAAAAAGACGATGCTTTTATTTGCAAAAAAAAAAAAAAAAAAAAAAAAAAAACTCTTGGCCAGTCAGTTTACTGGAGAACCTTTCCAACATCCTTGATGCACTAATGATGGACCATCCCCCCACCCCCATCCTAAACACCATCCTTCATGAGAATATCTACCTTCCGACCTGGTTACAGCTGCCAATATGTCCTTGTTTACCTCGCGGAGAACTTGGAACAAGCTGTGAAAAATAAACTTCAAGTAGACGCTCTTGTACTTGATCTGTTCAAAGTCTTTGTTGCTTTGTCACACCCTCCTCTGATCACCAAAACTCCAGAAATACGGAATACGTACGTGATGTTACTCCGCAACTGCTCTGATCGCAAACTACTGCGATTATGGAAAACAGTGTGTCAAAATAAGCAATAACTTCAGCGACTGGAAGGAATTTTAAAAAGGGTGTATCACAAGGGTCAATGATGGGCGCCGCCTTATCTAATCTGTTGATCACTGACATATATGGCTTCTTCAAGAGCCATTTGTATAACTACGCGGGTGACTATACGATTGTAACCAGTGCTATATCAAAGGTTGCGCTTCAGCGTTCACAGTGGGCCGATGGCCAAAATATCACAGCATGGGCTATCATGACCACATGCAAGCTAAACTAAGCACGTTTCAAGCTTTGATAGCTGAAGACTCTCCCGGCAATCTCATGAAAGTGACTCTTAAGGTTACTACCATTACCAGTGAACCCCACGTAAATGTACTGAGTGTCATCCCGCACATCAATTTTGCCACATATATCACAACTCTGTAACCCACATCTAAACAATAAAATGTGCTAGAAGAATATAATGGAATGCTTGATAAAGATAGAGTAAGCTTTGCATTTACATCTCATGCTATCTCACTTTAATATTTTTCCAGCGGTCTGGCTGTCGTGTGGTTGAACTAAGAAACTCACGATGGAGAAACTACTATTTGAAGACGTGCTACAGTTGCTTGCTCTGGAAGCAAACAGCGCCATTAACTACCTTAGCCCCAAACACATTAATGAGCAAAAGGTAAATTCCTCTAGGACAATGAGAATTTGTATTCCTTCGATGAGGACTGCAGTAACGGACTGCATTTTAATTTCAATATATGGCCGCCAAATGTTCCATGAGCAATATCCGGATCTACTGGCCAGCGAAGACCTAAAGGTATTCAAATCATTAATCACCTTATGGCGAGGGCCTGCCTGCAAATGCTGTTTTAAAATTCTCTAGAGTGCACAGCAACTAGTTCTATCCAAGGCCTTATCCAAAAGATTTTATTTTTAGTTTATAAGATCGCTCACTTTTAAGTCTCTAATTGCTCGCTGTTTTTCCTTTCCTATTTATTTTATTTGTTTGCTTTTTTGAAACATCATAATTTCACACCATCATGGGTGATATGAACAAAGCGTTTCGTATTTGTGTCTTTTCGTCCAAAACCCCTTCCTGGTAGACATTACCCTATTCCCTAGTCCGAACTCTCTACACTCCATAAGCTAACCTGTCAATGTCTTACATGTATATAAATGGAAGTACTTTTGTTACGTTCTTCTGTAGAATTTTGACATAGGCTGTATTAGCCCAAATAGATTTAAGGGTCTTCAGCGGCTTACTACTCACAACGTGTTTCGGAGCCTGTACCCATACATGTCTCTATAAGTAAGTCTTGCTTATAAATGCAGAGTTTCAATATGAATGCAGAATACCTATCAAAGCAAACATAACTTCTAAACAGTATCAAACAAGTTCATACACGAATTATTTCACTTACCATTGACCTAGTATGTACCCTTTCTAGCTGGGTAGGACACATTATTCCAGTCACCTGTAAGTGTATAACTGTGGCTGACACAAACTGGGACTCTATATTCAATCCCAGTGATTACAAAATGAACAGTTACAGTCAGGCACTTGTACAAATGAGCGGAATTCCCAAGTAATGTAACAATGGACATGCTGTAACAGAAATGTAAAACAAACTCCCTGATACTCCTCACTAAGAAAGTCTCCAAGAAATAAGTCCAACTTAGATGTCAACTCTTAGTTTATGTTTTAAAAAGAATGAATTTGCAATAATTGAGTAAAGCCTGCCAATTTCTAGCTAAGTGCTTGGAATTAATGTTTCAAAAGAATGACTCACGTTTGTGACATTGAAGTAAATACTGCCAATTTCTGTCCAAGTTCCCAGGACAGCCTATGACTGACTTCTAGCCCCGGTTTGTGACAGTCAAATTGCATATTTTTTTACATTAAGTAAATCTACACTTACATGTTAGCCTAAAATGTCAGAAAGGTGAATATTAAAACAGACTGATGTCAAAAGGTAACATTAAGTAGCAAAACGGCAAGTCTGAAATCTTTAAAATTATTGAAACCAAATTTTCTAGCAAATCTCTGGATATTTACAGCAATATTTGTAGAAGTACTTGATCCAAAGTACATTCTTGAATCCTCTTGACTCACGTTTGTTGCAAATGAATTTGGTTCTGGATGCAAAGTCATGAAATTTAGAACAAGTACGACCAAATCTTAAATTTGGTGACAAAAATGTATTATATTCAATAGTTTCTAAAATAATACTGTCAGGGAGAGGTCAATTGACTACTCCAAAGTTAAAGTTATAAACTTTGGGACAGACTTTAATGCCAAAACTGTCGTAAGTGACCCGCACATCCAAATCTAGGAACACATCTCTGAAATCGTCTGAATCGTTATCTTCCAGAGGGATACCTTTTGGGTAAATTTCTTTAGCAATTTCATTAAAATTTTGCACATTAAGACAAGCAATGCCATCAATATGCCTTGCATTGTTTGATAATTATGTAGCCAAAGGAAAATTTTTTATTCTTCAATTTATCCATGTATTTAAATTCAAGCCAGGTTACATATTAATCAGTGAATAACGGGGAGCAGTTGCTACCTATTGGAATGCCTTTTATCTGTTAAAGAACCAATGGTCCAAATAGAACCATATTATCAACCTATTTAATAGCATTTATCAAAGTTTCAACAGTGTAAGACTAAATTTTACTTTTTGAATATTTAGTGTCCAAACAATATGCTTTCTTTGAATATTAAATGATATTTACATATGGTTTACCATTATGTTCAAATATTGTGCTGATTAATTATGAAAGAGAAATTTTGAATTCATCTACGGGTAGATTTCTGTACACTGTAGAATAAGTCAAAACATTTGATACTTTTTGCTTTTATCTCTATGATTTTAGAAAGTGTTGTTAATACTCCAAAAAGAATTTATTTTACAGTTTCTACAATTGCTTTATAGCATCTACAAAAATGATTCCTAAATGCATTCAAACACAGTGTTATTTATTTTGAAGCACCAGCTGTGAATCTTGATTTAAAAGGGTGTTTATGTAATTTGGGTGTACAGAACAAAAGTGGAATAAAGGAGTCCTCTTCAGAAAAATTTTGACATTAAAATTTATTTTCATGTCATCCTCATGTGTATCTATCAAAATAGCTATAAAGTATCAAAATCGCATAATTTGTATACGTCATTTCCTTTTATGTCTGAAAAATTGTTTAATCCAAGTTCATTTTTCAAAACATCCAGATGACATTATTTCAGATGATCCCAAAATTGTTGCCTGCCTTATCAATGCTAGTGATTAAAAATATGACTTGTATTTCTTTGTCTGCTTCTGAAACCTTACACTGCTTTAAATTAACCATACTAAAATTCTTAATGGGGGATTTGAAACAATAAATTTTATTCCTAAAAACTCTTTTCATGTTTGATAACCACCCTTCAAATTTTTGAAATTCTATTTTTGCTTTCTTTGCCCATTTCATACAGTAGGAATCAAAAGCATAACATGTATGCTGAAAAATACTGCAACTGTTCAACGTAGGACATGTCTTAAATTTTGTATCTTATTTCACAAATTTTTTTTAAACTTAACTTTGTACTTTATTCAAATAACCTGTGAATACCTGTTTGTGTTATGTATTTAAAAAATTGGAAAATATATTGTTAGACCTACAGTGGCAATTTTCATTAGCTGCGATACCTCAAGAGTAATTGAAGCCAGAAGTTTCTTCCAATCCCTGACATTTTGTCCAATAGTATAGCCATATATTTAGGGAATAATGGGGGGGGGTCTTTTATTTTTCATTCCTTGGGAATCATGTAAAGGACAAATTTCAATTTAAAATAGGGATTGATGTTCAATGATCAACAATTTTGTGGTTGAAAGGAATGCTACAAAACATTTGATCCATTTTTTTTTCTTTTTGGAATCTGGTTTCCGAATAGTTGTTGTATAAACATACCAAACTTCCCCCAAAATTGTGGAAATGTGTTTTAAGGATAACGAAGACCCAGATATTCATTGATTCTGGTTATATCTTGAAATGATGGTGTTTAAGAGCTATATGTAATTGATCAATGCCATTGGAGAAAGCCTGTAGTAAATCTAAGCATGGTCTTTTGTACGAACATTCCTACAGTTCCTGTTTGTCCGTGTTTTGCTTTGTCCAGGACTTCTTCTTCTTTGAATACCGGTCTGATAACTGTGAAAAGGGGCGTAACGTCTATGAATAGTTTCAAAGTCCAAATTTCTAACATCACCGAAGCCAAAAACTATTTCGATGAGGAAAAAGCTGAATCAAGTGTTTTGATCTAAAAAACTCCCATTTGTAATAATTTTCTTGTGTTAACATAACTATCTTGGTCTAACAAATTTGGCTCAATGTAACCAATAATATGTACCCGGTAATCCAAATGTGAAAGTTCCTCAGAATTGAAATGGTTGGACAAAAAGGTGCTTAATTTGTGATTTTTAATTGTAGTTGTTGTGGTCACTGAATTTTTTTTTTAACTGATTAAGTACTTAGGCCCACATATTTCGATTTACATTTGATGCAGGATATCAAATGAATGATATTGGACGACTCACAAGATAACAAATGAATGATATTAGACGACCCACAAGATAACACTGAATTTTCCGAGCTGGGGTTTCTCAATTCAAATTTTTTGTTAGTAACCTCACGGTGAAATTCTTTGCTCTTGATGAAATTTGATTTAGAGAGTAGACAGTTACAGTTGTCGTCAAAATTTATTCCAAAATCAACGCTCGAGGCTTCTGCTAAACCGTTTGTGTATCTGTTTTAAAAAACGACTGTCAGTAAAAATTGTGTTGTATTGTATTAGTTATTAAGAATAAAGTACACTGTAATTACGCACACACACAATTCATTCTAATCATGTTAGGTGGAGAAAAATATAACGTCTGATTTGGTCATCAGCTCTGCGACGTGGCTTTACTTATGTATCTTTGTTCAGTAAAAACAAAACCCTTCTGAATTAAAATTAAAATTTGTGGCATTTAGGTGGCGTAAACATGAATGGTTACTCATTGATACTGGGGCCTCAACGGTCAACTTTCATATGCGTATTTGGTTGTCCTCTACTCAGGGTTTCCGTGCTTTCGTGTGTTGGGAGACATGTGATCTTTATACCACTTGACACGGTATACTTTGAGGGCCTGAGCCAAACTATTGTGACTCAGTGAAAATGGCATCAAGAATGGGTCTATATAATAAACCAGATTAACTACTCAGTGAATCACACACCTCGGGATACTAAATGGCATGTTTGTGTTTGTTGCTTTTCAGGATAACATAAGAATGCTGTTACTCAATGATCTCTGTGACATGGGGATTGGCAAAGCATTGCATCCAACATTTTAGCATCCAATACATCATAGACACTTCATGGGGAATCTGGAGTTTATGAATAGATCAGTTTACTCTGTCAACACGCCTGTCTACGCTCTCAGGCGAGCTGCTGTTCGTACCCTACACACCGTTATAAAGCAACTGTACCACCTTTTCCATGATTAACATTACCAGTGCCCAACCTACTAGCATACCACCCATTGTGATATCTTGTGGCCGATTTTGCCCTTTTAGTATTCACAGAACACAACGGTTCAAATATAGTCTTCCAAAGTAGCATTTTTGGGGTTTACTCCGTGTACGGTTGAGGACATTGCTTCCGGAAGGAAAGTATAAGCAAGGTTGAGGAAAATATTCTACAGTGTATAGCACCTGAAATACCACTGAAGGTAAGACCACAGTTGTGATTGGCTGGTTGCGTATCCCAACGGAGATAGTCCGTAATTGTGAAAATACTGTGTTTTTAGCATGCTGTAGCTCCTGTTTAAATAAAGTTAGCTACGTCAGGTTTGCTGCATCGCAGAGTTGCTTCCTTGGTGGTCATATAGGTGCACTGTTTTCTAGGCCAGGTGGGAACTTTATGGTGGGGAAGGACAATGATGTGACCCTGGCAAGAGCACAGTTCATACACCTGTATAAAGCTGACATCCAGGTGTTGTTTCGTATTTCAATTATCACAAATTAACGAGCTGGGAATCATATGACAAAAATCCATCCATGCTTTTCTGACATTTTTATCTGTTAAATGCCGTTCACGGAATTTTTAAATACCAAAATGCTGTTTTTTTAGACTGAAAAATGCTAATGTGAAAAATAGAAGGATTTATAACTGTGGTCTGTGGCCTGAACATTGCAAAAGGCTTGATTTACTGTCATAAATAGACAACCAACTTATTTTGTGCCTAACAATTGACGAAGATGAAAACAGACTGGCGCCACGGAAATGTGGTGCCTGAGAACATAGAAAGTAATACCTATTCCGAACCTGAGATGTAGCTTAGTCTGTGGACTGAAGCAGTGCTTTAAGCACTACCAGTTGGAACGTGATCAGGTATGACACGTTGCCCTGTTTGGTGTACTGGGAAGATCATCGGAAGTGGAAACAATGTTTGAAAGTAACAAAAGATTAGTCTGGGACAATGTATGATGTTTTTCTTGAAATAAGTAGGACTTTATGTGAAACAGTAAGATTGGTTGTGGAAGCTTTTTATTTATTTTTTTTTTTGTTAGAAACAGAAAAGGAGATCCCAGTTTATTTCATCATGTAGAATAATTTGACAAAAGATGTCAACATACGTGAACACGCGTTACCTATTTGGTTTGGGAAAAATTAACAAAAAAAAAAAAAAAACCGGTGATATGCGAAGAGACTAAAATTGTCTATTCTTAATGGTCCAAGCAAACACTGGTTAGGCACTCATATTGTGTACACCATTTGCGTTGTCCTCCAGTAGGTTGTCTAAACTGGAAAATACTGAAGTAATGAAGTGCTTGCTCGGAGGTAGTATAGTAAGCAGGGGAACTGCTTAATTAGTATAAAGGTGTCAAAAATAGCTCACCTGTACCATTACATGAAGTTGAAACCGGCTGGCTAGCAGACCAGTCAATATACAGATATGGACAATGAAATGATTTCTATGAATTTATCACTTCTTGCATGTCATATTACTGCTTTGTCTCTGTTCCTGCTTGATGTATAAAACTGATTGGGAATGGATCACACTGATGGTCCTACCATATGTAATTATGTCCTTGTGAAAGCAAGGTAAAGCAGCCAAATTCTATTTTATGAGTTCACGTGAGTGTGATGTTTTCTGTTAAGTCTCCAACTTCCCAAAATTGAGAATATCTCACAGGTAACCAACATTGATAAAGAATATGATGAACATGGGTAAAATATATCAGTAATCATCATAATACTGTCGAGTTAAAACTTAAAATAAGTAGCGAAGCATAACTTATTATTTGTTAAAATATGCTGAAATACTGTCTTCCATTGTAATAAAGATTAACCCTCAGAAAGGCCTTTGCATTTTTGTTTAAGTTAAAGTTTTTATTTCTAAATCTTTCAACAGAGCAGCCATATTTTAACCGCACAGCAGTATACTCTTTGAGAACCAGATTGAATTAATTTTTTTTTCAAACTTATGTTTAGATAAACTTGAAGGTCAAAACATGGATATTGTGCAACGTAAAGGTGCATGGTATTCTGACATCGTTAGATTTCCTCAGAAAGTCCATCGGACTCTGATTTATTGAAATATAAATATATGTCTCACATTATTGTATAAGTATTAATTATAAACGAACGGTGATTTGTCAGCAATCAGCGTAGGGGCAGACCAATGGTTGGTAGATTTGAACGAGAGTAAAACAGTTTCAATTACTTGCACTAGTGTCCAAAATGTTGAACTTATTCCTTACTTTTAAGTAATGTCCATATTTCTGACACTTATTATTATCGTCATTTGGGAATCATTGTCCTCAAATGGATCCTAGGCATAATTATACAAAATGTATGTCTCAAGGCTATTAAGCGAGTTGATTGCCCCTGTAGAGTGAAATATTTATTGAATTGGCGCAGTTTTTAAAAATTGTACTTTACCAATATCAGGCCGTTATTAGAATACGGAGATATTATTTAGGACAACTGCTAAAAAGTATTTTACGGTTGGTTTTAAAAGGCGGCTCAATAGAAACGTCGCCACTGAGCCCGAGTTTTGCTCTGAAGGGAATAGGTTTTCTCAAATTAACTTCAAGTACCGTTGTAATTTGACCGCAAACCGCGTGTGAGAATGTGATGCGGCAACAGAAAAAAATTCTATTTGAATGTCCTTTATTTCTTGATGTTCGACAAGAGGTTTTGAGACCCTTCCCTACAGTCTGTCTAACTGATTTTCTATTATGAGGAAATTATAGCAAAGACTTGGAATACATCATCAATATGTAGAAAGACATTTATGCTGAGGTCAAAGCGTTTTACGAGTATGTAACAGTGCATAGCAACACCATTTTTATTATCTCTTTTCTTCAGATAACTTTGGCCTTATATTTGTTTATTATCATCGCTTATCATCTGTGTAAATGACTACATACAACTCGGGGGCATATCATAATCAATGTGTGTAGATCAGAGATGGCAAGTGGTGCTTGACGTTGACTATGTGGACACAAAAAAAGGGATTCAAAGAAGCAGCATTGCGTATTTCTCCGCCCTAACTTCTTTGAAATTGAATACGATTAGACCAAAACGACATACAAAGACTTATACCACTATTGCACTGTCTCAAAAAACAACAAAAAGGTAGTAAAGCTTTGTGTGTATCCAGTAGCTTTTGAACCCAGACTTTGTGAGTATCCAGTAGCATTTGAACCCAGACTATTGAAGATTAATAAAAGAAATTGCATTTGTTTATTTTTTCACTTTTAAATGTGTTCGTGAAAAATATTTGGCAACAATACCCCATCAAAATGTTAAACTATATAAAAGATAAGCCTATGTTTCTTAAACCAGGACAGTATGAAAAAAATCGCCGAAAAAAGTTGGATACAATGAAAATATGTCTATAACATTAGACGTATAAACGTTTCATGAAGAGAGAAATCAACAACTTCGCTGTCAAACTTTTGACTTCCATTTGTTATCTAATCTGCTTGCCCTGAAAATCTATAATATTCTATGCGTGTTGCATATGTGGCAGTGTATCCATATTTGTTCCCACGTTGTTTCATAAATAAACAATGCAACACAAAGATAGAAATTACTTAATCCTTCCTGCTTTGCGTTTAATCTTTATAAATCTGCATATATATATTACCAAAAATAATCGTACAAAGCACTCATCTTGATGTCAACTAATTTACATCAAATATCGAAATATATATTACAAGAGTAACTCTAACTTATCTTTAGTTGTTCTTACCTTATTTGAAAGTTGTACTTTATATATGACATTGGAATAGTTCTTATCTGTCATTGGCTGTTCTAGTCATATTTAAATTTTACGCTGAAGAATATGATATCAGAGTAGCCTGGTCGTTTTTTGAAGTTTATCTTAAGTAAGCATTTTTATTCATGTACAGCTCACTTCCGTTTGCCAACATTATATGCATAAATAATGTACACGCCAACAAAATACTGACCTGCCACTGTACCAAAACGATATGTTGATTCAATGAATATGTCAGCTTGAAGGAAAAATTAAGAAACTTTTTAAAAAAGACAATAGACCTTCGTATGGGCATTGTGCCTGTTGGCCAATTGTTTTTGCAAATAAATTATGTTTGAACCAAAAGACAATATTTTTGCATAATGTCAAAATCAGCAGTTCTTGAAAAAAAAAACAGGTTCATCCAGTCGAACACGATCTTGTTATTTCAGAAAACAAGGCTTTTTCTCATGCAAATAATACAGCAACCTTTCTCAAGTTAAATTACCAGTGTCAAATAGCATGGCAGAAACCTGTTGTGTCAGGTGTACAAACAACTCAAATATTGACCAATAAGAGAGAGCAGACAAATGCACAAAAAAACTGGCACCAAGGTATCCATGTATTTGAGGGGAATAGCGCCGTGAAAAGGGAAAAGCTTGTCACAATGCACACCGAGCAAGCCGGTAATATCGAGCTTGAAATTAAATAATTTAGCCGATTAATACTGCAATGAAACGTATGGTGAGACCAATTGATGGCTGCAAAAATGTGCCACTCCCAGTATTTTTCATTCTGCTTGACAGTTTTCATTCAACTGGGCAATCAAACTGGACTTCTCGAATACAGTAAATTATAAACGAACATCTCGGGGTTTGAGGCGGATATTATATGATTTGTCACCACGGAAGCGCGCAAATCACCAGAACAGATTGTATTTGCAAATAATGTGAAATGAGAAAGCGAAAATTCTATGCAGATATACATCACTATTCCTTTTATTCGCGTGTATCACTAAAATCTATCCATGAAATTTTTAAATATGTATGCTAAAATGAGAATGGAAACAGAACCGAACCATTATAGTAATAATCCTGATTCGGTCATCCTGTTGGTTATCTCAAAAAAAAAAAAAACAACGTCGACGTTTAATGTAGCACTTAATGACTTTATATTTTGATGGTCAGGGTTTGGGGAACTAACGGACGTGTTTGAAATAGTAACAATATTTAAAGCGATATGCTAATAATTGAAAGGAATTGGAATGAAAAGATAACTTCACTTACACACTGCAATTAAAAATAGGTAAAGAGAATCCTGCCCTTTAGCCTTGCATAAAGCATCAAGCATGCTAAGCGAGTCGTAACGCCACTCCATTAATTTGATTTATTTTGTTACTTTACTTGCACTATTGCTTCTAGCATAACGATTTACTGAATTATGAAATACCTTCAGTACCCTGTTTTGTTAGTATTTTAACTTTGTACTGCCTTAAACTCCGTTGCACCCGATCACCTGGGTTAAATTTGTTCTTTGTCGGTGTCCAAGAGATTCAGCTGAAGGTGTTCATCAAGTGATCTCTTGAGCATATCACTCTTATATTTCGAGAAATCTGTAAACTGAACGTAACCAATTAACACATCTATTAAGGTGGTGACACTTCCAGTTAGGGCTTCAGAGTAAAGCGTATTTTGTCAGGACGGTACTTTTTGAGCCATAAAATAATCTTGATACCATAAACGATACGTCACGTTCAAGTTTTTTCTGTACGTATTGCGTTTAATGATATACTTTATTTTTTTGCAAACACCAGCATAAAGTATTGCCGTTGTTACAGGCAGACTTATGATTTTCTGTAAGACCCTTATCAAAATGTCTGAGTTCATGTTGAGCCAAAATCATCGAAAAATAATAAACGCTTGCAAGTGATTACACATGATAGGCCCGCGTCTACTTCTATGCTTTGATAGATGCCTCCCAAAACAATTCTGCCACTTCACCCAAAATCCCGGCGTTTTGTCAAGAAAAAAAAACTCATCAACTGTTTCTAACGGTTATATAGTGTATTCAATCCAGTAGGCCAATAAGTGTGTAGAAAGTCGGTTTCTGTTCTCCGAAATTTATCAGTAGTTCACCCAACCAAGCAGGTCGGTCTCGGCGGTTTATTTTTTTCTTTCATCCTCTCTCTCTTTCGTCTTTCCTTCCTTTCTTTCCTTGTTTCACACTGGGGTAAAGAAATGTATATTTCTATGGTAAAG
>CAXHWN010002480.1:0-24000 GCA_964020975.1 Hermodice carunculata
AGAGAGAGAGAGAGAGAGAGAGAGAGAGAGAGAGAGAGAGAGAGAGAGAGAGAGAGAGAGACCTGGGAAATTTTTTCAACTTTGAGGCTTGTTATTTAATCCTTGGTGTCAAAAATCAAGATGAAGCTGGTTTTCATGTTATTGGAGACTGTATTATTGGCATCTAAGTTTCTGATTGTAAAGAGAATTAGATACTGGTTGGATATTCAAGTACAGTGGTCCCCTTCTCATAAGGCCACCCTAAGTGCACCAGAAATTTGGCCTTATAAGAGGGGCCTCTTGTGAGGGGGAAAATAAAATGAAAATACCATGCTTGCTGAGTGGAGAAGTGACCTCTATAGAGGGGGTGGCCTCTCATTAGGGGGGCCTTACAAGAGGGGACCACTGTAGTGTTGAATCCATTTGAGGCAAGATAGGAAGACTTCATTACATCCATGTTTTTTTTTTCACTGATGTGCAGATCTTTGCTCCCACGGGACCTTTGAATAGAGATTATGATGACGTACGACGATTCCAGGACGCAGGCATTAAGGGCATCAAGAGGTATGGACCTGTTGTGGGAATTAACTGCCAAAAATACAATGTACATAAGAAATGGTTTGCCACTTTCATCATTCTAGAATACTGGGCCAACAGCATATGTATTTTACCACTGAAATAAACTCTAATCATATCACTTGTATTGAAAGGGAAATAATTAAAACTTGATAACTGTAAAATTTTCAGCTTAGCTGACTGACAAGTCGCTGAGCTTATAGGATGGTCATCTGTCCAACCATCTGATGTCTGTTTTGTTATGTATCCATTTATCACCCATCCACAATTCACATTTTCTACTCTCTCGAGACTGTCGACCACATCATCTTCAAACTTGATGGGGATACATCTTGGATGAGTTTTGACCAAGTTTGTTCAAAGGATCATGATCCATTGATTTTTGGATTTCTAAAATAAATCTTTCGGTTCATTTTGTGCAAAATCTTGAATCTTCTCCACAACTGCCGAACCAATTGCTTTGAAATTCCACAGGAACACATCCAGGGACCTCTCAGACCTTCATTTGTTCAACAGACTGGAATGCAATCTTCAGCTCAGCTGACTTGTCATTCAGCTGCCTTATAGGTTGGGACTGTGTCCATTGTCTGTCCATACCTCTGTCTGTCTGTCATCTGTCCACAATTACATTTCGACATCTCCAAAACTGTAAGCCAATCCACTTCAAACTTGGTGGAGATCTACCTTGGGTAGGTCTTTACCAGGTTTGTTCAAAGGATCATGATCCAGTGATATTTAGATTTATAGATTTTTTTTTTTTTTTTTTTTGCTCATTTTTTAACAAAATCTTAAAAAATCTTCTCTGAAACTGCCCAGCCAATTGCTCTGAAATTGCATCGCGACACTTCTGGGGACTCCTAGACTTTAACAGTTCAACAGGTGGTGCTGCATTTTTTTCCATTTTAAGCAAATTTTTGCATGTTTTCACTATTTTTAACTTCTTCCAGAGTGTCAAACTGTTCTGAAATTTGTTGGAAACGTAGATGTGAAAGGGTCAAGCAGAGTGGTTCACCAGGTTGGAATACTGTAGATCCTTGATTTTTGAGGAATATTTCAATTTGGTCACGTGGGTTAATGTACATGCATGTATAAATTCCTATCAATTACTGTGTAAGTCAGTGGGGATTGCAATGGTGATTCACATTTTCAACTTCTTCTCCAAAACTGTCAACCAGGTTCATTTCAAACTTGGTAGGGAAGTACCTTGGGTGGGTGTTTTTAATCTTTCAGATGTAATTTTACCCTTTTCCCCTTAAACCGGCTGGTGGCCATATGTCGTCTGCTTCAGTGTTTTCACCTAATTTCAACAGGAATGAAAAGCAATTTGACTGAGAATTTCAGATGAGACCTATCAAGATCACCTGGCCCAGGTCAACAGAATTCTTTGGTGTTAGTACCCAACTCATGCGAAGGAAAGCTGTTGAGTCAATCTTAATTCAAGGGGGAAAGGATTATGCAAAAAGAATGTGAAAACAGAAATTCCAACAGAATTCAGTAATTTACACCATATCTGTGTTTTCAGTAGTTTACACCATACCTGTGTTTTCAGTAATTTACACCATACCTGTGTTTTTAGTAATTTACACCATACCTGTGTTTTCAGTAATTTACACCATGTAGAAATGTGTTTTCATTTTCCCCATGATTCATAGAGCACAAGTTCTTGATTTTTTGCTTTCAGAGCACTGGAGGCTGGTTGCAAGCGCCCACTCTTTGTCCGACCTATTGATAAGTCCTTCGAACTTGCGGGTCGGGTGGCCACACTGGGAGGTCTCCATGCACTGTATGTGGTAGGTATGCCGGCCAACCTGTACATGGCAATGTCATTTTTTTCTAACCTTTTTTTTAATTTGTATTTGTGATGAATGTTTCTGACTTCGTTTCCAAAACAGCAGAACAGAATTTTCGGAAATTGTGTCAGGATATATTTTCTGACTAAAGATGGTGAAAGTTTGCAAAAATAACGAAGATATGGTAATTTTTTGATGAAGTTGTTGGATTATGGATATCACACTTTGTAACCATGTTTTGATTAGTGCTAATACTATACATGTGCTTAATATTATTTTTATGAACTTTCAAGTTTTGTTGTTTTTTTTTTTTGGGGGGGGGGGGGTGAGTGGGGGGAGGATAGAAAACAGTCATTTTTTTTTTTCCACGAAACGCATTGCCAGTGGCTTTGAGGTCATATACATGGTCACATGCACTACCAGAAGCAGCAGATTTTAATCTGCAAAACACAGGATTTTGGGTTGGAAATGGTGGATCATGGTCCCATGGTTACTGTTTAATATTACTGAAAAAGTACCTATAAAAAATCAAACTGTAAAAGAAGGATCTTTGCTCATGTATTTTTGCTATCCTTCAGCCACAGGGGCCACTTATGTGTCTGTATTTGTTCAACTGTATTGAAGCACATTATTCATGATAGCCAAACTTGGCTAACTTAGAAATTATTTAAGGAGGCAAAAGGCAGAATTTTGCCTGTTGTTTTGCCTAGCAGTGCTTGGCTAAAGACCTTAGCGCTTCTTTTGCCAAGTCCCTGGCACCTGCCAAGCTAGAGCAATAGACCAGAATCCTCAGGGGTTGGTAACAGGACTTGTTTTGGTGCTGGCCCCCAGACAGGTAACCTGTACATGTCTGATACAAAGTGGCTGCTCTGACACCAATAATTTTAAAATCCGGAAATACAACAGAAAAAGTGGCCAAGCATTGAGAGCTTGTGTAGGAAATGGTCATTCTAGTTATTTTATATGACTTTGATGATTGAAAAATGACAGGTGACAAAATGTGAGCAAAGCTTATGACAAGAAGCAGCGAAATGTGTCCAGGTACAATAGAAGAGTCGGCATCGAGACACACCTCAAGTGGAGATATTTTACGATGGGATATTGAATTCTTTAATGTGAGTACAGTGCTTGATAAAGGATTCTGTGTTGTTTTGTCAGCCGCTAGAGATCAGGGAGGGACTGCCAGAGAAAGCCAAGAAAGCTGAAGTCATGGGGGTGTGGTGTGACAATCTGGACCGAGTGACAGAAGGAATCAAGGTGCTTAACGCCCTGGAGGCCGGCAGGTGATTAAACTGTTCTAATATGAAAACATTGATGACCTTGGCAAACAGTATTTTTTTAAGTTGAATATCGAAGAGCCAAGCATTTCAATAACAAGTTTGAAGGGCACTTAAAAGTTCCTTGATTATGTGCAGTAGAATTTCTCTATTAACATGATTAAGACTAGGAGTTGTAGTGGGAAACCAGTTTTAACAGGAGAGTGGTATAAAGACAGATTCCAAATCATATGTGTACTTCCCAAAGCAGAACTAGGACTATACGAAGATGGTTGTATTAGAGATGTGGTCTCTTTATTGATATTTATGTGTTTCGTATTGACCCTTATGACATTTTATTTGCCTAACTGCAAGAGTGCAAAGCTGTCTGAGAGACATCATGATGTGACTTGTACATTCAGCCAAGTGTTTCCATTAGGAAAATTTTCAGAGGATCACAATCTGGGCAAAGATAATGTTTTCATGAATGTTTAGCAAAATTAACCATGACCATATTGTGAATTGTGACACTTGAAATTATTCTCAGGGATATTTTGTGATTTGAAAGTTTAATATTTTTTTTTTTTTTTTAGTTTAATATGCCCCCGTATTGGGGTTAAGGGAAACCCTGCAGCCAATAAATAATGTTGAACAATTGAGTAAATAGACAGAGTGAAGTACAGTATAGGAATAAGATCCGCAGATGAAGTGGACATATGGGGACACAGGACAAGGTTCCAATAGGCAAGGACAAGGACGAAAGGTTCTAGAACTGCCTAAAAGAGGGCACTGCAGTCAGTGGAGGGCTAGGGTTGTGTATTACCATTACTTTACATTGTATTTGCAATTTGCTAATTTTAAAACTACTGCACATAGAAACACCAAATTTCAGACAGTAAATCTAGATGCATAACTAAATACCTCACAAAAATCATATAACCACAGCTACAAAAGTGACTGGTTTATTTAAGGTTGCTTTAACATACAAACTAATGGGAATACACAGCATTAGCCCTCCAAATGTTTGTGTATTCAGTTGTGTATTGGGGCGAAAACACACCCAAGAGCTAATTCTGATCTTTCCTATTTGCTCTGTACAGTTGTACCTGCTGTAAAGACCACCTGCAATGTATGACCACTGTTATTTGGCATTAGGCATGAGTATTTCACTTCGCTTGTGGCCAGCATTGGCTTCAAATCTGGGATTGTAGGGCAAACCCCAGGTAGATGATCAGTGTTTGACATAGCCCTTGGTGTTTGTATATGCTAATTGATCAGATAAGATGAATTGACACCATGGGCAGCTGCTAATTACTTTGCATATATATGAAAAAAGAAAGTACACTCTCTGATATGTCATTGTTTGGTAGGACCCTGGCAGTAAATCTTTTGTCATACAGTGAAACCTGTTTTGAGAGACCACTGTGATGAAAGACCACCTGTCTTTTCAGACCATGTTTACTATGTTCCTTTTGCTCTTTCCCATGTTATACCTCTATTGAGAGACCACCTGCCTTATGTGACCACTTTTTCACTTGCCCTAGGTAGGGGTGGTCTCTCAAAAAAAGGTTTCCCTGTATCACTGTTTACATAAAATTAGCACATCATAAAGGGGACACAAACGTGGATGCAGTTCTTGGTCTTGGTTTAAAGCAGCCTGTTTTCGGGGGGGGGGGGGGGGGGTAAATTGCAGGTACCACTGTGTTAGTTGCTGATGATGAAAGATGTAAAAACAGATGTTTAAGCACAATTCGGAGCTGGAACCCAATGTGATGGGCAACAACTGTAATTAGCATATGGTGAAAGTTGTGGCCTGAAGTGTATGTTTAAGGAATTAAGTATGGCATGGTATGAATGGTTGCCAATATATCACGAAGGAGGTGGTGAGATCAAAGTCAGATCGTGAGCTGATAAGCCAGTGATCTGATGGAGTCTCACCGTCTCCTGAGTTATATATTGTCAACAATCAAGCCACGCAATACTTAATTCGTATTATACAGTAGTCCCTCCTTTGAAAGGCCACTCCTTTGGGAGACCACCTCCTTTGAGAGACCACAGTTGTCAGGTCTTTCTGTAGTACTTTTCATGTTATTTATACCTCCTTTGAGAGACTACCTGCTTTATGTGACTGCCTTTTGGATGGCACTAGGGGTGGTCTCTCAAAGGAGGGACTACTGTAATATGGTTTTAAGTTGAAAATCCCCCAAATTTGATGCCAAAAAAGGTTTAATTTGCCCAGAGACGGCCAGCTTTGTCTCGCTTAAGTGGTCAGTGACTAAAATAATCATGTATTCATCAAAGACCACTTTCCACTTAGCCTTATCACAATGATAATGGGATTAGAACTGAATAGGACTCAATAGCTGCTACTGTTGAAACTGGCATGGCGGCAGTGTCAACCAGTTAAAAAAAGTGACAGTAGGGCCTACTTAATAAGCTATACTGTGTACTTGGTATGATATTATACAGTTAACTTTGTGGAGAGGAAAATGTATCACGCTTCTGGGTGGGACTGCAGGATGGAAAAATAGGGACATGTACCAGGGACTTTGTGCAAGTCTAGCCTACGCTTAAAATATTAATCAGAAAAAATCAAGAGACCGAAGTGTATCATAATTATGTCTTGGGCATACATTTGGCTATGCTGCATGTATAGCTTTTTGGGGGTTTTTGGAGCGTGGAAAATCTCATAGGGCCCAGCCAGACAAAGGATGTCCAACAAAAGTGATTATCTGGATGAGGTCATGTGACAAATCAGTATATCACAGTTGGAAGTGAAGGAGGAGGGGAAGCAGGCAAATTCGTCATGTGTTGGGTAATTTTTGAAATAGTTCTTGTTCTATTTGGATTATTTTTACGGGACAAATGTTTCTTAAGTGCAAGGCCTATGCAACGATTATGACAGTACAGTACTTTGGGAAGTTTACTTTTGGGTATGGAGCCAGAAGAATGGGATGCCATGGCATGGATAGGCCTACTATAACTCACTGACACAGTGTCTTGACACTGGTTCAGTGGTTGTGGTCATCTGGAGAATTATTTACCAAGTGTGTCTATGAATGCACTTGCATCAACTTGTCATTACATGTGTGAGTATCATTGGGATAATAATGGTGGGGTAATGGCGTTATAAGGTTTATAAATTTGCCACATAGGTTGTCGCAGCATTAGTGGTAAATGCAGAGAGTGAGTACATTATGTACTTGAATTACTGCGCCATCTATTATCAATGATGGTAACTACCATATGAATGTGGAACCAAAAGTAAACGTTGCATTTTCATGAAATGCACTTACTAAACATTTGCTGTAGTTGATTTATTAATGAAATAAACAACCATACCCTTGTATTTAATGAATGGTGGTGAAATAGAAATCCAGGGCTCATATGGGCTGGTAAATGAGTGGGGGTAAGTACAACAAAAAGAAGAGTCACTGTGATATATAAGCTGTTATCAGATGTTATATTACGGCAAACATAGCATTATATCATGGCAGCCTTGTTCTAACACCATCACTATATTATAATTCTTAACACACAGGGTGGTAGCTCGGGACATAGGGGGCTCAGATCCAGAGAGGATGGCCGCTCCCAACGTAGCCAGTTATGTGCAGGAGATACTGCAGGGTACATGCATCAAAGTAAGTTGTAAGTTTCATAAACCAAAGTATGCAGGAATCATAATTTTTTATACTCATGCAGTGAAAGTAGCACAATAGCATACCATGTATGTGAGATAGTGGACCCTTTGTTGGCTAACCTCCCTCAGGGCCAGCCCAGAACTGGTCACATAAAGCAGATGGTCCCCGGTGGAAGTCAAATACCATCAAGAAGAGAGTGCCGGGGACCAGATGGATGCAGTCATAAAAGGCAGGTGGCTCCTTCTGTGGACTGTTTCTCATGATTGTGACAGCTGCTTAAAATTTTGGAGGACTTAGGCTGGAGTTTATGCCAGAGAAATTGGTGTATAATTCTGTACCATCTGTTCCTGAAGAGACCCACAATTGTCAAAACTGGTTGAGCTGATAAGGTGCCTCAATAGGGGGGTTTTGCCCTTGTTTCATATTTTCTCATTTGATAATTCTATACTTGTCTATATTCCTTAAGGCTTGCACTCGGGCATGCTGAGTAATGGTAAACAGTCCATGTGAACAGCAGCAGAGTGTCTGTGCCTGGGCTAAGGTTATCAATAGCAAGGTGCATACAACTGGGCTCTGTGGTTATCAACAGCAAAGTCTGTATGACTGGCCTATGTGGGTATCAGCAGCAAAGTGTGTATGACTGACCTCTGTGGTTATCAACAGAATGGAGCTGTCACAGCAGCCTTTAATAGTAGGGCCTTTGACATCAAACATACATGTACCATCAGTACTCAACAAAAAAACTAGCGTGTTTCCAGTGGAATTACTCTGTGCACAGTTACATGTATCTTGTTTCAGGTTTCTGTGATATCAGATGAAGGTGTTCTGAGTAAAGAATATCCTTTGCTGGCTGCTGTCAACCGCGCTGCCAAGGGTATGTATAATATTCTGCATTGTTGACTCAAGATGATGAAGCATTATGAAATATGCATCAAATTTAATGTTATTGTATTATGCTGTATGGTGGAATGTGGATCCTTCAAATTGACAATTTGATGAAATGGAACAAATATGTTCTTTCTGTGGAAAAAAAAAAAAAAAAAAAAAAAAACAAGTACAGTTAAGCCTGCGTTAAACTTAACAGTCACCAAACGCATCAACCTTTTGCAACCCTTTTCCAACCATTTGAATGAAAGGCAAGCCTTTTTCAAACACTTTCCAAACCATATCCATACCATTTCCTCTTATTGCATTAAAACCCTTTTAATCACTTTTAAACCTTTCTCTAATGGCCAATAACCATTTCACACACTTTTTTAACCTTATTGATGAAAATGTTGAAATGGTTTGCAACCGTTTCAACCATTTGAAACCCTTTCCCAACCTTTTGCGAACGTTTTGCAACCTTTACAAACCCCACTACAACACTTTGCAACACAAAAATGCATTTGGCTGTTAACTTTTAGATGGGCTTCACTGTAAAATAGCAGTCCATAAATTGCATGACAATATTCATTAGTGAATAATGAAATTATTCAGTAAATAGGTCCTTTAACGTTGAATTGGTAGGTTAGGTGATTTTGCATTGAATCACCAGGTCAAGTCCTTTAACACGGAATAAATAAGTCAGGTCCTTTAACAGTGAATCACTAGGTAAGGTCCTTCCATATTGAACTAGTTGATCAGGTCATTTAACATTGAATCGCTAGGTCAGCTTCTTTAGCAGTGAATCACTAAGTCAGGTCATGTAACAAAATCACTAGGTAAGGTCCATTAACACTGTATCACTAGGTCAGGTCCAGGAACCTGTTACACTGAATCACCAGGTCAGGTGTCTTAACACTGAATCTCTAGGTCAGGTCCGGGAACCTGTTACACTGAATCACCAGGTCAGGTGTCTTAACACTGAATCTCTAGGTCAGGCCCTTAACATTGAGTCTCTAGGTCAAGTCCTTTAACACTGAATCAGTAGATCAGGTCCTGTAATATTGAATCTTTACATTAGGTACTGTAACACTGAATCACCAAGTCAGGTTCTGTAACTTTGAAATACTAGGTCACGCCCTTAACATTGAGTCACGAGGTCAAGTCCTTTAACATTGAATCACTAGGTCAGGTCTTGTAACACTGAATCACTAGGTCAGGTATGTCCTGTGACACTGAATCACCAGGTCAGGCCCTGTAACACTGAATCAGTAGGTTATGTCCTGTAATGCTAAATCACCAAGTCAGGTTCTGTAACTCTGAAATACTAGGTCACGCGGTCAAGTCCTTTAACATTGAATCACTAGGTCAGGTCTTGTAACACTGAATCACTAGGTCAGGTATGTCCTGTGACACTGAATCACCAGGTCAGGCCCTGTAACACTGAATCAGTAGGTTATGTCCTGTAATGCTAAATCACCAGGTCAAGTTCTGCTACATTGAATCGCCAGTTCCTTTGACACTGAATCTCCAGGTCAGATACTGTAACACTGAATCACCAGGTCAGGTAGGTCCTGTGACACTGAATCACTAGGTCAGGTCCTGTAACACTGAATCACTAGGTCATGTCCGGTAACACTGAATCATTAGGTCAGGTCCTGTAACACTGAATCACTAGGTGAGGGCCTGTTACACTGAATCATCAGGTCATGTCCTGTAACACGGAATCATTAGGTCAGGTCTTGTAACCTGAATCACTAGGTCAGATTTTGTAACACTGAAGCATTAGATCAGGTCCTGTAACACTGAATCACTAGAGCCTGGTTAACTGCCTGTACAGATGAGATCAATATTTGTAGACAGATCATTAAAATTCAGCATCACAAAAACTTGAAAATTGTGAATCATTAGTTTCCCTGTCTGCAACATATAAATATGTTTGTTGCACAGATTAAGCCAGGGCATGGCAAGTCATTGGATGAAGAGTGACTGAATTGTAAAGTGTTAACCATTCTATTTTTAACCCTTAAGTGTTGATTTATCATTGAATCAACAGCTTTCCTCGGGACACTTTGCGCGCATTGCACGCAAAGTGTCCCGAGGAAAGCTGTTGACTAAAACTACTTTTTGCTTCAGACAAGGCTTGCTGGTATTTGAATGAAAGGTATCTTCATGAGGAATTTGACTCTTTTAACCATTATATGTTTAATGGTAATTAAAAAGCAACTATAGCAATGATTAGCACTTTAAGGGTTAACTAGTTGACCAAATGCTTTATTGTGAGACATTTGCATATGACAGCAGTTGCTTTTCAAACCTTCGGTTACAGCATTTTGTGAAACATCAAAATAGCAGAGACGTGTTTGGTGACAATGATCATTTACTGTACTTCCTCCCCATTCAGTTCATACAAATTGAAATTGATCAAATTGAGGAAGCAGCTATTACTACAGAAAATGGCTCTTCACCATCAGCTATCACATGACACTGCACTGTGGTTAAATGTAGTGAGTGACGGTGTAGTCATGAATTCTTCTCTTTTTTTGCACTTTAAAATGTCTACTTTTTACTGTGACAATAGTGTGTTCAGAAAAGGGGAAAATAAATAGCTGTGACAAAGTTCATTGGGATTTTGGTTGGGAGAAGATGATGTTGACGTGCTTTTTGGCAAATGCCTGTCAACACCAGAATGCCAAAACCTCATAACCAAAATGCAAATGAAATTTCATCCTTAAAGTAGCAGTACCTTGTGGCTGTTTAAGGGGGAGATATTTTGATAATTTTGCATAATGAAAGGCTGCTGATGCTCAGTCTTTTTCTTGTAATAGACCCACTCATACAATGCCCTGTGTTTTCTGTATATTTATTAACCTTTTGATTGCCAAATTTTGTACTGAGTCAACAGCTTTTCTTAGCAGGCATCGGGCACAATGTACCCAATGCGCTCCAAGAGCAGCTCTTGTTCTGGTGTATTTTCTCTGGAACTATGGGCATGCTGGTACTTGAATGAAACGTCTTTTTATGAGGAGTACCAATCAGGGATCTTAATGATAATTTAGATTTGTCTGACTTAAGTGGATCAACTTTAGACGTGATTGGCACTGAAAGAGTTTAGATACAAAAGAAGAAGAGTACCAATTCAGGTTTTGCATGGAAAAGACCTTTCATTGAAGAACAGCACAACCTGTGTCGCCCGACCAGCTATGGGAACTGTAATAAGTGGTCCTGTGAAACAGGTGGTCCTTCATGGCAGATTGGCGCATGAACTCATTTGACTGCAGCAGGCATGTGTTTAACCCATTCCTGGTCAGAGTACGACTGAGTCAATAGGTTTTCTTGCTGTGGGTTAGGTGCAATGCCCAATGTGCCCAACTGACTCCAAGAAACACCATTGACCTAGGGCATGCCATCATCAATGGCCAGACATACAAATCTCAACAAAAATATTTCCCAACAGTGAGAAATTTAAGTAAAAACTTCAAGGCAGGCGACCATGTACATGCGGGTGCCTTTGGGCAATTTAAGCAGGAAGAGGTTAAAGTCATTGGTTTTGTCTTGTCTGACAGTCATGTTACAGCTGCCACAAGGGCAGCAGCAGCATCACTGTAAGCAGAGGAAAACACATCATCCAAAGCCTTATCAGCTATTTGTCAATATTCACCTTCAGGCATATCACGGCATCAAGCTCGAGTGATTCAACTGGAATACACAGGGGACGGACCCATTGATACCACACTGCTGATAGTGGGTAAGGTATGTACAAGATGATCAGCCTCTGTACTGGAGACTAGTAGGAGATCAGGCCAAAACCAGAAGTTAAAGAGGTAGCAAAATAATCATAAAATAATGCATGAAAATGTAAGCACCTGCCCTATTATATTGTGATAGAGGGGGATTTGGTTTTCAAGTACATGTACTTTATAGTATTCGCAGGTGAAAGGTCAATTTTACAACTTGAAACTTTGTTGACAAATTGCTTGCCTGGGTGGACAGACCCTTCTGCCCACCCTACAAAGATCTGATTTTAACCACGCTCACCATCCTTTGAAATCCATACATATTATATAATAATAGTTGGGCGAGTAGGACTGTCTATGCAGGCAAGCAAAGTGCTGACTGCTAGAAAATTGATTTGTTCTTGTATGCTGAAACCTTGTTATGTCATTTTATCCCTGCAAAATGTTTCAGATTTCTGAATGTGTCAAATAAAATAATAAATTATGGCATTGTTTTTTTCTCTCAGATCTGCGTGTGAATACTACTTCTGCTATAGATATATATTTGTGTGTGATATCTGCATTATATATTTTTATGGACCTATACATATGATCTGAAATAAGCCATACCTCACCATACTGTAAATCATTCATCCAACTTATACCACATTAAGACCATATTATTCACAGTTTCACAGGCACATCGCAAATCACACTTTCCTTTTATACAAAATTATTTTAGTCTCTTTTGGGGGAGGGGGGTGTGAGAAATGATTTTTGATGTTGAATTCCGAGTTGAAGTCAGCTGTGAAGAAGTAGACGTGTATGGACATGTTGACATAATGCACTGATGAGAAATATGTTTTAAAATGGTACACCTTTATTTCAAAGCAACACAAAAGGTTCATCTTGCTTTCTCACATATTTGTTTGTTGTGATTTCTTCCCTTGATTCATGGAAGTTTTACAAGTCTCTGTGTGATCCACTACTGATAGCATGCACAGCTCCCATGACACAGAGGGAATTTGCCAGTGACAATTTTTTGGCCTTTTTCAGGGTGTGACCTATGACACAGGTGGCCTTGATATCAAGGCTGGGGGCGTCATGGCGGGGATGCACAGGGACAAGTGTGGAGCTGCCGCTGTGGCTGGGATCTTTAAGGTCAGTTTTACTGTCATGCAACAACTACAGCTTGGTACTCTTGGAATTTTTTACCTAATCATCAGCTTTAGACCCTATTATTAACTCTTCTCAGAAACCAGTCATCAGCCAAGCATAAGAGCCACATTTTTGCCAACTACAATGGCAACACTCTGCTAAGGCTACCCCAAATGCAACCAAAAAGTGGCTGTATGAGAGTGGTGGTCTCTCTACAATGGAAAAACCCCATTTTGTGGCATGAAAAAGTGGCCTTGTGGAGAGGGTGGCCTCTCTTGAGGGGGGCCTTATTAGATGGGGACCACTGTACTTGAAAAATTTGGGAGGTTAGACTTGTTGCCTGTCATTCAGGCTTTCGATGAAAAAGACTTGGACTTTCATGAAAAATTGGCTGCAATGATAGTCCAAAGTTTTCTGTCCAGCTGGTTGACAGCACTTGATAATTCTTGGATTGTGGTTGTTCAAATGTTCTAGGCATTTTACTGTGCAACAAGTTACATTTTTAAAGTTAGGGAGGGGGACTTGAGAACACTGCACCCCAAGTGCGCTGAGGAAAGCTGTTGAACTGGATCATTGTATTACATGTACATGGGACTATAGGCATGCTGGTACTTGAATGAAAGGTCGTTTTGTAAAGGATATTAATATACTTGCAGTATGATGATGTGAACATTAATATGGTGTGATGATGTGATAATTCAGAGAAGTTCATCTTAACTCTTTCAGTGCCAAATTTTGGACTGAATCAACAGCTTTTCTCAGGTTGCATTGGGTGCAATAGACCCAATGTGTGCCGAGAAAAGCTGTTGACCTGGGATATTCTCTCTAGAACTATAGACATGCTGGTACTTGAATGAAAGGTCTTTCTCCAGGAATACGAATCTGGGATCTTTATGATAATTCAGACTTGTCTAACTTAAGTAGATTGACTTAAGTTGTGATTGGCACTGAAAGAGTTAAGTGCTTCAACTTGAGTCACAGTTAGCAGTGAAAGGGTTAAGTACCCCTCGACTTTTATGACGTGGAAAATGCTAATTTAGAATTAATAAGTTTTGTGAAGTAGTACCATTGATGATGCTCAACTGAAATCTCACAATATTAAAATCTCCTCAGCACCCTATATTTACTTAATAAGAGTTAGACAGTAGTGGTCTGTTGCAATGGAACACCACCAAGTGGTTCAACACATACGAGTAAAAGGCTCCGAAACATGTTGAGTAGTTACCCGCTGAAGACCCTTTAATTTATTTCGGCTAATACAGCCTATGTCAAAATTTTACAGAGGAACGTGTACAATATGGACAATAGTACTTCTATATATATAAGTTAGACTGGGACAGGTTAGCTTATGGAGAGTAAAGAGTCTGGACTGCGGAATAGGGTAATGACTACTAGGAAGTGGTTTTGGACAAAAAGACACAAATACAATACTGTGTGTTCTGTTCAAAAGGTCTTTTTAGAAAGCGTATTCATATATAGCATCCAGGTGTTCCGTTCAAAAGGTGTTTTTACAAGGAATATTTATATTGTGTCCAGGTGTTCAGTTCAAAAGGTGTTGTTTCAAAGAATTATTATTACAGTATCCAGGTGTTTGGTTCAAAAGGCATTTTTACATAGAATATTAATAGAGTATCTGTGTGATAATATCACAGAAGTTCATCTTAAGTACTTCAGCTTTAGTTACAATTGGCAGTGGAAGAGCTTATGTAAAATAAGAAGCTGATGATGTTGATGACATTGACCAGAAAAATGTTTACTCAGGGAAAAATCATACTTGCACATTAGTGTTTAAATCTTGCAGAGTTAATGGGAGATTGTGTTCACCCTTTCCCTTTGCAGTACACACATGCGCCCCCTAATGCTAAATTGTTCGGCACTCTCTTGTGTTGGAGGTACATGTTGGTATTTTCCTTAAACCTGTTTCTAACCTTGATATCTATTAATTTATGAATTATCAGTCATTTATCTTATATTTTGTGACAATACAGGTTAATTTGGATATATATTTAGGCAAGTTTACATGTGCAAATTATCGTTCTTTGTTGCCGGAAGTGAATATTTTTGTGGTTTTCCTACCTCTAACACTGGAGAGTTACCGGACAGTTTGGCACTAGGGGGCCCATGTGTGGTAAGGGTGAGTCAACAGCTTTCCTGGGCACAGGTTTGCCAAACCAACCCTAAAGAAAACAGTTGACTTGAGACATGTTGCCTGGACAGGTCTGAACCATAATTGTCATTCAGATTGTTTATAATTGCTGTTGAAATTAGTCAGCGCTATTGAAATAGAGAACTTTTGACCTCCATTCAGTTTTGGCTGGTTCAATGGAGAAAGGCAAAATGTGACTGTTTATTTATTTATTTATTGTTGGATTTTTTGTTGGATGCATATGTCAGGTGTTATCTCAGTGGAAACCCAAAGGTCTCAAGGTGCTTGGTGGTATGTCTATGGTGAGGAACAGTGTGGGACCAGGTAAGTAGTAACTGAGCTATCTTGACAGAGGCTCCAAATCTCTGTAGAAGGCAGTTACATGCAGATCTCCAACTGTTTGACTGTAAAAATCACTGGGATTTTCATATCCGGCTTTTGAGACAGTTCTGTGTGCTTTAACCCTTTCCCCCTTGAATTAAGACTGAGTCAACAGCTTTCCTTGGCCTAAATTCTCAATCCACGCCAAGGAAAACTGTTAAGCTGGTGCATGTTGTCTTGATAGGTCTTGCCAAAAATTCTCAGTCAAATTGTTATGCCGCCTTCCTACCTGAGGAGGGGCATGTTGTCGCTTTTTCTGTGCGTCCGCAAAACCTATGACACCAAAAAGCTGTATAAAACTGTTGAAGTGTTTCCATAGATATGGAACAATACTGAAAAAATACAACACTCTTTCCAAGACACTAATAGATTATATTAATTTACAGATTTAGGTAGGGCTAACATAGAAGTGGTGGTCGGGCAATACATGTAGTTGGTATACCCTAAAGTTAACTTAACCCCACTTGGAGATTTTCTCTAGTCTGTCTACAGTCAGAGGCAATCATTCATTGTTTGGTCCTCCTATTTCATCACTTGAGTGTACAGGTGACTATAGTCAATTACCTTAAACACTCGCTTCATGATCATTGTTAGTGCATAAGTGTAACATACTAGAGATGTCCGTCCACTATTTGTGTCTGGATCCACTATAATTCGCTTGTCCTTCAACTTAGATTAATGAAACTTTAGACACAGGTGCAGCTGGATACAAGGGTATGTCATGTACCAAAAGTAGGTCAGTAGGTCAAGTATCTGGGTCACAGTGATATTTTCTCATAAAATCCTGTTCAGGCTATAATTCCTTGACTATTTCACTTAGACCAATGAAACTTTACACACAGATGCATCCACACATAAGGATGTGTAATGTACTAAAGGCAGGTCACTAGATCAAGTATCTGGGTCACAGTGCCATATCCTTATAAAAAATCATGTTTGAGCTATTATTCCTTTGCTATTTAACTAAGTTTCATGATACTTCACACTTGTATATCTTGACCTAAAGGTGTGTCACGAAACAAAATTATGTCACTAAGTCAAGTAGTTGGGTCAAGGTGATACAGTCGTGGAAAACTGCGTTGCACTTCATGTTGGAGCTGTAATTCTGTTGTCCTTCACGTAAGATTAATGAAACTTTACACATAGGTGCATCTGGACATAAGGGTGTGTCATGTACAAAAAGTGGGTCATTAGATCAAGTATCTGGGTGACAGTGACATATCCTTGTAAAATCATGTCTGGGCAATAATTCCTTTACGATTTTACTTAGTTTCATGAAACTTCACACACATGTATATCTTCACCTAAATATGTGTCATGAAACAAAACCAGGTCACTGGGTCAAGTATGTGGGTCATGGTGATACATTCATGTAAAACTCGATACATTTCATGTCCAGGCTGTAATTCTGTTGTCCTTTGACTGAGAATCATGAAACTTTACACACCTGTGTATCTGGACACAAGAATGTGTCACGTGTAAAAGTAGTTCACTGGGTCAAGTATCTGGGTCACGGTGATAACCTATTTTTATTGACTACAGTCATTTCAAAATGAAATCTTTGATTAGCAAGGTTATAAATGAGGCAAGGGGGGCATGGATCTAGCAATCTCCGATTGCCTTTTAATTATTCATAACTGTTAAAATTAGTTGAAGACACTGAAGGGGACAATATATGACCACCAGCTGGTTTTGGCTGGTTTATGGGGGAAAGGGTTAAATGAATGGGACTACTTCTTGCACTGTTTGACAACAAACTTTTGTGCTTTTTTAAAATTTTTCTTCATCGAGCCAAGAGCTGTCTTCATATCCATCAACAGGGTTCCTCTCTGGATACTAACAGTGCCAAGCACAACTAAAGTCAACCTTCGTAAATCAAACTAGTCTGAATTATCATAAGGATTCCAGATTCACATAGCTCATAAAAAGACCTTTCATTCAACTACCAGTATGCCTATAGTTCCCAAAGAGAATATGCCAGGTCAACAGCTTTACTTGGCGTGCATTGGTCCCAATGCACACCGAGAAAAGCGGCTGACTCAATTTAAAATTTGGCACTGAAAGAGTTAAGAGATAACCTTCTGTTTGAAAGAAACTGTGAAAATATATTTGCTCCTGTGACAGGGCAAGAAGCCATGAAGACACAGTGTTTGACTCCTTTTGACCCACACTTGGTCTCATCAGGCACTGGCAACGACTCTAAAAAGCATTCCCATGTATAGAGTGAGGTGTAACAGTTAGGCTGTTATGCTGTGCATGTCTGTGCAGTGCACACACGCATATTGTAGACTTGAGGGCCCAGTTTAAATGTGTTACCCCAAAGCTAATGTGTCCAAACGTGTTTGAAAAGTTTATTGTCCATATTAGGAAAGTAAACATACCGGTTTGGGCCCTTTGGGGTCAATCAGAACTCTGAGCTGAAACTGTTTTACCAGGTGAACTGCAAGTTTTTGCACCTGAAGCCTCTGATGTGGTAAAAAATACTTTGAATCCCTGTGTTTTTATAATATATCAAGCAGACAAAATTTGTTCTGGAAGTGAAGCTCATTTTATTCAAAGTTGGAGAATACATATAAGTATAATGTGCAAACAAAAAGGTGTGTGTACCATGGCAGGTGTGGTGTGCCTAAGAATTATTTGGTAGGCCTGACAATATGTACATGTATATTTTTCAGTATTGTGATTTTGACAGTGAAATATTGTATGTAAGTTGAGAGAAAACTTTTTTTTTTTAATTTTTGCATGCATTTCATATGTTGAAAATGCTGTTAAACTGTCAAAGCAATGGACAGCTAGTGCTGCCACCAAATGGTCAAAATTAGAACTTAACTTACTTCAAACAAATACCATAAATGACGGCACACTTTGACAACATGAATCAAGAAATGGCTTTTACTTTTTTCATGTTTCCAAAAATGCACCCTTGGGGTGCTATTGTCCAGTGGTTAAACTCAGAACTAATGTCATCGTTTGCCAGACATAAACTGTAAAAATCAAGTATCTAGTACTCCATATATATCCTTTACAGTAATCACATGTACAGTGGTGAAAGTGGAATTTGTTTACTTTTACTCACAGATGGCTATGTGTCGGATGAAATCGTCTTATCTAGAGCTGGGGTACGAGTCAGGGTTGGAAACACAGATGCGGAGGGTCGCATGGCGATGTGTGACGTCCTGTGTCAGATGAAAGAAAGGGTGCGTCCGTCAATTGTCTCTAAGGTGGTGAGGGGATTGTAGCAGGGCTGGGGCTAGATGTCTATATGATCAATAATAGGGTGAGCAGTAATCTGCTTTCCTCCCTCAAGACTATGTCTAAAATTGTTCCAAAATGTCCGTTTTTCTTCTAACACTAAATATCTAATACAGGGAGACTCCCAGTACAGTGTCATGTCCTCTCAAAGCACACAAATGTGTTCCCCAAAAATGAATTTTTATGTGTGTCTAATAATTGTTTTCAATTGTGCCCTTAACAAAAATGGGCATATTTCCATGCCAACCACCACCACCCGTCCACCCTTCAGATCAATATGAGTAGTCCATCTCAGCACAATCGTATATATTGATTGAAGTGTTAGATTACCAGCTAATAGATTGGGTATCATCTTACCTGACTAAGTGTGCATGTAAACCATGTTTTGTAGAAAAAGAAGAAAGCTTTGTTTGTGAATCAAATCATTGACATTTTTTTAGAGGTGAAGCATTTTTAGTTGTCCTTCCAGGTAAAAATCTTTACTCACTGATACAGTGAAATATTGTCACAAAATTAAAGTTTGCGTGTTGTTCCAAGATCTAACCTGTTTCTTTCATGTGTCTAGTCTGGGAACTACAACCCTATTTTAAACCAAACAAAAACTTTTGATAAATAGGAACAAAGACTTTACATGTGTTTTTCTGGTTGTTTTCATTTATGATTCGTGTCTGTCCATCTACAAATTGATGAAAGCCTTGTGCCTTGTGCCTGTCTGTAAATTTCACATTTTGAATGTCGCATGTTACAGGCCCTGAACGAGGTCAATCCACATCTCTTTACCATAGCAACACTCACTGGTCATGTGATCAGGGCTTATGGACCTAACTACACTGTAAGTACCTGATGCAGCAGCATTTGGGTTCCACGATGTCATGCATAGGTGTTTTGGTTTTTTAAAAGTTGGTGAATAGAGTGTCAAATTATTCACTGTTAAGGGGCATACTGCAAAATAATGTACTTGTTTTCATGGGTATAAATTTACAAAGTGCACAGATTCTGCATTTCAGTTTAGTAAACTGAAAATTTTAATTTTGCTGTTTTGGACATAGTTTTTATTAGCTCAGCTGACTTGTCAGTCAGCTGAGCTTATCTTATGGTCCTCCGTCCGTCGTCCGTCTGTCCGTCCGTCCGTCCGTCGTGCATCAACAATTCACATTTTCGACTTCTTCTCCGAAACCATCAGTCAGATCCACTTCAAACGTGGTGGGGATGTGCCTTGGGTGGGTGTCTACCAATTTTTTTCAAATGATTATGGTCCAGTGATTTTTGGATTTTAAAGGAATTTTTTTGTTCTTTCTGGGGAAAATCTTAAAAAATCTTCTTCTCCGAAACCGCTCACCCAATTCCTTTGATATCACACAGGAACACTCCCTGGGACTCCTAGTTGTTAATTTGTTCACCAGGTGGCACTGCAATTTTTTCTAATTTTTTATGAATTTTTTGTGTTTTAGCTATTTTCGACTTCTTCTCCAGAACCATCACTCAGATTAAGCTGAAACATGGTGGATATGTTCCTTGTAGAAGGGTCAAACAAAGTTGTTCACTATGTGGGAATGCTGTGTATTTCTGATTTTTAACGATTTTTTCAATTCGGGTACTTATCGGTCAATGCAGCTTTACTATTGATTATTATGGAAGTGAATGAGCATTCTAATGCTATTCACATTTTCGACTTCTCCAAAACCGTTAGTCAGATCCACTTCAAACTTGGTGGGGATGTGCCTTGGGTGGGTTTCTACCAAGTTTGTTCAAGTGGTTTCAGTCCAGTAATTTTTGGATTTTTTCCTCAGCTGACTGGTCAGTCAGCTGAGGTTTTTTGAGGGTCCGTCGTCCGTCCGTCCATCGTCCACAATTCACATTTTCGACTTCTTCTCAAAAACTGTCAGCCAGATTCACTTCAAGCTCGGTGGAGATGTGCCTTGGGTGGGTCTCTACCAGGTTTGTTCAAATGGTCACGGTCCAGTGATTTTTGGATTTTTAATGAATTTTTTTGTTCTTTTGGGGGTAAATCTTAAAAAATTTTCTTCTCCGAAACCGCTCACCCAATTGCTTTGATATCACACAGGAACACTCCTTGGGACTCCTAGTTGTTAATTTGTTCACCAGGTGGCGCTGCAATTTTTTTCTAATTTTTTATGAATTTTTGTGTGTTATAGCTATTTTCGACTTCTTCTCCAGAACCATCACTCAGATTAAGCTGAAACATGGTGGATATGTTCCTTATAGAAGGGTCAAACAAAGTTGTTCACTATGTGGGAATGCTGCAGATTCCTGATTTTTAACGATTTTTTCAATAAAACTTGTCGGTCAATGCAGCTTTCCTATTGATTACTAGGGAAGTCAACGGGCATTCTAATGCTAATTCACATTTTTGACTTCTCCTAAACCGTCATCCAGATTAACATCAAGCTTGGTGGCAATGTACCTTGGGTGGGTTTCTACCAATTTTGTACACGTGGTCATGCTCCAGTGATTTTTGGATTTTTAATGAATTTTTTTGTTGTTTTTTTTGGACAAATCTTAAAAAATCTTCTTCCCCGAAATTGCTGACCCAAATGCTTTGATATCACACAGGAAGACATCTAGGGACTCCTTGTTGTTAATTTGTTCACCAGGTGGCGCTGCAGTTTTTTTCTATTTTTTTTTTTTTTTTTTTTTTTGTGAATTTTTGTGTATTATAGATATTTTCGACTTCTTCTCCAGAACCGTCACTCAGATTAAGCTTACACTTGGTGGATATGTTCCTAATGGAAGGGCCAAACAAAGTTGTTCACTGTGTGGGAATGCTGCGGATTCCTGATTTTTAATGATTTTTTTAAGTCAGCTCCTTTGGGGTAAATGCACCTTTCCTATTGATTACCATATAAGTCAATGGGCATTCTAATGTTAATTTACATTTTCGACTTCTTCTCCAAATCCATCATCCAGATTTACTTCAAACTTGGTGGCAATGTACCTTGGGTGGGTGTCTACCAGGTTTGTTCCAATGGTCATGTTCCAATGAATTTGGATTTTTTTATGAATTTTTTTCAAAAATCTCTACAAAAGTTTTAATAGGAAAACTTAAAATGGGAATTTCTTGTAATGGTCATAACTTTAATGATATTGACCAGATTTACTTCAAACTTGGTGGGGATGTGCCTTAGGTGGATCTGTACCAAGTGTGTTCAAATAGTCTCGCTCTATTGATTTTTGGATTTTTTATGAATTTTTTTGTTTTTTGGGGGGCAAACCTTCAAAATTCTTCTCCTCTGAAACCGGTCACCCAATTACTTTGATATCGTACAAAGACACTCCCGGGGACATCTAGTTCCCAATTTGTTCACCAGGTGGTGCTGCAATTTTTTTTTATGAATTTTTTGTATGGTTTTGCTATTTTTCACTTGTTCTCAGAACCATCCCTCAGATTAAGCTGAAATGTGATGGATATATTGTTGTGGAAGGGTCAAACAAAGTTGTTTACTAGGTGGCACTGCTTTGGATTCCTGATTTTTAAGGATTTTCAATTTGGGTACTTATGGGTCAGTGCAGCTTTCCTATTGATTACTATGTAAGTCAATGGGCATTCTAATGCTAATTCACAGGACAACTGACATGGAATTTACTGTTAACTTGATAACTTGAGATCTGTTTAAGAGTTAGTACTGTGATGCTCCACATGTTAATGTTTCTATATGAAGGTCATGCTTAGACAGTACATGAATGACCTTGACCTCGTTTCTGGGGCCACAGTGCAACATACATGAATTTTACTCTTCATTATAATTTGAGAACTACTTGAACCTTGACATTGCACATGTTAGTGTTCTTGTATAAAGGTAAGACATACTCAGAACATGGGTGACCTTGACCCTCTCCCAAGTTAATAGAGCTGCAAGTGTGATGAATGTCAAGATCAGCTGAGCATGGGCTATTCACACAGCCCTCTTGTTAAACCTATATTCAAATACTGTTTTAATATGGTGACATTTTCCAGGATTTTGTGCAGTTGCTGAAACACTTGAAGGTAAAAATTACAATGAAATTATGGGAATTTGAAGTATGTTTGTGCTGGGGAAGGAGGGGGGGGGGGGGGGAGCAACTGGTATGCCATTATGCCATCAGTAGTGTGTGGACCAAAACCCAGGTCTTGACATTACATGCTGAAAATAGCTACCTTGAAGCACTGTCCAGCAAGTGAAGGTCCTTTTTGTGGACCTGTTGCCTCTTATTAACAGTAATTGTAAACACTGATTGATTAAGAAAAGCCCCTCCAATGAATGTCCTGATGGAGCAGGTGACTATTGAAAGCCTTAGGACGTTCTAACTGCAGAACTCGCCAGAGTGACCAAAGGTAACGTTGACAGAACGGAATGGCTGCCGAGGACAATAAGACTATAAATCCATACATGTTTTAGATCTGCCGATTTGTCAGTCAGCAGAGGTTATTAAATCCATTTACATCTGTCATCTATTTACCAGACTAATCTGATAAATTTTTAGAAAATATGAAACTGCCAAAAAGGCATTAAAGGAAAATATTTTGGTATAGATGTGGAAGCTATTGCATAGAAATGCACAATTTTCCAGTAATATGGACCTATGTGGTATTATGGTGTATATTTTGAGACAATACATACACGTGTCAATAAAGATTAGACTAAACCCTGTGTTATATGTAAAATGTTGTAGCATATTGTTTGAAATAAAGTAGATGAAAAGTACTTTATGTTCACTTTAGAAAAAATGATGTCTAATCAGACTAAACATTGCAGGCAATCCTGGACAATGGTCCCGCACGAGCAGCACGCACATCACAACAGCTCCAGGCAGCAGGGGAAGCCTGCGGTGACCCATTTGAGATCTCTACGCTCAGGAGAGAAGTCAGTACAAGTTCTGAAAGAATATGGGGCGGGAGAGTCTGATCACATTTCACAGGAAATAACGAGACTTTTTTTCAAGTTTTGTAGACAAAGGGGTTACATTTATCAAGAATCAGAGAATAATTTGAAACGTCATTTTGTACTACTAGTTGTGATGTTGGTCAAGCAGTGTGTCAGATATTATTTTAACACAAAATTAAAGTAGCCATTGCAACAACTTTTTTCCATATGAAATTGTATGTTTCCATTATTTTTAAACCAGCTAGAATTGTACATGATTGTCTAGAATTGTATATGATTGTCTTAAACAATGTGTACATTCTTGCAGAATTACAAGAAAATATGGAAAAGGAAAAAGTTGACAAAGTTTTTTAATATA
>CAXHWN010002481.1:0-18000 GCA_964020975.1 Hermodice carunculata
CCATTTAATGTTTTGATTTTCATTTTTTTGCGGGGGGGGGGGGAGGCCTCCCAACCCCACTCCCCGCGCAATTGAAACCTCCCCATCAGAGATCCAACCTCTTTTCATTTCTAACATGTTGGTAAGTATGAGGAAATGTGGTCGTTTTGACCAGGTGGGGACTGGGGTCGGTAATTGCAGGTACTACTGTACCATGATTATACCGATTCCCATGCAGATCCTGCCAGGGTATATCAAAGACAGTGAATGTAAGAACATTTGCAAAAATAAGGTGAAATCATTCTGGATGCACGAGATGGGAGTACTGGAGAGGGACTGCTTTAATCCTATGTAAACTAGGCAAAATTAATAACCCTCTGCTTAAATAATTTAATGGTGTACCCATACTTTTTTAGGTAATTTAAAGATACGCACATGTATGTGTAGCATAATCCTATGATTACATCATGTGTAAAGATGAGCAGAGTTGGAGCCCATACTTGACTGCTCATGGGCTGAATGTGACACAAGGTCAAAAAGTGCACTTCGCAGAAAGGATCATGAATGGTCTTTCCTGTCCCTGTTAGGACCCTCCTGACCATTGATTTTTCTCACCATACCTGTGTAATGTGGCCAGAAACTGTGCCAATCATGGGTATAAAGGCATGGGTTTTTTTTTTTTTTATGTCAGTTATGGATTCGCCATCACTGGTCAAACTGTGAACATCACCATGCCAAGGCTATCCAAAATGGACAGGGCAAGAGCCATAGGTCGCATTGAAGCCGGTGAAAGTTGCAGAGCTGTCGCATGGGCAATGGGTGTGAACCACAAATCCATCAATGAGTTGTTGAGAAAATACCGAAACACAAATGATGTTGCAGATTTACCACGCCCGGGAAGGCCAAAGCTGACCACCAGGCAACAAGACCGTTTCATCGTCAATGCAGCACTGAGGAGTAGGAGCCGCACAGGTCCTGATATTCAGAGCCAGGTGGAGAGAGCCAATCCTCACCAAAGACGCATGTCCACCCAGACTGTTCGTAACAGACTGCATGCTGCTGGTTTAAGGTCCCGGAGCATGGTGAAAAAGCCGCTTCTTACCCCACGTCACAAGGTTGCTCGGTTGCAGTGGACAAGAGAACATGTCCGTACAACACATGCAGGATGGGGTAATGTTCTCTTCACTGATGAGTGTCACTTTTCCCTCCACAGAAGTGATGGACCTGTTCGTGCATGGACACGGCGAGGGGAGAGACACGGTGCTTGTTGTGTTCAGCCTACAGTTGCATACGGAGGGGGCAGCATCATGGTCTGGGCGGGCATCTCTGCTAATGGCAAGACAGACCTCGTCATCATGGAAGGAACAATGACAAGCAGACGGTACATAACGGATGTCCTGGAAACCCATGTTATTCCATATGCGGGTGCCATTGGAGACAACCTCATGCTGATGCACGACAATGCCAGGCCACATGTTTCAGCTGTGGTTCGTGATTACCTGGATAGTGAGAGTGTTGAGGTGAAAGAATGGCCAGCATGCTCACCTGACCCCAACCCGATTGAGCACCTGTGGAGCCATATGAAACGAAATGTTTACCAGAATATGGGTCCTAACTCACACTTTGCAGATCTACGGCGTTATCTTCTGGAGGAGTGGGACAGTATACCTCAGGCATTTGTGAGAAAGCTCGTCTACTGCATGCGAAAACGCTGCCAACAGTGCATTGACAACCATGGTGGCCACACATCCTATTGAATGGCCATTTAAAGGTGCTTTATGTGATACAGTGAGGAGTCAATTTCTGCTGTGTTGAACTCAGAAAATGCCTTAACTTTAAGTACAGTCTGTGATAACTTTTGATGCAACCAAGCACCATCTGTGATAACTTCTGATGGGACTCTGCACTCAGTTCATATGCATGTTTGAGCGCTGTACAGGTACTATTGCGAACTTGTGATTCAGACTTTGCCTGCTTATTGACACTGTGCAATGAAGCGTAACTTCATTTGATCAGAATTTCCTGTACAGATCTACTCTAAAGTGTATACAGAATAAAAGAAACATTGAATATATTCAAAATATGTGTGTTTTTTTTATATAAGAATTGCTTTTAGTGGAGTGTTATTAATTTTGCCTAGTATATATTTATACTTTCCGTATCTTATTGTTATCAAGGACCTGCAGTTTATGTATATAGCAGTTCCTTGGAATTATAAATATTACGCCTTTGGTGCTGGTGTTTACTTATATATTAATTTATTGAAAATTTAGATCAATCTTTTAATTCATAAATAATTAAAGGATATTAGCTACAAACCTGTGAAGAGCAATTTAATATTTTTGTGATTTCATACTTGCATTTCTGCTATTTTCAAGTTGTGGTCCACCATGGAAATAAGACAAGGCAAGATTCCCGAGGCATTTGGTGCTCCCATTTCATGTATCATAGCTTGGTGTGCCTTCAGCAATATAATTGCACCATCCTGGCATATGTGCATAAAATATTACTAATCAATATTCAGTGATAAAAGTTACTTACATTCAGGCCTAGTGATTATCTTAATGTATTTTTTCTTCTTGCTTTTGTAGAGAAAATACACAACTTACTAATTGTGGGATAATTTATCTGTTAATTCCCAAATTAATAAACATAATGTGTGTGCAAAACTTCTCTAAAGTCTTACATGTATGAATACAAAATTTGCCTTATCTTAGTTGATAACAGGTCAATGTTTTGTTCTTTTTTAATTTATTTGTCACTTATTTTTGCTAATTTTCATCAGATTTTTGTACAATCCGAGGGAAAATAGCAAAATCAGTACAATAATGACAAAAAGTTGTGATTTCATCAACCACGTGAAAGCAAGATGCTCGAAACTCCCCATAATTCACCATTGTGCATGCTCAAATTCATTTTTTTGGGGGGGGGGGGCATTGCCCCCCAGACCCCCACCGCACCCAGCATGACTTTGTCCCTTTTGAGCCGTGCAGGTCACATTTGGGCCACTGAAAAATTCTTTTTTAGCCCACTTGGGTCTCTGACTGAGTTTGTAGTACTGGCCTGGGTCGATCAGTATTTATTAGGGAAGGGCGGCATGAAAGTACTTTTTATTCCATCAAGTTTAGGGTTGGGCCTTTTTGGTAGGGTCTGTCCGGTTACCAAAACCACACATATATTTTTTTGTTCAGCCTTGGGACCCTGTACATTTGTTGAAACTTGTTGAGAATCGATGTTCTTTCACCTTTTACACATTACCTCTTTGAGGTCAGTTTAATTTGTTATCTGGGCACAGCCGGAGGCACTTGTTATGAAGAAACAGATCAGTATCAGTAGATTCCTGAAGAAGTTTCGACTGACACAGATCCTTTCTTTAACTAAACAGCAGATGCATAACCATACTTGTATCGTCTATGTAACAATTTTAATAGTAAGTAGCAAAGATAACACGCAGATTTATTTCTGGCCACCGACCACAGATATAAATCCTTCTATTTTTCATATTAGCATTTTTTAGTGTAAAAAAAATCAGCATTTTGGTATTTTAAAAGTCCGTGAACGGCATTTAACAGATAAAAATGTCAGAAAAACATGGATAAATTTTTGTCATATGATTCCCAGCTCGTTAGTTTGTGACAATTGAAATACGAAACAACACCTGGATGACAGCTTTATATAGGTGTATGAACTGTGCTCTCAGAAGGGCCACATCGGCTGCGCCTCGCGTGTCCTTTGATTTATCTCGCAGGTCCTGCAAAACGCATATGGACCTGCACCGCGTTCCTTACCTAACACAGAAGCAACAGCTTGCCGAATAAAACAGTATTCCCACAATTACGGACTCCACCAGACAATCACAACTGTGGTCTGTAACATTCTGACTGCCGATGCACCAATGCTTAATAGATTCCGGTTTGTACGCACGAATGATTATATCCACACACACAAATTTGCCGGCGTTAGTCGTCATGCACTGAATACAGCACAGGCAAAACAGATGGCTGCGAAAGGAAAACAAAAACAAAAAAACAAAAAAAACAAAAAAAAAAAAAAAAAAAACAAAAAACAAAACAAAACAAAACAAAACAATACAAAACAAAAAAACAAAACTCTACGAATCCCTTTTTCGGTGCTGAGGAAACGTTTTTGCTAAACTATAAGGACCAAGGAAAAATTGAAAAGTCCAGCATTTTTGGTCACCGAAAAAGTACGGTTTGAAATTTACACAATCGTGAGATGGAACAGTAGATTTGTAACACAAAGCAGAAGATTTGTGAACGAAATAGGACATACGTAAGATCCATATCTATCATTAGAGCAAGCAATTATCTGGCCGCCTTCCTTGAGGCAGGTTTTCGAATCCAATGTAGGTGAGCACTGTATATTTCCATGTGGTGTTTTATAAATATATTGTTAACAAGTTCATGTCATGTGATAATTATCGGAGTGCCAGGTTTCATTGTGTTTAATTTACCTGTGGAATATTGTAAATTGAATTCTTTATGTATTCAACGAGTCCAAAGGGCTTACATTCTAAGGCTTTAGAATATGTGTTATAAAATAGTTCTCTTTTGTCGGTAGCATAAACTGTCGCCTGCTGTCAAAGCATATGGATAACAACAGGTCTTTGCTAGCTGGGGTAACGCCCCGTAAGCAGTCAGATCCATAGTGTCTCCTTATATTGTGAGTTTTTTTATCGCACACGGGTGCTTGGCAGGTGCTTTTGAACATTTGAAGGTCAAGAATTTCGGGGGGAGGCGGGGAGAGGGCGCTGCAGTACTGACAAAACTGTGTTGGTGCTCCTTCAGATTTGACACTTTTGTGGTTAAATTCTGTTGTTCCGCTTATGCTCGTGTGGTGCCGCCACTCTATCAGTCCTCGTCTTGTGGCGTTCTTCCTTACAGTGAATTGTCTCTTAACCTGTGATACGTGACATCTCTTCTTTAATCTCTTTCATTTGCAAGAGGGATTTATACAGGGCCTTGCCCTGTTCCCCATTTGTATCCTCACCTTAATAAAAAATATGTTTAAACCAAAGCTTCTGCTCAAAATTTGAGACCCTATCGAGGTCAACGGTGATGCGGATGTGGCTACTATACATAATGGGATCAATATGCTGCAGTAGATTGTCAGAACAACAGCTGTTTGTATTACGAACAAATTATCTATGTGCCTGAGTCTGGCAGTGACAACGAAAGGCAGGACTGCTTGGGATCTACGGAAGCCAAACATTGGTTCACAATAGATCGATCTGCTGTATGTAACAAGGTCCAAGATGAGGATGATTCATGTACCAATGAGAACTTGAATACTGAAATACATAGTCATGTGGTTGGGAGAGCTCAGAAAGCATCAGATAACCCTACTGCTATAAATGAACTACTGTAATTCATAACTTATAGAATGGAAATCATGCCACACAACTTAATATAAAAACTAGGTTATGAAGCCAAGATAATATTTTGCTTTCCCATTTCAACCATCTGGTGCCTACCCCCAGTGGGATTAAAACGAGAAAAGTCCAGACAAAAGTTAACAGAGTCCCAAGACATAATGGAGACGTTGTACCGATGTGAGGTAAATAAACTGCCAATGTTTGCGACGCGAAATCTGCTGATGCTACCTCCATTGAACAGAAGTGACTTTGTCTTTGATATCTGTAACCTAATGAAAGACTTTAATAAGATAAAACGGGATATCCGTTCATCAAAACAGATCCATACAGTCAGCAAAGAATTGGAAGAAGAGTTGGCATCTTTGGAAGCTAGTTGGTCGGTCACCACAACCAAGCCTATGTATGTTACAAGTACAACCGTTTAGACAGACGTGTGCCTTTCCATTATTAAAACAAGCTCAGGAATCTGTCGACGTCAACAACCAGGGGAATCCCTCTGCTACAGATGCTGATCCCGTTCAAGACGACATCCATGTCTGTGACACTATCTATCTAGCTGATACCCGAGTGATGAACAAAAGACAAATAATTGTCCATTATATCGAAGTCAGTTACATGATCTCAGTATGTCAGGTTACAGCATCAAGTGATACTATATCATATACCCGCTCCGTCAGGTACATATCAATGGGCATAGTATGTTGGTTATTACTATAGTTCCAATATTTATTATAAAGAACTCAATATCATTTATTACTATAGTTCCAATATTTATTATAAAGAACTCAATATCATTACAACCAGCGTTAGGCTACATCAGTTACTGCATGACCACGCACATGGTATGCGAGTCATTACAACCATTCAAATATTCCAAGCAAAACCTAAAAAAAGATATATCTCCTGGACACACAGGTATCTGTCTATATGTACGAGACAGGTCAGTTCTGAATAACAGGCAATGCTGCTGCAAAGTCACTATTAAAGCAACATAATCATCTACAGAAGGAAATTGAACTTTGATGGCTTCTCCCAAATAATAATCTTGTGTACCCCACCATTCAGTGATTATCCAATTGGCCATGGTGAGTCCATGATAACCCTCCACTTAACACCATCCTCTTTGGGGCAGTATAAAACCGAGAGGTGTACAAAAAAGAATGCAACAGATTGTCAAGATAAAAGACCTAATGCTGCTTTATGCTAAATTTCAGTAGAAATGAATTTATCAGCACTGTCTGGGAAAGCATGTGTGCTACTATGATTGCGTGAATTGAAAATTGGTAAAACATTTGCATCGCAGCCAACAGGAAAACCATTCTCAAGCAAATCAGAAATCTGATGATCATAATAATTACATTATGCAATGTCTGATCTCTAATTTTCAATATGTAATTTTGAAGGAACACGAATCTTACAATGTTGAAAATTGTGCATTCCGGACTGTATTACCTTCACATGTAACTTCAGATAAAAGTTAGAAACTTATTTGAAATTTGTGATCAATCTTTATCTTAATTTTTCATATGCTTTGGTACACTAGCATGCACAACACTTTGAGCCGAATATGATTTACCACAAAACCAAACAGTTTCACGAAAGGTCAATGTGTCCTGTACTTCAGTACTCAACTCCGCTGCAACATCATTGCTATCATAACAGTGACTGTATAGTCAGTCTTTTAACTCTTTGGCATTGCCATCTTTGCCAAAATACTTACAATCACTGCTGCATTCTGGATGATCCTTTGTGCAATATTGCAGTCATAACTTAAATTCTGAGTTACAATGCAGAAAGTCGCCCATCTTCAAACTTGATTTAGCCCTGGATAAACATTATAATAATCATGTGCAATGTAGAGGTCCTATCTTAAAAACCTTTCTAGTTGTCTCGCTAAAACCAAAACTTACTACAGAACCCCCGTGACCTTGAAAATAGGGTCAATGTCAACCACCTTAATATCTCAAGTGACCCTAATACTAGAGTGTATACCTGGGCACTATCAAAGTCCTATCTCAAAAATTTATTGAGTTATTTTGCAGAAACCACAGCCCCTCTACCGACAGACCAATTAATCAACCAACCGACATGAGCAAGGCTATATGCTCGCCTTCTTCGAAGGGGAGTATAATTATTTTTCTGTGGTGTTAGGCATCAGTGAAAATGATAACACATTGAAATTCAGTCAATTTACAGTGTACAAGTCACTATTGTCTTGCAGTTATGAGATGGAAATAACAAAATGGATGAGAATAACAAAGAAAACCTGAATGCATCATCATCATCATCATCATCATCATCATCATCATCATCATCATCATCATCATCATCATCATCATGTGAAATTTCATTGCAATACATAATAGACAAACTTCAAGGTATACACTAAGTGCCATGTTTTATAAAAAAACTGTTAAATACAATATCTAGAAGAAATAATATTTTATCACCCACGAAAATACTCACTTTTTACAGATTCTAACTCAATTAGTTCAAACCTAAAATATGCACTGGCTTTTTCCATCTTCTGAAAAACATGTCTTTCTGTCTTCACAGTCCCCGAAGAGGATGGACATGACATGGCAGGTAATAAAGAGTCACAGAACTTAGTCCCCAATATTTATCTTTAACTGAGAGACCTTGTGTGATGAAAGGAAAATCCACATTAAATTTCCACACTCTTGGGGAAAACTACCTTGGACCTTGGGGTACGGCAGACAACCCCTACTACCTGGCAAAATCTCCTTTTCTTTTGCTTCAGCGAATGGATTTCTAGTTTTGTAAAATTGGTTGCCAAGCAGCTATTTAGAGTTTTTTCCCAAAGAATTAATTTCTCTGCCTTTTATTAAGGTACACTTTATCAATCCAGATTACTGAACTAAAAAGCTTGCACCCTTAGTGTATAAAAACCTTTCTTCAATGTCCATCCTCGCTTTTTTTCTGTTTTTTTTTTTTTTTGGGGGGGGGGTACCTTACCTGTAGGAGCTAAGTATCTACAAATCATTTCTTACCTGCCAAGTTCTACGAAGCTGCAATAGACAAAATGGGAGCTTCTTCAGAATCCCTCCTGGATCTTGAGGGGGTGACATTCAAAGGCTAAAGCCATTTGGCTCTTTGAAATTTTCATTGATCCTTAGCTCAGTTTTTAATCTCATTTAGATCATGTTGTGCTCACAGTGTAGCTATTGTCACACTTCACAATTAAATAAGGTACATGTGACCTCTACAGTTCAAGGTCATTTGGCCCTTTGAAATATTTATTGAGCTACACCGGGGTAAATTTTCAGCCGATTTGGACCATGTTGAGCCCGGGTAGTAGCTACTGTAACACTGCACAAGTGTGTAATTTATATGTGACCCCTAAAGTTCAGAGGTCAAAGTGCTATAAAGTGACATGACTGAGGTTGGAGCGTGGGTGGGGGGAGTCCTTCTCACTTTTCGACTTTTTACTATTTGCTCGAAAACTTACAATCCGATCCGGTCAGACAAACTATATGTAGAAACCTTGGGGGCCCTCGCCACATTTTGTCTTTCAAAACACATGGGTTTCAAGTCGAAGCCGTAGGGCCCGCTGGAGTGTCCTTGCGCTACAGAGTGTGATTTATACTGAAGTTATGCACCTGGTATTTGGTTAGTGACCGTGAACCACGTTTCTCCGATCGGGCGGCATGTTGAAAAATCCGTTTTCTGCACAACTCAAAAAATTATCAGCAGATTTGAATGACGTTGTCCTCTGGGGATAGCCGCTGGTGGGGCACACAAAAACCTATTGAAGACCTACCCCATCCTGTTTGAGAGCAAGGTCACATAGCCGTTTGAAAAAAAAATCGTTTTTAAGCAAAACACACACACACACACACACACACACACACACACAAAATGTACGAGCAAAATCTCACAAACGACTGGGGCCTGCCGACGTCTTTCTAGCAGGATGACACTTTCGTACTGAAATTGTGATTCGTCACCTTGACCTATCTTTTCTAGGTGACGACCTTTTCCAGTTTTGTTGCTCGTTAATATTTGGAAGGTCATAACTCTGAGTTGCAAATGACCTCTGCAACACTAATGGCCAGTATCAAAAATCCTTTTAATACTGTTTACTATGATAGACTGAACTTGTGACTTTGAGCTAATTTTGAGGCCACCATGACCTACTTATGTAAAAGACTTTTCGGCCTGTATTTCGAAAAGTCATCAACCGATTTGAACTATGTAATGTTTTGTGCATAGCTCAACTTAAGGCCAAATTACGCAAAGTGTCATGTTGGGCTCAAATGTAGCTATTGTCGCACTGCACAATTTCGTAGTTTACATATGACCAGCAAAGGTCCAAGGTCAAGGTCATTTGGCCCTAGGAAATTTCGTTGAGCCGTAACTGGATGAATTGTAATCCAGTTTTTACCATGTTTGGTTCAAATTGTAGCTATTACAATAGACTGCACAATTTTGGAATTAACATGTGACCTCTAAAGGTAAAAGGTCAACCTCCTTTTTTATCACCACGACCTTGATTTCCTAGACATCGGGTGGTACTGTCACCTTTGGATATTTTACTTTGACTTGAAAACTTACAATCCGATCTGGTCAAACAAAACTATATTTGGAAACCTTGGTGCCCTCCTCACATTTTCTTTCTCTGCATGGCTAGAAATGTTTTTAATCAATTGGAATGATGTTGAGCTCCATAGATAGCTTGGGTCGCGGCACACAAAAACTTATGGCTAACGTTAAAATCCCTTATAATCCCATTTAAGATGATGCATTCAATTTGTGACCTTAATCTAATTTAAAGGTTACCATAACCCACTTGGGAAAAAACCTTTTTGCCCCTGTCTCGAAAGGTTATCGACGGGTATGAGCGATGTTAAGTTTGTTGCATAATTCAGTTATAAGCCTAACCTTTTTAAATCTACATATGACCTTGGAAGGTCAAAGGTTAAGGTTTTCTGTTCATCTAAAAACTTTTAACCTGATATAACTTGCTCAACTTACGTCACATCTCGATAGATTTTCACTGTACTGGGTTCAAAATATAGCAATTTTAACAGCGCACATTGTTGTGCATAAAATTTGACTTATAGGGTCGTCCATCTTAAAATATTCAACTGCCCATAACTCGGCCAATTTTCATCCGCTTTTGATCTTGTTTGGTTCAATGGGATCCAATAACGCACAAAACTTTGATAAACATATGACCATTCAAGGTCAAGGTCTTTGACCCCCAAAAGCCTTTGTTTTAACAAAACTCGACCAATTGTTATTCGAGTTTGCTGAAGTTGAGCTCAAAATATGGGAAATGTACCGCTGCACAATGTTGTAAATTTCATATGACTTTCAAGGGGCGAGGTCATTTGAATCTTTGAAAATTTCATGGATTCATAACTCGGTCAATTGTAATCCAATTGCAATTATATTCATTCATAAATTGCAAGTATTGTAACACTGCAAAATTTTGTAATTTACATGTGATCTTTAAAGTTCAAAGGCTAATGTCATTTGGCCCTTTGAAATATTCATTGAGGCATAACTTGATCAATTTTCTTCCTATTTGGACCATGTTGGGGTCAAATTGTAGCTTTTGTAACTGCAACACTGTACAATTTTGTAATTTACATGTGACCTCTAATGATCAAAGATCAAAGTCATTTGGCCTTCGAAAATTCATTGAACCAAATGACCTTGACCTTTGACCTTGACAACCAAAGTACATTGAATTGGTCTTTCAGGCTCCACGTTGTTATTAGCCTGTCCCCGATAATTCGAAAAGTTATCAACCGATTTGAGTGATGTAGAGCTCTACCGATAGCTGACGTCGGGACACCCAAAAATATATTTAGAACCTGTCCCACCAAGTTTGAAGGTCAAAGTCATATGGCCGTTGGAAAAAAAAGACGCGTTTTTACGGGAAAAAATCAGATTTTTTTTTAAATGTTACGCGGGAAATCTCAGAGACTGCTGGGGCCTGCAAGTCGTCATTCTAGCACAAGGTTCAAGCTGTCATTTAGCAAGATGTCTTCGTGGAGCAAATGAAGATCAGCCATAAACACTGTGACCTGGGCGGTGAGATCCATAGGTTAACTTGAACTGGCCGCAGGTGTCGACTGTTGACCACATTTGTCGTGGGAGCTGTGATTCTCGTCCAAGTGCCTGTTGATTTTGCTCAGCTTCTGTAAAATTTGCCCGGGGGGGGGGGGGGCACATACTTAACATCAGGCTGGGTGTGTGCCTCGGACATTTCTATACAATACCCTAATTTAATCTTACACCAGATGTAAAAAGGTAACCTTTCTTAATCCTGTAATGTGTTGAAAGGACTGCTGCATTGGTGCATCCTGGCGCATTTTGGAGACCAACATTCCAGTTTTAAACAAATTTCAGCATATTCTTACTTCCCACAGAAATTTCCCCAAAAAACGAACTAATTATATCCTATATCCCAAGCCTATATCCTACATGTATACATTTGTTTGAGGAATGAACTAGACATTCAGTTCACTCAAATAATTATTACCCCTATCCTAATCCAGCTGTGTACATTTTGGGGGGCTTTTCCAATCCTGGGAGCAATGAAAACAGGGCCTTTTCCGAGCGCAGGACAATCGTAGATGGGAGTACCCCCCCCCCCCCCCCGAAACTTTGAGTCGCCTGTGCAGCACTAATAGACCCAGAGCCAGGTGTAATTTATTTAAAGTCATTGACTTAGTCTTTGATTAGTATCATTGAAAAGGGCACACCTGGAGGGTTAAGAATAAGTGAGTCTTGTGTGTCACCAGCGGTGATACAAGCTACAAGGTCAATGTCATTTGGGGTCAAAGGTCATTTTGATGATCAACGCTATATATGCAAAGATTACATCTTTTTACCTTCACGTTTTGCTTATATTCTCACAAAATTTGGTACATTAATAGATAACAAGTGTTTCAAGACAAACAAAAACAAATATATTCCTAGAGTGAATATTTTTCTTGAAATCAGACCTTTTCAACATTTTCTTTTTTGATAAAAATCGGTTAAATTTTAAATTTGACCTTATTACACTTTTTGTTGAGAAATGTTTTATAAGCTCAGACCAAAATTGCTTATGTTTTCAGATATAGCATTGTGTTGGCATGTTATATGCAAAACACCAGGATTTTATCGCAAGAATTAAGTCTGGTATGACATATTTTATAATAGTATGTGCGTGATCAACAATCGGAAAAAATGCTCAAAATAGGTGACCAGCAACATTATATGCATGATCAAATTCCTCACTAGTTCAAATTTTGCTTTAATGCAAGCCAAATAAATCAGATCTTTTTAAATTGCAGGTTTAGTCTTACTTGAATGATTTTCCCACCATATATATAAATACAGTTTAATGATTTGTTTCAAATATTATATTTCATATTGCTACTGCTTTGGGTTGGTATTAAAATTAAAACTAAACCTCTTAGGCACTTATACCATCTACATTTTAAATTATACACCACAAATTTATCTTTCTTCTCGTTCTAAATTGCCGGTATTCAGACAGAATAATGCTGTAGCCTCTGTTCTTCATATTCTTGCTTATAATCTATTTGTTGTTCTGGAGTTATATTGTAATATTAAAATTATGTTATTGTATGTCTGAAGGTGGATTCACCACTGGATCATGTAGGGTCAATATATCACTTATGATCTTCAATTTCTATGGACATAGTAAAATAATGCACGATTTGGCTGAGAAGAAGGCAAAACAAACAGACCACATACTCTATACAGATGCAGGTACATTATAAACTTCACAAAGAGTATGCAATCCAGTACAGGGCCGTACCCAGGTTCATAATAATAATTATAAATCAGAGGAGTTATAATTTAATAAACAAATTATATCATATACATGGTTCATAATAATAATTATAAATCAGAGGAGTTATAATTTAATAAACAAATTATATCATATACATGGTTCATAATAATAATTATATCATAAACATGGTTCATAATAATAATAATTATAAATTAGAGGAGTTATAATTTAATAAACAAATTATATCACATACATGGTTCATAATAATAATTATATCATAAACATGGTTCATAATAATAATAATTATAAATAAGAGGAGTTATAATTTAATAAACAAATTATATCACATACATGGTTCATAATAATAATTATATCATAAACATGGTTCATAATAATAATTACAAATTAGAGGAGTTATAATTTAATAAACAAATTATATCATATACATGGTTCATAATAATAATTATATCATATACATGGTTCATAATAATAATTATAAATTAGAGGAGTTATAATTTAATAAACAAATTATATCACATACATGGTTCATAATAATAATTATATCATAAACATGGTTCATAATAATAATTACAAATTAGAGGAGTTATAATTTAATAAACAAATTATATCATATACATGGTTCATAATAATAATTTTAAATTAGAGGAGTTATAATTTATTAAACAAATTATATCATATACATGGTTCATAATAATAATTATATCATAAACATGGTTCATAATAATAATTACAAATTAGAGGAGTTATAATTTAATAAATAAATTATATCATATACATGGTTCATAATAATAATTTTAAATTAGAGGAGTTATAATTTAATAATCAAATTATATCATATACATGTATATGATTCACATGACAAGCTAAGAAAATGTTACCTGATGACCAAATGGCCCAGTGTTCCTGCAATCTTGCGCGGAGATGGATGCCGACATGTGACATTCGATTTACCCCCATATCCTCCATACAGAACTACTTACTTTGCAAAGACCAGCTAGGGCTGTACGGGAAAAGCTCAAACTGCACATTACATGTACGTCCTTCCAGCTTACCGCATATACAGGCTACGCGTGTTATGGGCGAAATAAAAAACACCCCACTGGCATTCAACCGCGCGGTTAACTCTTTTCTGTGGTGCAGTGAAGATGAATGTGGGTTCTTTTCAAAACCTTATCCAATATGAATATAAAACATATAATGTAGTTAATTCACAAATATAATCTGCAGAAAAATCAGCGGAGAAAAGCATCTACTCTGTACTGCGTCAGCCCGGGTACGGTACTGCAGTATGTATATGACAACGTTAGGCCGCAAAACGTAACAATGAACTTAATCGCTGTGATTACGCCAATTATCATTCACTGTGGTATTTCCAGTTGATTTACCTTCTGGGTATACTTAATTGGGCATTAACAGAAATAGTCACACTCTGTAGTAATTATTAGCAAGATATCTGGACATTTATACTGTTAGTGGTTGCATCAATTTCTGTCTGAAAAGATAAAAAACTCACCTGCACCTGTTCATGTAGGCCTACATTGCCATCTTTACTATTACCCACTGCTGGGGATATATAAATACATGGACTACCACTAGGTGGCAGCACACTCAGGAAGCCTTCATGCGCTTGCAAAACTTAGATCGGTTCAAAAATTTGGACTAGTGAAGAACACACGATTGCCACGAGTATGCGTAAAGGTGCCTATCTAGCGGCTGCAATAGTTCGATAGGTCGAACCTCCAGAGCCGACAGCAAGTGACACTACATTTAAATGGCAGCGCAAAAAGGCAAGCAAAACATCCATATTTTTGCACAATTTGGTATTGTTTACAACACGTATTCGCCCAGATCTTTAATTTTGCGCATGTTTCCTGCCTAAATTCACTTCGATGTTACTAAAAAGTCAATAGTTTGCTGGAAAAAAACAACAAAAACAACAAATTGCTCAATGAATCTACAGTATGTATATACGGCATGCAGACGACGCAACCCAGGTGAGCGTATCCAGTTACCATTCAAATACAGGAACACTTTTTATCGGACAAATTTTGATATATCAAAGGATACTTAATTAGTATCATATCTAGCTGACCTTCCGTGCTAACAAAGTGTAAATTTAATTATAACGAAGGTTGAAACTTAGCTCATCATCTGTCGCCTGACTGCTTTCCGTCGTGTGCTTTCACATGCCGTCATAGATGCAGGGAGGGTTGATTTTTCATCTTTCGATATATGATATGATATTATGATATGGTATTATTTTATTTCAGGCAGGCTGGCAATGATAGTCACGGTTTAGAGTAATCACAAATGGTGTATTTGTCACATTTTCTCACGTGTCTTTTATTTGATATGGAGATTTGTTTGCAAATATTTCTTCTCAATGTTCAATTCTATAGACTTACACAATGCAAGGCCTAAGGAGGTTTAATATCTTAGAGTCCTGACAGCTGCGAGACCCTGTGTATGATTAATGCAAATATCAAGAAACGTCTGTATTAATAGACATCCTCTTTAGTAATTAGATGGATAGATAGATAGATAGATAGATATATACATACATACATACATACATACATACATACATAGATGAATAATGAATGATAAAATGCTTAAACATAATGTGCTGAAGACAATATATATCTTCATACATAAATTTTAGGTAAATAAATATATAAATAAATAAGTAAATAAATAAATGAATAAATAAATAAATAAATATATAAATAAATAAATAAATAAATAAATAAATAAATAAATAAATAAATAAATAAATAACAATTAAAACAATGAAAATTCCTTCTGATTCATAACCACCACTAGATTTAATCTATGGTCCCATATTAATCCAATCAAAATTGATTCAATCTTCAGTTCCTTAATGATGAAAACGTGTTGGGTATTTTCTAGAAAATAATTCAATCATTTTTAATTTAGAACCAAAATTGAGGAAGTCGTAAACTTTGCTAATTTTAGGGACCATTCAATTATTACGTACGGAAAATATAAAAAAAATCACATTTTCCGACCCATGTCCCCTCCACCCATGCCCGCAGGGCATACGCAAGAGTCTCACCCCAGCCCCTCCCTCCATGCACGCAGTACGTAAATTAGTTTAGTAACTGCAACTGGCCAATCATGACATAGTGGTGGGCCAAAAAGACACGTATCTTAACTCTTTTATATGTAATCTACCGTATTGGTCCCAATAAGTGTGCTGAGTGCTTAAAAAAACCCTTTTTTAGATGGAGCCACAAAAAACATTATTAGAAAATTAAAAGAGAAACATCTCAAATTAGAACAATCTGAGAAGAAACCTGCAAGGGCAATAGACAAACGTGTCTATTTAACTCCTATGTAAACATCTATGCTAATATAAAAGGAGTTAAACACTCAAAAAAAAAATCTGGCAGTATCTACTTAAGATTGTATGTTCTTGATACATATGTACAGTATCATTGGAAGATGGTTTTGAGGAAGATTGAAGCACGAGACTATAAGACAACAGAGCCAAAATAATATTGTGACCAAACAAAATAAACAAAACAGCTCCAATTAGGACGATCTGAGAAAACAACCTATATGGCCAGTAGATAAATAGGCCTATTGACCTACTATGGGCATTTTTGGAATAAAGTTTCCTAAAAGATTGTTCCATTTGAATGCAAAGAACGATCAAGAATTATACAAAACTATAAACATCTAAGCTAATATAGAAAGATTTAAAGCATCAGAAGGATATAGACCAAAATCGGGCAATATTTGCTACGTTGATAGCATGTTTTTCATACATAAATACAGTATCATTGAAAAATGGTTCATAGAAATAATGAATGATACAGTAGAAGATGGAGCCACAAAAACATTGTGAAAAAAAATAAAGAGAAACATCTCAAATAAAAACAATCTGAGAAGAAATCTGCAATGGCAAAAGACAAACGTGTCCATTTAACTACTATGTAAAGATCTATGCTAATATAGAAGGAGTAAAAGACTCAAAAAAGACCAAAATCTGGCATTATCTGCTAAAGGTAGTATGTTCTTGATACATATGTACAGTGTCATTGGAATATGGTTTTGAGAAAGATTGAAGCATGATACTATAGACAATAGTGCCACAACAACATTGTGTCAAAAAATATAAATAATCAAAATCTTCGGTAATTGCACCAATCTGAGAACGAACCTGCATGGACAGTAGAAAAATGGGTCGATTTAACTGGTATGGGCTTTTTTGGAATAACATTTCCTGAAACATTTTCCCGTTTGAATGCAAAGAAAGAGCAAGAATCATACAAAACTGTAAACATCTAAGCTAATATAGAAAGATTTAAAGCATCAGAAGAATACTGAAAAATCAAGGGAATATTTGCTAAATTGATAGTATGTTTTTCATATATATATATATATATATATATATATATATATATATATATATATATATATATATATATATATATATATATATATATATATATATATGTATACAGTATCACTGCAATATGGTTCAGAGAAATAATGAACGATGGGGTAGAAGATGGAGCCACAAAAAACATTATTAAAAAATTAAAGAGAAACATCTCAAATTAGAACAATCTGAGAAGAAACCTGCAAGAGCAATAGACAAACGTGTCTTTTTAACTCCTATGTAAACATCTATGCTAACATAAAAGGAGTTAAACACTCAAAAAAAAAATCTGGTAGTATCTACTTAAGATTGTATGTTCTTGATACATATGTACAGTATCATTGGAAGATGGTTTTGACAAAGATTGAAGCATGAGACTATAGACAACAGAGCCACAATAATATTGTGACCAAAAAA